>JAOVVH010000037.1:6396890-6417228 GCA_028566435.1 Scorpiodoras heckelii
AGATTGGCCACCAGGCTGGTCCAGTTTAGCCATGAACCCTCCCACACTAAAATGACAGGTGTTTCAGTTTCATTGTCTAACCCCTGTATGTTAACAAAGTGTAATCACTATTTTTAATCTTAATTTCATTTTTTCCACCCCTCTCTATGCATATGAGAGCATGTTCCTCACAAGGTCGCTGTAGAAGGTTTAATGAACAAGTTCTTACAGTGTCTTGTACTGATATCTGTGATGTCGGCGTGTTTTACCTTTGACAGGTCGACTCCTGTGAGGGCATTAACTGTAACTGGCAGCTCGGCCAACAGACGATTCACTTCACCGGTCACACGGTTGCTCTCACCACTCAGAATGACAATCTCACTGGTCCTGCCCAAGGGAGCTGCCACCTTTCCAGCAATCTATGCAAAGACATCTCACTGGTTGGTTAATCTGTTTGAACCCGAACTGAATATGATGGGTATTTCTGGGACTTAATGTTTTTTTTTTTTACATAATCCCTGAGGGTATGTCGTTTCTACTACTCTAAAGCTATTAAGTTTAAAATTTGATAAGATCCTGTTCCACCTGGCTAAAGTGTACACACTTTATAGGCGTACACAGCATCCAGAAACAAAACACAATCATACTACAGATATAAGCTATTAAATATTTATCATATGCATTATATTTATCTATTCATCCTTACCTTAGGCAGTGCCTCTAGGACCAGTGCAGTTTTTGCTGCGTCTCCATACTGCTGGTAAGCTTCAGCTTTTAGCTTCATCTTCTCTGCTTCAGCTTTGCCCACAGCTTCAATGGAGGCTGCTTCAGCCTCTCCAATCTTCCTAATCTTCTCCGCTTCAGCCTGCGCCGTCAGCACCTTCTTCACCCTGTTAGAAAAAAATGGAGAATCTTGCTCTTTACCTTGAGGCTTTCTACATTGTATAATAACCTAAAACCTTCTGACTACATACAGCTTTCAGTGTTCGTAATTTCTACCCTACTATTTCTCACTTTCTACATACTTTTGTCCTTCAGCTAGCTGCTGCATCTTGTAGGCCTCGGCCTCGGCAGGCCTCTTCACCGTGGCGATCAGCTCTTTGTCTGTCCGGACGATTTCTTTCTCCTCGATGGAGATCTGTTTCTTTCTCTGCACCACTTCGATCTCAATCTCCTCTAAACGGATCTTCTGCTGCTCCTTAGCTGCCTGCAGCTCGTACGCCAGTTGAGCCTCGGCTTTCTGAAATAGCGTGAAAGAGAGGAAATGGATGCACTTTAGATAATGGATGCATTTCACACCTTCAGTCCCCAGGCACCGCAGTGGTGAAGATTCTGATCTCAGTACATCTGGAAAAGTTAAGCTTGCACCCCCCTACTGAACTCCCTACTTCAACAGTAAATATCCCAAAGGCCTGGGTAGAGCAACTGCATTTCTTACACAGAACACCTTTTAATTTTTTCTCCAAGCTTAGGTAGGTCTAACCTACTAATCTCTAACATTAATGTAGGTCTGCCCTATAATCTCCTACTAATCTATATACTTTTCAGTCTTGGACATCCTGAGACAAACTGTTTATTTTGCATAGTCCCTGCAATGCATAGTTGAAGGCCATATTATAAGTCATCTTGAGATATTGCTTGGTAATTCAGCTCAAGCCGAAAGAGACAAACTCAACATCATGACTGATGAGTTAATTTTCCCATTATTAGATACCCAACTACACATCCGATCCTTCATTACCCTTGTATTGACTTCCTGGTTGAAAGCAGCTTTCTGCATCTCCAGCTCTCGCTTTGAGTCGGCCATTTTAGTGTCTGCCAGGAACTTAACGTCCATCATTTCCTTCTTGCACTCGGCTTCCTGTAGAGGAGGAGAGTCGAAGCACGAGTGAGCAGAAGTGCAGACAAATCGATGTAAACCAATTGATTTTAACTACAGCGTACACACCCGTATTCCAGCATCCCTCTCCGCCTCTGCTACTCCGATGTCTGCGTCTCTCTGCACAGCTGCTGTCTGGGTCTTTCCCAATGAGCTCAAATAATCCACTTTATCATAGACATCCTATTAGGGGAGATCACATGCACGCACACACACCAAAAATCAATACCATATACAGTCTTTTATAGGTGGCTTTGAAACCCAAAGATAATGTATAACCACCACCAAGGCAGGCTAAATCATCTAAATCCTCTACAGACTCTATATCCTGATTGTTTATCCATTCATTTATTTGAGTTGAGTTTCTTTACTGAGCAGATATGTTAATGAAGCAGCTTAAATGGGAGGAAAACCTTAATTACAGACACTTAAAGCCCCGTATGCTTTTTTTTTTTAAATAACACTCTCATGACTTTGTAATGTTGGTTAATGTAGGTTTTTCCTCAGTATACATCAGTATACATAACCATAAATGTCCATCAAGCCAAAAGACAAACTAAAACCAACAAATTAGAAAACCTGTACTGTTTTCTTTGCACAATTACAATAAACTGCATTTTATTCTATTTAATCCAGTGCAACACACCGCTCTATACGTTACACAGAACCTCGCTACAAACTGCTCACCTTAATAGTGAAGCTGAGAATCTCAATACCCATCCTACCCACATCAGGAGCTGCCACCTCCCTCACCAGCCTGGCAAACTGATCTCGGTCCTGGTAAATCTGCTCCACTGTCAGAGTGCCTAGAAACACAGGGCTGAGGTCAGTCATGATGCCCTCGCATCTTTTCAAAGTAATGCTCATGCAATGTCACAGGGCAAACAAAGACGGGAGAGAGGAAGAAAGCCTGTCTCGACAGTCTAAAGAATGTGTCACAAGATACAAGCGCACTCACTGGTAGACCTCAGAGCACCACTTTGGAGCCCATGTTTTCATTATCTGTGCTAATGCTGGCCTCAGGATATACTGCAGTATATATGCTTGTCTCAGTATGACAGTATACGGGTATGATATTTACACATGCCGAAGTAAACAGGGCTGACTAACCCAGAATGGAGCGCAGATGACCTTCCAGTGTCTGCAGGATGACCCCCTTTATTTCCAACACTGATTTACCCAGGAACTGTTCACAGGCAAGAGAGAGTAGCTCGTGGTCTGTCATTACCTTGACCTGAAAGCATTGTGTACACACGAACACATTGGGAAAATAGTCAAGGACAATATTTCTGTTCAGACCCACACACACTCCAAAATATATATTTTTTTAGAAAACAGTCAGACGCACAAAACAGAATTGAAAGATTCTCCTGGATACTACGGTTTAATATTTTATATAAAGTTACAGTTAAAATCATATGCAGTACTCCAAAAGTTTCCAAACTGATCCGTGCACAAAAACACTGTATAGATCACTGTACCTAACGTCCACTCCTATTCGCTTAGCCAAACTGAGGACTATGTGAGGAATAACTGTAGGAGACGCGCTTCAATACATCATCTACATTTGAACTCATCATGAACAAGAACTGGTGCTTTCCCTGTATTGAGGAAAGAACAGAAAACCTGATGACTTACAAGTCAAGCCTAAGGGCAATTGTTGAATTTCTTCAGAAACTGGTAAAATTGGAAAACAAAACAGGACCACGCAGACATGACACAAAATGTTAAAGCTAACGGAGAATTTCCAGCACTGTAAAAAGTACAGTAACTGTAAAAAATCATTTTGGTTACTTAACACCCTCACAAAGTTTTTGTTGCGTCAATGACCCACAGCTGAATACGTTCTCACTTTCTGTACCTTGGTAGCTAAGAACAGCCAGAATGAGCATGTTCTGATCAAGGTTTCAGCAAAGAGGAACGTTAAACAGAACTGGCCTGCCATGCTGACTTCCTAGTCTAGCTCGCATTCATTACTATCCTGCTGGGTGACATGAAAATAAGCATGTTTCCACCTCACAGAGCTTCCACACCATCGTGCTTGGAACTGTGCCACAGACTTACATCACCCTGCTCCTGAGTGTGTCTTATATTTGTCGAGGAAACTGCTTCTATCTACCTTATTTTCAGTGTTCTGATGGACTCGTTCTTGTTTGAAGGTTTTTGTGCAAGACTTCCAGTTTGCCATTTCTGGTTATGTCAGCTGACTCTTTATGTATTCTTCATAGGATCTATGGACACTGCCGGTTAATGTCTCACAGTTAACGTTAGCAGTTATGGATTCATGGTCATGGAAGACTGGTATTGTTTGTGCGGTTAGGGGTTGCCTTAATAACATGCACAAAGAAAAACTTTTCTTGGAGCAGGTGTGATTTGATCAGAAACTACACAACACTGCTGAATGTGGATCTAAGACGGCAGAGGATCTTCACAAACATGAAGAATCGCTTCGGCTCCGAGTGCTTCTAAAGAAACCACTGAAGTGACTCTGTTTGCTCTCTTTTCACTTTATAGTTAATAATAATAATAATAATAATAATAATAATGATATTAATTATGGCCCCATCATCACATATAGCAACATTAACTTACAGTACATGTTACTTTACTTCATTTAGAAGTAAACGTTCATGAACTAAACCAGAAGTCTCTCACAAAAAAAGGAAATTCAAGCTATTACATCCATCCGTGTTGCAAAATAAGGTGTATATGGAAGTGGATCAATAAGGCTTTTAGCCAGGGGTTTATTCATCCATCCACATCTTTGTCCAGAGTTAGATTTTATTTGTCAAGAAGAATGATGACAGACTTAGAGGAAAATTATGTCAATTATATTTTCATTGCCATGTTTTATGCCTTTGGTGTCTGCCACAGCTCGGCATCAAATTGCACTTGCAAAACAGCCACACCCATATGTGAGAGAGGGATGAGTGGAAAATTTTGTTTACAGTCAAAGGGCACCATGATTATCTGGTCAAGTCGAGTCCCTTTTCACCCTTCCAGCTTTTCACAATGTTTCAGTATGTATAAAGGTACCACAATGGGTCCTTGCCATGTCAATTGGGCTTTTCCTCCACTTATTAATTATATCATACCAATAAGATGGGAGGAAAAACTAAAGCTTGTGGCTTATACCATACAAGTGATGAAATCACAGCCAACTGCCAAATTCTTCCAATCCTAGATGTTTTATTTAAAAGGACAATTATATATAAACATTTAGAGCTTACAAATGCCCATGACTGAAGAACTCATTAAAGTATTCAACAGAAATACTGTACCTGTTTCGCTTTTGTAGACAGTTTCAACAAGTGCCCATAATAAGACTTTCAGTATGATGGGTTTTCTGTTCTTTTCTTGCTACAGGAAACCTTAAAACTCTTATCAGTCATAATCACACATAAGACATGGTATAGTGAGATTAGTTTGAAAAACACTGGAGTATTGCTACAACATAAACCAACACTGTATACACATATAGCCTGTATTGGTATGGTCTTGTAAACTGAACTGAATTGCTAAGTTTGTCCAACAAGCGTCTCATTTTAAATGCTGAATTCTGCTGCTGTGAAATGGGAAGAGAGTGAGCTGCTTCTTCAGACAGATACATATCAAAAGTGGGTGTGACAACAAAACTTCTGGCTTCAGGCAGAAGCTTTCCTCTGGCGCTGATCTGGGACCAGTTGATCCAGTCTGCAATTAAATAATGCCGTCTCACAACTTGCTGGCCTCAGATCAACATCCTGCAGCATTCCACTTGTGCAGAGGTGAACGTGAAAAAAAAAAAAAAAAAAAAAGAGTGGGCAGCCACTAAAAAAACTGTGTAGTGCTTTTGAACTGATGGTGGAAACATCATGCAAAATCAATCAAATACTGAAGTCCTGAATGACTCCCAGTACTAAGTGTGTTGATAAGGTTTCTCAGTTTGCCTGATCAAACTGATTCATATAATCATGTCGTAAAACAGAGGAGGTCCAAATTGGAATTGGAAAAAATTCAGAAGTAGTTAATTCTGCCAAAAGATCTTATTGGGAGTCATTTCCGTTTCTTCTGTGGTCATTCATTCATGTGGGTCCACCCAGTGAAAAGTGTGTATGTTGATGGGAAAGTATACACTACTCACTTTAGCCTACAGAGGGAGCACGGGTCAGGCAGACATTCACATCACAGCTGCATGCATTTGTGACAGTACAACCCTCCACCCCATCATGTACAAACACAATCATTCTCACAACAGGATCAAACATAACAATAGGGCAAAATGAATAAATAAAAAAAAAACTGGAAAAACACGGTTAATTTAAATAAGTGAAATTAAAAGAAAATACAATTTCTTTTTGGTCTCCTTTTTTAAACAGGCCTCATCTGTATCTGCTACTGGTATTGCAAGAGGTTTTTAATGGGAGAAGAAATAGGAATTTTTATTATTTTTTTTTTTAAGCTTACAGACTGTCTGGACCTGAGGTGAACCTGCAGTACCACGTTCATGAGATAATGTGACAAAGAAAAGAAACAGGCTCGCCTTGTTTAGCTTTTGTGTATGAAATGAGTAAGACGGGGGTTATGGTGCAAGCGCTTCTTGTCCTTGATCCACTTCATGCTGCCCTTAGGGTGTGCTGGGTTCCCTAGTAGTGCTTAACTGTGTTTCCTCGTTTCCTTTCCTTCACTGTAAAAACACGACTTAAAAAACTAAGTTAACTGGTTACTCAAAATTTTGAGTTCATTGAACCTTAAATCTGAAGTTAACAGAACAAAATCTGTGTCTGATAATCTTAACGTATTATTTTAAATAGTGCAGCCTGGATATTTACTTTTTTAAGTAAACTGGTTGTATTTTGTTTTTAAAGTGTTGCTTCTTGGCTCCTTCCTCTAATAATATTACAGGATACAAGGATGGAAACAAGAGAGAAGGAGGTGATGTGTTCCTTAAATGAGTAATTCTTGTTCACTGAAACATCACTTCCTATATTATAGTCATCTGTTACTATACTTACTGTTGACTTACTGCTGAGTTGCATCACATCATTGAGTATAAAGGCCTTAAAAAATACCACATATTCATATTATCATCAGCAGCATTAACGAACATTAAAAGTTGATGCATCAGTGTATAGACGCTTCTACTTTATTATTAGCTGATGAAACTCGTGCAAGCATTTTATACAGATAAATTCAAGCTCATGTGAACTGATTTTGATTCATGGTGTTCATAATTTTACTCAGTTTTGTTAGGGGTCTAAGCACAGAAGGTGAGTGTCTCCTTCTTCTTCATGCTATGGCAGTTACATAACCTGTCACATACATTTTTGTATGAAATTTGCTATACAGATTCATCAAGGTACCAAAAGTCTTCTTAGTGATTTGTCCAATGTCCTTAACTCTGGAACTTGTCAGAGAAACGGATTTCCAGTTTCCTTCTTTCATGAGTTTACGTTTTAGCGTATGACTGGTTGATGGTTGACGGTTCGCTATCTTGAACTGTAACAATATTTCTTGCTACTCTCCCATTAAATTTGCTAAAATTGGTCCCATCCTCATGAAAAGGATCAAGTCATAAGGTCTGCATTGCCATAGTCTATTAATAATGTTCATTCTAACTAGCTTTTGATTATCAAAACATGTTTTATAGAGGTGGAAATTGTAAATAACAGAGCTACAACTAAATATACTTATAACTTTATACCACAGGGTCACATACTACACTCGTCTAGCTTTGTGAAGTCTCTTGGGGTGTGTCAGTTGACAATCAAATGAGAAGCAAATTTGTTGAAGCAGAACTAGACGAGGTTTCAGTTGAAAATCTGGTTCCATAAAGTACAAATAAAGTACAAAAAGTATGAATAAGCATGATATTTAAAAGAAACTGAAATCAGTGATGCACAGGCAGCCTTTTTCCTTGCCCTGGAGCTGATCTTCATGATTTCTGATTTTCAGCATCCTTGAAATAAGTAATAAGGGAAATCCAGTGCAAAGCCCAGCCTTCAGTTACAGCAGCAAACCAAACCAATCAATTTAGAAATATAGGAATCAGTGACACTGTAACTGATCAACATATTGTTACTGTTGTCTACTGTTCATATTGATTAATAATTATAACGATCAGTTTACAATGCTTTAAATAAAGTTTATCTATCGATCAGTTAATTTCATTTATGCGTATGATTTATGCTTCAGGCCACAAAGGCTGCATGTTTGGCTGGGCCTGGTGATGTTTTAATAAAATATAAGCAGCCAATTCACTCTATATTCATCCAGTCAGTACTCACAAAGTGTGAATCACTAAACAACTGTGGAATCAGAAATCAAGAATGAAAGATATCAGCTTTTTTGTCGCTTGACTGAATAGGTCTGGTACTGGAGCTAGAAAACTGGTCAAGTTGAAGGGCAAAACAGGGGTGGGGGGAAAAGCCGGTTAAAAAGAGGATGTGCCTTGGGATTACCTGTGCCACCCCTGTGACTGTAAGCGCTACCCCCTCCGCTGTCTCAACATCCTCACACTTGGGCTGCAGAGTCATAATCTCTAGTGTAATCCTGTGGGAGATGCAAACAAAGGAAAGAACAAACCAAAAAATTGGGCTGATGGTCTACGGAAAGGAATGTGGCAAGAAAGAAGGGAAGAACAACACGAGGACATGAATACATACAGAAAAGAAAAACATTCACTCCATATATGTGATCCGTGTGCACTGACTATTCACTGTAATAAAAAGCTCGACAGTTTAATAAACTGATATGACTTTATAGATAAATGTATTTCAGCATTTTATATATAAATATCCCCATTAGACAGTGCACATGGAATTCTTTAACGTATGACGGTGTAGAAAAACCAAGAGTGTGTTGGTGACAGCTGACTCTCTTTCCCCTTCACCACAGAAGAAAACCATAAAAGCAGCACTGCATAAGTGCCCTGACCAGGAAGCAGAAAAGCCTGCACATGACAGAACAGATTTCCAGACCAGCTTTCTGCTGCCACTGTTTATTTTGCCTCCAGCTGCCCTGCTGTTGTCTTTCAGTCCAGTGGATTTTTTTTTTATTGTTTGCTTGGACTGGATCAGGTTACCTGAGCCACCCCGGTCACATCCAGGGGGACGCCCTCCGATGTTTCGATATTCTCACAGCGACACAGGACGGTTACTACTTCCAGAGAAATTCTTTGCAGGCAGGTGAGCAGAGAGGAAAAGGAGGGTAAAAGGGGTTACAGGACAGCAGAATGTTATCACTGCATTAAAGAAAGACATGTTCTGGGTATCAGGAGTTAGGCAAAGATTAAAGCTAGATCATTGTAAAGTGGTGTGTGTGTGTGTGTGTGTGTGTCTCCTTGATAGAGCAACTCCAGACACCTTTTGTCAGGTCGTCACGCCCTTACGTTAACACATCTGATACGCTGCCTGTTACACACCTTGAATATCACTTTTACAAAGGGGAAAAAACATGGATGGCTTCATGTTCATCTTCCATCAGCAACAAGCTAACTTTGATCAGTGATGTATATTTTCCTCAAGAGTTCAATGTTATAGATTTCACCAGACAATGTCTGCGTTTTGACTCATCTAAAGCAAATACTTCTACAGCATACACAGCATAAATTATCTGAAAATAAAGAAGTGCTACTTTGTTTACTGTTCATGCTTTAAACAGACATGTTGGTTTCACATCACTTGCTGTTCTCAACTTGGGGGTTGAGAAGATTATCTCTCGTGTGCCGTACTCATGGAGTTTAAAGCTCGATGAAGCTTTATTTATTTATTTATTTTAAATGCCAGATGCGTGAAAGAGCCTTCGAACACACTTGGACATTTTTTCTCAAGCTAATTCAAGCCTTTACTTGCATGCATACAGTAGTAAGGGATGTTTATAATCTGGTGGCCCAAGACAAACAATTTGCACAATGTATTTATTTACACGTCAATGTCGTGGACAGACTCAAACTCACTACTGAGTCCACACGACCTTTTTTTTTTTTTTTTTGCAAAATGTGCTAGAATATTCTTTTGTCGGATATGAACAAAATAACAGATAACAGTTAAAGATCATGTTTGTTATATATTTGTTAGACATTTGTTAAATTTGCTTTGCTGGAGTTGCTCTTTAAGACTCTTCACATTTTTACAAAAAGCAGCATCAAAAGACCATACGCAGTTAAAGAAGGCCACAGCGGTGTCAAATTGCACCCCACCCCAGCTTTCTCATCTGCCAGCTCTCTTTTGTGCAAGTCTGATCAGACCGAAACGGTCACGACAGGCTGTACGCTTTCAAACTATCCTTGCTGTTCAATAAGACAACATACGGCTACACTTGCAGCACGGGAAGCATGTCCTGGCCCATTAGAAATGATCATGATTAAAACATGATTAACCCTAATGTATATTAAACAAAGCTCAGCTTCTCTAAAACGCAGTCTGTGCACGTCTGCTAGCCTGAAAACACAAACAGTGGCTCTGCTTCTCCTCCTCCATTTCATCAAATTAGATTAGCGTGACACTAACAGCAGCCACTAAGCAGATTGCTGTGCTTCATGGCAGGAAGACGGGCCGGGAGAGAGAAGTCAATCAGGAACAAGCTCAGCTCTTCACATCCAGAAACATGCACATCATCATCAGCTGCACGGTAATAGCTGCTATTTCTGGGAAGTCCCACAAATATCTGGTATGGAATTCCACACATGCCTTTCAGTTACTAAGAACAGTCTCCTTACACACACACACACACACACACACACACACACACACACACACACACACACACACACACACACACCATCCAAAGTAATTTTGGCACAGTGCCCCACTACACAAAGCTCTCTTTTACCGAGCGGCAAGCTTAGGATCCCAGCGAATGCGTTTTAGACAAAGACAAGCCTTAACAGAGAGCAAGACAGGTTAGCATGTTGCACACAGAGGATCATGTTTAATCATGCTGAATAATGCTTCAACTTGCTAAGGTGGTTGGACTACAGCATGTAACTTTATACCTCCTAACGTTTTTGTCAGCAGCCACTAGCCAGAAAACAACAAAAACAACAAAAAACCTCAAACAGTAATACTATCCTGATACTCCTAATGCTACATTAAGTATATTAATAGTGTTAATGCTATGTTAAGAATATTAATAATGTTAACGCTACATTAAGTACAGGTTAATGTCCTATTAATTATGTTGATGCTACATAAAATATACACTGAGGTCCTATTAATAATGTTAATGCTATATGAAGTATAGTGCTGAAAACTATTAATATAATTAAAACAATAATACATTACTCAATCATGCTATTTTGTGTAATTAATTGTGATTTAATGGTCGATACATATTTTTATATTTGCACCTCTCCACTATCATACAACAGCTACCAGTTCTGCCAACTGGAAGAAAGCGTTATCCACCACCTCCCACATGCATGAGCTCACAGATGCCTACGATTGGCTAGTGTTGCTGTGAATGATAGGCCTGAGAGAGTATGCGCTCTCTAACCCCCACGGGAGAACGGCATCATTGGGATTTGAACTCAGTCTGGACGATAGGGTGAACACTTTTCTGTTACAACGCCTCGACTGGAGCAAACAGAATGAACACATACAGCTGTAATCAGAAATATTCAACCCCCTCACCTCAAAAGGCATTACAGTGATATGGATGAAAGATAATGACCTCACTAAACAACAAAAAATATTAATTGATGCATGTTCGAGTTATTTTGACAACAGAAGTTGAGTTAACTTTGAAGATCAAATGAAAAATTATTTTATTATAATAATAATTAGATTATTAGTCATAATAATTATTCAACCCCCAGCTTCAGTACTTTTTGGAGCATCCTTTAGCTTTTATAACTTCGAACAAACATTTTCAGTAAAGTGCTGACAAGCTTCTTACACCTCTTAACTGCAATCTTTGCCTATTCTTGACATGCAAAAGCCTCTAGCTCAGTGATGTTTGATGGCTTTCAAGCTACGACTGCCTTCTTTAAATTCCACCTAAGATTTTCAGACGGATTTAAATCTGGTGACTGAGAAGGCCTCTCCGGGCTTTAACAACAACAATATTATATAGAGGTTGAATAATTGTGACATGGCTATCTTCATAAAATATATTGTTACACATAAATACTACATCATGCATTTTCTGTGTTGATTTTATGTAACACTCAACTCATAAAGAAGTCACCCAAAGCAGAATCCTGCTCTTTGAAAAAACCATAAATCCTTAAAATCTTTATTTTTCTTTTTTCTTTTTTTTTGGGGGGGTGTTGAATATTTCTGATTGCAACTGTACATATGAACAAATCTTTATCTGATTCATTAAGCTGAGAAACTACTGCTCACACACAAGAACTGGGGTGTTAAGCATGTCTGATGAATCAGCGTTAGCAACAAACTTCCAACTACTAATGCATGACACTACAGGTTGAAATGTCAATTTTGGCCGATTACATTTTTAGATTTTTGGATTTTCTCTCAGATTATAGTAATAAAAATATTAAAATTCAACAGCCAAATATTTATTTCACGTTTTTTTGTGCATACATGTCCAGTGCATTACATGAAATTTTAAGATCCACCCACTTTGCATAACCACATAATCAACTGGTGACACTGATTCAGCAAAAAAAAAAAGAAAAAAAAAGGATGGCACAGTAGGTTTGTGTTTTGCAATCCTCTGTAAATGGAAATGTTTAACATTTAACCTCACCTACAGCTAGCTCTATTTATGGCTATTTTATTCTATTCATTTTATATTTTGCAACTTGAACGTAGGTCAGAATAAATCTCAAGTCAGACTTAATTAAAACTTCACTGATAAATATAGGGGAACTAATTTTGCATCCTGATCAGGAACAAATCCTTACGTCATATTTTTAAGTGTTGAATTTGCGTTGTTTATTGCCGATTGGAGTCACAAAAATGTATTTTCTCCATAACCTTCATTTTGTTTCATTATTGCGCTTCAGTGCTTAATGAGTGTCTGGATTCCTCTAGAAAAATGTATTTAAATCTCATTTATGTTGCACTTTTCATTTATGTCACATTGTCCAAAGGGTCATGTCTGCTCATCTGATTCACATTTCCAAACTGCATGATGAAACCTGTATTTTAGACCAAGGTTTATAGTTAACAGCAAATGAAGCATTTTCACATTAAGTCAAACTGGTACATGACATTGATGAACACCGCAACTGTTGAATGTGCGTATTTTCATTTTACAATCTCGATGACCACACTGATGAAAAAGTGGAACTGGGTCTTCAAAAAAGTCTCGAGTCTGGTTCCTTGTACTACGTACTCTAAAGGTTGATAAGTCCCACTGCATTAGTAGCCAAGTGCTACTTCTGTTATCATTGCAGCTATAGCATGTAATCATAGTTTATGCGTTTCATCATCGTAATGTGGTGTAAATGTCAAGATAATTAACTATTGATGATCAGGAATTAAGATAAAAATGTGCACTTCTATTGACTGCTCAGCTGCAGCAAGGTGCAACATGTGAAAGCACTAAGCATGTCTGTGTGGGAGTTAATTTAACCACCAAACGCTCAAGGTTAGAAAGGAAGACAATGTACATATAAAAAAGAAGAACTAATAATAGATAACTCTTACTTTTGAATGTCTGTGAGGAGCCACCATGCCCACGCCCATCCTCCAACTGTGTAAGTCTTCTTATCAGATCCACAGCAACCACCTACGGCAACACATCGGGGACAAAGTCAAACAAACTTGAAATCAGCTACTCAAACCAGAAAAATTTACTGCGTCATCAGGCATGCTTGGAGAATAGTTTTGACAGTGTTGCTTTCAAGCGAAGAAATAAGCAGGCATTTCTGCGCATAAAAAGCTCCAAAATAACAGAAAACAAACAGAATCATTCAGATTACTAAAAACATTATGCATAGTTCCCTACTGAAATTCACATTTTCGCTTTTGCATGTGACGATATAGGAAGAATAGTGTGAACTGTACAGGTTAATATGTATTTAGGTTAATGCACAGGAAAGCCCCAAGCACTGAAACCTCGTTAAAGGTAGGTACTCTGATCTTCCCACCTTCTTCCTGGCATCTGTTGTCAGAACAACATCTATACCACACTTACTTGTGTGTTAAAATCTCCAACGTGCATGTCTCACCACATGTGGAGCCACAAGAAAAACCACGAATGTGCAAAAAGAAGAATAGTGCACAGCGAGAATGCAGCTGCTAGACACAATCCCTTCAAACTTTCACTGTGTGTGAAGAGCAGACATACAGGAACACGGCGTCACAGTTTTCACAGTCTGTTTACAGGTTACGCTAAAATATATCGTAGCGCTGATTCACGTGATAAACGTATCATATATCATGATATAGGTTTGTTCAGAAACTCACAGCAATACAGTAGTGCTGCACTGGTTAATATAATGTCAACAAAAATAAAAGTTTTTTTGTATTTATAACAAATAAAAAACATGGTTCAATGATTTATACAATGTTTACAAAACATTTTTTATATTAAAAAAACTTTTAGTAAATAAAAAAAATTTTAATACAGAAAAGATTTGACCATTTTACCATTCAGAAGATTAGGCACATAATTTTAAAACTGAATCCAGTGCTAGTATTTAGAACAGATAAATCTAACGCTTTGATTCCTTAAACAAGGACCTGAACTGCAGATTGACGCTTTCACCTCTTAAGCTAATGAACTGATAATTTGTCCACTCCAATGAATGTGACATATAAAGCCATAGTAGTGAGGACAACTAATCATAACTATCATGATAGCATCAAATATGTTCATAGCTTGACAGATTGCTTGACAGCTGATTATCAGTGCGCACCTAACAAACAGCAATGAGTGTGTAACAATTTGCACACACAGTTAATTGTGAGGCTGTATAATATAGACAGTGATATTGTATAGGGGTGCGAATCTCTCAGTGTCTGGCGATTTGATTCGATTGCGATTTTTAGGGTCACGTTTCGATTCAGAATCGATTTTTGATTCAGAACAATTTTTCTATTCAAACTGTCTAAATTTTGGTTAAATTATGTGATTGATGAGATGAAAAGATGAAACGACAATGTAAACAAATAAAACATTTATTTAAAACAATACTTTTAGGTTCCTTACTTACTCATTTTATATTTATACCAAAAATAGGATTGTGCATAAAATTCTGTAACTTAAGTTACCATTATTAGGTTAGCTTAGCTGCCTGGCTTTTTCTTAAATAAAAAAAAATCTATCAATGAGCAAATAATTCAACATATATTGATACAAAAGTAAACAGACTTCACTCTACCATAGTGCATTAACCTTTAATACAGAAAATAAAATAAAATACAGACTTTACAGCCACAGTGCATTTATAATTTGTAAATCTTTAAAACCTAGCCTTAAAAATAAAATACAGACTTCACAGTCTTTTTAACAACACTGCACTAACATTTGTTACATTTTCAAAACTTAACCTTAAATATTAAATATACAGACTTCACAGTCTTGACCACAGTGCATTCATGTTTGGTAAATCATGAACAAAATTTCAAAACCTGTGCAAGTCTGCACAAAAACACTTCTGACCTGTGTGTAATTTATAAACCAGCCAAATTGTATTGTTTAGAACTTTTCAACTTCTTTTAGCTCAGGGTGACGTCGCGCCAAATGGGACTGCGCATTTGTCGTATTTTCCGAAGTACCTCAATTTCATTTTATACTCCTTGCAAACAATTGTGCTCATGTCAAGCTCTCTCTTTGTAGACATTGTAGAATCCAAAGGGTGCCCAAACACTGGCTTTTAGCGACGACTGGGCAGGTTGAATCATGCTCTCCTCCTACACCATGCTTCCTGCTCCATGCTAGCAGACTCCATTCAGATGGAGCTGGCTAACTAGCTTACTGTACGGTGGCCTGGACGGCCTTCTTCCTCGGTGGCTGATGACACGTAATCCGATATGCAGTACGCTCGGGAGTTGGAGCGGCAAAAAATAAAACAAACACGTTTTAAAATCGATTTTTGGGCATTGTGAATCAATTCAGAATCGCCAGGACTAGGAATCATGATCCTTTAAAGAATCGATTTTTTTCAGCACCCCTAATATTGTATCATTTTTGCTAGACACTGCTGTGTTGAACATTAATATTTGTCGTCCACTGATTAATCACAATAAAATGTGCAGCGCTGAGTGTGAGTAGGAGTAAAGTTTGAAATCTGGGGCAACCATTCAGAAGAGTGAACTCTGCCCACACAGTGAAGCTTACAATGATTTTGTCATGTGAGAATTTGATGCAATCAACCCGCGAGAAGGAATGTTCAGATTTTATGCTGATGTTGCTACACAAAGTGTCTCAAAGCCCAATGAACACATCCTTTTTTTAAAAAAAAAAAATCACATTCCTGCAACATTCAAAACGCTTTGTTCATCTCTTTTCAAGCTTGATGAACGTTGCTTTGAAGTTGCCCACTTAAGCGGATGGTATGCTTAAATAAAAGAAAGAAGTTTTGATATAAAAAGACTCTTCTGAGGTGGAAAAACATGGGTGTTTATTGGTACACCACAGCAGGCACAAGCTGTAAAACAGAACACTTAGTTTTCTGTTCTGAGACGTTCCCCTATTAGGAGTTAGGCTAAATATCTAAATATCACATGGCTGCTTGAATCACCGTAAGGAGGGGCAGTTTGCTTTCCGGCGGGTCGAGCTGTTAGTACGCGTGACTGCAATTATGGAACATTTTCAAGAGGAAAAAAACTAACATTTCAGCTCCATTTTCCATCCTATATCAAAAATAAAAATAACTAAACACTATGCACTGAATTTATTTTCTTATTTTTTTCCTAATGCAGATCCATAACAAGCTTCTGCAATTTAAGTTAGTAGTGGCTCCATTGTGAATCCCTGTCTCGTGGTACGCATGGCCGGTTTCAAACTGGAGGCTTCAAGATTTCCTTTTAATGTGTATAAACATGCCAACTAACCTCACTATATTTCTGGCTCACACACACACACATCCATTCTGACATAAACACACTTCTAGCAGTTTCCACAGTTGCATTCTCAGCTGTCTGGGTGCTGACATGAGGCCACACAGACACTTACAGAGGAATACAGTTAAGAACTGCTGCAACCCTATCTTAGCACCACTACAAATCTCATGTGGCAGTGTGCCAGACAGGAGAAAGCGATGCACATAGAGATTACAATACAATTATTACAATATAATTTTCACTGCAAATGCAATCCTGTGACTCAGAAAAATTCCTTTAGCACAACTATATATAGCACTCTATATAGAATATATTAACAATAATAATGCAAAAAAAATGTTACAGGCACATACCGTATATTAAAATATACCTAAATCAATTCAGTTTTATTGTCAAGGTACATACATGTACTAAACTCAAATCAGAAATGATCTTCGAGCCATGTAAAGCTTTAGAATAAAGTGTTTATAGTCTCAGAAAACTGTGCATTGGATATATCCAGTATCTGTACTATCAAATAATCCTTTTGCCATAAACAAATTAAAGGTGTTACCCATTCATTATTTAACTCTGCTAGCTGTCCCATGAAATAGTTTATTTCATACTGTTTATCAGCTAATTATCCAACGTTGTTCTGTGACACGATAAGCGCTCTTTCTACAACACTATTTGTACACTTATCTAGTTTACTATTCTGGGATATCTTCAAATACACTGCTGAAAATCCCATCAATTTTTAAACACAGTTTTCACATGGAGCTACTAATAATTTATACACTTTAATATTCCTGGTTTAGTGCAATCTCATAGATATAACCTGTCTTAAATCTCATGGAAAAAAAGTCATGAAAATCTCAACATCTTCAATCTGTGTATGCTGTGTCTATTTATCAGAAACACATAACCATATTGTGTGATTAGTGTCACAAGCGTAGTTAAGATAAGAAATTCAGTAAAATTCAAAGAAACTGCAAAAAAGTGTGTTTTACATATAGCACATAAACATAATTGTTCAGTGTTAATCACCAAGTGTTACTCAAGTGTGCATGTGTGATTAGTATTGTGCAAATATATACCTACGTCCTACAAACCCTTAAAAATGTTGCTTAGGAGCTTGCAACTTGCAACACTGGAGTAAGCTAGTACAAGTTATTACCATTTTGCCCAAAATACCCTTAAAATATACTTCAAACATACTGAAGAAAAACTAATGCTGACACTTGGCGTCACTCGCTATGTCCTTGACCTGCCTGGATCAACTCTACAACCCAGTCAGCTTATCTACTGGTTCCATATATATCCTGCAAACTTTCAACTTCTTATTCTTGAGTCAAAGCGCTAATGAGAATCTAGGATGGACGAATGGACGGACGGCTGGACAGTAAAATTGTACACAGCCAGAAAATGAGCCTCGAGTTCCTGAGCATGAATGTATAACTAACATTTCTATATGACGAACGTGAAGCAATCTATTAAACCTAATGTCCCCGGTGTGACTTTCACCTGTTTGGATCAAATCCAAATTTAATCCAGTTTGTACGCATGTTGGTTATAATCATAATTAAACATATAAATCCTACAACCATTCAGAAAGGCATTATCGAGAATCTTGACTGGACAACCTGAAAACATTATGCCTTCAGTGGCGGAAGCATAAAAATGCCAACGACGTAACTGTTTGTCACTCCAGATTCACATCAATTGAATAATCAGTCATTTTATTGGGAGGAAAAAAATAATAATACTGTGTATGTTTGAGTAATTACATGTACTAGCGTAGTCTGCTGTTAAAATGCAGAGCCCTACCAAAAATCAAGAGTTTTCTAAAACTGGCCATGCTCCATGGGTAAGAGGGATGGCAAACTATTTCTCTGCTAGCAATTACTCGCTAATTACTGGTGTCTGTGAGCTCAAGGACAGATAGCGCTTTCTTGAGAGTACGTTATGCCGCCCTGCGATGCAGCATGGGCAGCAGCTCGGTAAACGATGTAGCTGGCTCAGTGGAAACACGTGTTAGTTTTAATCGTACTTAAGTCGGAGCGGTTGTATGATGGTGGCGAGTGGGAATTGGCTAAATTAGGGCGAACAATGCAGCGCTCCTATGAAAAAGATGTATGTAAATGTTGTCAGGTCTGACACTGCTAAACCAGAATGCACGGTGTTAACACATGGGCCATTTACCTTCAGTAAACCCATACTAGGGAAAACGACAGCTGCCGTTTGTCTTTCACTTTCCACCTCATTTCACCTTCGCAAAATAGCAGCGGGCTAAACGACAAGCAAACGCTTTCAGCGTGATGCACGCTCAGACCCGTTTTAACAGCTTCATAAAAGAAACAATAAGAAACCATAAAGCCATTACCTCGGCTTAATATACTACAACACTGAGGTGATTTTCCAGAAATTACAGCCATATTGCCTGAATATAAACGACAATCCTGGTCTCACAAGACGAGGCCATGCTTTGGGGAAACTCCACCCTGCCTGCTTGAGCATTTGGCCTCGAAAGCTGGATGGTGTGTGAATGTTGATAAAAAGCCTTGCAGCACAACAGAGCTCCATTTTAACATCTTCCTGCTTCATATATATTCTCTGAATGGCATCATCTGAGAAGCATGGTTTCTAAAAAGTGTTACACAAACACAAAGTTCAAAGTGCAAAATGTAGAAATTGTAAATGTTTTTAAGAGTATCAGCAGAATTCCCACACACAGAAAAATAAACAAAACAGGCCAGGAAAAAGGTCCTCACACGATACAGTTTACCAAATGGACTGAAACACATGACCAACCACCACGGCAACAGGAAATGCTGTTTAAACAGGAAAACCAAGGGATGTGTATGAACTCTGATGGATGGGTGTTACAATACAGCAATATATCTTTCCTTACAGTCAAGTTTTTTTCAAATCTGTTCCTTTTCTAAGGCAAAACACAGCATATCTGATTATCACAGAGAAAAAAACAGAAACCTTCCACATGAAATAATATCTGACATTTTCAACTGCATACTTCTTAAATATATTTTTGTTACCCATTACGGACTTTTACTTGCAGCTTTCAGTCGATTTTTCAGCCGTGTTTGTTAAACCTGCTCATTATCCACCCAACATGACAGACAAGGCAAGTTTAGAAAGTTAATAAAATGCTTTGCTTTGGGGAAATATATTATTGTAGTCTTAAAGTAGACATATCAAAGTATTTTTAGACTGTACTCCATGTTTCTATTTATTAAGTTTTATTTTTCATCATGTTTCATCGCAGCCACAGCATCGTTCCAAGGGTTTTCCCAGACTGTCACACATTCATCATGGAAAACTCATTAATAATGCAGTGTATTTGATAATCTGGTTTTCACCAGACACTTTTGGTTAAATTCCCATATCAATATGTCTGTGTGTCTGTTGTAGTGCAACAGAGGGTAGCTAACAGCTCATCTTACTATAATGTATGTGTGTTTCTCACAACTGACCCCATATTACCCACTGTATGCAAAGTAGCCTAATGTCAGTAGATTCAATC
>JAOVVH010000037.1:6450319-6460641 GCA_028566435.1 Scorpiodoras heckelii
GTGTTGGCCATGCGATGGACTGGCGACCTGTCCATGGTGTACCCCGCCTTCGCCCCATGACGCTGGGATTGGCTCCAGACCCCCCGTGACCCCCGACTAGCGGGAGAAAGTGGAAGATAATGGATGGATGGATGGAAATAATTCCATATGCATTTCTTCATATTTTGCAGAAAATTGTAGTTGTACAATGCAGAAAATGTCTAAATAATGAAAAACCACTGAATTAAAGGTGTGTCCAAACTTTTGACTGGTACTGCATGTGTTGGAGGCTTCAAGAGAGACGTTTCTCATTCACTTTGAATGCGGAGACGCAAAGCGCTGCTGAACTGAACTGTGGGTCTGTTGCATCACTTTGCTTGTGTTGCAAGTTGAGGAAAGTTCAACTTTTCAAGCAGCAGTGCAGGTGCCAGTCAAACAAATCACGTTTGTGCAAATATTACAGCACGATCACTAAGCAATCAAATCCCATTTATGCAAATTATACCAAAAAGAGCTCTCAAATGGAACGAAATAAAGCAAGATGGCAGACCAATTTCATAGACATGCGTTTTCAAGTTACCAAGAAATAAACACTGAATAATCCATTAACCCTGTTATTATAACCAAAAAGTATGTATCAGGTGACTTGCGAGGTGTCTGCTGGCCAATTAGCATGTTAGCATGCTAAGTGCCCACTAAGCAGACAGCTTGCTAGTGACTTTAAACAGCAGCAATTCAAAGTGGAATATATAGTAGCGGTTCATTCATAGCGGTATATACAGTGTACTTATAAATAGTATAGTATAATACCAGGTCTTTCACTATAATAACACAAATAATAATAAATTGGTGTTTATACTGATGTATGTGTGTGTGTGTGTGTGTCTATGCTGTGGAGATACTTGAGAATGTATGAGAGCGGTCATGGGCTATTGCTTAGATACACTGCTATTCAGCAGTTTTCATGCTTATGTACTTACACTGACAGAAGCATGAAGGCATTGATGAGATATGTGTCTGAATGTGTCAGCGTGATTCACAGAACAGCCATAAGGTCACCTACAGGTAATTTTAGTTACTCTAAGTCATCTGAATATCCTCAGGGCCAGGTGGGTCCACTAGCTTTAGTGTCTAGATGTAAATAAAGGCTGGCTGACGACAGACTTCTATGTTTTTGGAGACGGAAGCACCTTTCCTGAGAGCCGTTCTCACAAGTGCTTCAAACAAAAAAGGAAGCGCATAAAAAATGAATGCAAAATAGATGCAAAAGTGCATCAGATCATCGTTTACAGACCACACAGATTCCTGTCAGGCTTCATTTGCAAATCAGTGACGAATCAGAGCTTTTATTGACATCAGGGTTGTACATGGAGACGTTTCGGGCGAGAGAGAAGGACAGGAACAGAGAAATACAAATGAACAGAGGCGATGAAGAATTAATGAGACAGGCTGCACTTTGTGTATGTGTGTGTGTGTGTGTGTGGGTGTGGGTGTGGGTGTGTGTACTTGTAAAGTCACTATTTTATTACGCTCCACTTCAAAGCCTGAATGATGAGAAAATAAAAACTGCACTCAGCTTATTGCCCAGGCCAGAAAAAAAAGGTAGAGGAGAAAGAAATGAGTGAAAAGAGGCATGTGTGGAGACACATTCGAGAAGCGATCCAAAGCCACGCTAGAACTGAAAGCCTTGAAAGCCTACCACAACTTTTGTATATAAAATACCTTCATTCTACTACTGGGCTCTGATCAGGGTTGTGTGTCCTTGCTTGTGTTACTCAACCTTATTGCAGCTTATTGCATCGATCATACAATTCTCCTCCACAGACTAGAAAATGTTGTTGGGGTTAAGGGAACAGCCCTCTCCTGGTTCAGGTCCTATTTGACTGACCGTTAGATTGTAGATGTAAATGGTGAGCTGTCTATTGATACTAAGGTAAATTTTGGTGTTCCACAAGGTTCAGCTTTAGGCCGATTGCTTTTTTCTCTATATATGCTAGCTCTGAGTAAAATTATTCATAAAGACGGTATCAGCTTCCACTGTTATGCTGATGACACACAGTTGTATGTCTAAGCAAAGCCAAATGAGAGACATCAGCTTACTAAATTTGAGGAACGTGTAAAGGACATTAGACTCTGGGTGCTGAATAACTTTCTTCTACTTAATTCTGATAAGACAGAAGTACTGGTTCTAGGATCACAGGTAGCTAGAAGTAAGCGTCCTGATTACATAGTAACTCTGGATGACCTTTCAATTACATCATGTACAGCTAAAAAAGGCCTTGGTGTGATTGTTGATTCCAGTCTTTTGTTTGAAGCTCATGTAGATAATATTACTAGGATAGCCTTCTCTCATCTCAGAAATATTGCTAAATTAAGAAATATAATACTACTAGAAATACTACTTCATGCTTTTTTTACCTCTAGGTTGGATTATTGTAATGCCTTGCTGTGTGGATGTTCCAGAAGGTGCATAAACCAGCTCCAGTTAGTTCAGCATACAGCAGCTATGAATTGACCACTTCACCCCTATCTTATCCACACTGCATTGGCTCCCAGTCAAATTTCACACTGAATAAAAAATGCTACTATTAACCTATAAAGCACTGAAGTCTCGCACCACAGTACCTAAGTGTACTTTTAGCCATTAAAAGGTGCAGGCTTTCTGTTGGTATCTTGAATAATTAAAGCTACAGCAAGTCCGACAGCTATGGAACAGCCTTAGAGGGAACAGGTCTGGAGGGTTCATGGGCATTGTGTTCTGGTAAACTCAGATGTCTGGATGCTGTCGACCCCCCCACTCTCAGGAGTTTAAGCAGGTTTGTTGATGGTGGATGGCTTTATGTCCTAGGGCTCCCTCATGTCCGAATTACCTTCTGGCTCTCCCTTTTACTTACGCTGTCATAGCTCGTCTTTGCCAGAGTCCCTGCTTGCACTCTGCACACAATGTAAATTTTGTCTAAAGGTTTTGAGAAAGAGCAATGTGTTCTTTTCTCCCCCACCTCTCTCTTTCTCTACCCCTCTTCGCTACCCCCTCTGTCAAACTACATATGCTGCACCTGAGACTCCATAAGATACCAGCGATTCTGATTCCTTCTGCTCTCTGGACTTGACTGAACCACCCTGACACCCTACCTCTGTTTGGAGTTATCATCTCATCAAAATCACTTGCTGCTGCTGTTGAGGCACCACACGGACGGCCTAAAGATACACTTAGAAACTATGAATTTGGACTGCAACTGATATAAACAGTCTTCCTAGAATGGCTAGGACTGTAATTGCCTCGAACAGTTTTACACTTCATCTTGCACTTACACATGCACTTTCTTACTTGCTCACAGTTATAGAAGGGACTATTTATTATTGCACTATTTGGTGTCACCCAAATGAGGATGGGTTTCCCTTTTGAGGTTCCTCTCTAGGTTTCTTCCTCTTATCATCTCAGGGAGGATTTCCTTGCCACAATCTTCCCCAACTTGCTCATCAGGGATCAAATTTATATAAGGTATGTCCACATTTTACGTCTTGGTAAGGCTGCTTTGGGACAATTTCCATAGTTAAAAGCGCTATATAAATAAAACTGACTTGAACTGAACTAAGTTGTTTGCATCATCCCTTCATCATCTTTTGTTCCATTTTCTCCTCAGCAGAAGGGAATCCCGTATCATGATGTCCTCAGAGAGAGATGCTCAATTCACAGCCAAGTATCATAGCACTATTGCAGTGAAACAACTTACAGTAGATCTCCAATAGCCCAGATCAATAGGGACTTCAGCTTCAGAATTATTACCATCCTTCATAAAAATGGGGAAATATTCTATCAGTACAATCAATACTCTCAATAATATATTGAGCTTTAGGGTGCTGTATAGTTTTAACACAAGATTTTAAGCTGCACCAGTTGTAAAATTATTGGCACCCCAATTATTAGTATTTCTTTCAAAAACTTGTTGCTATGGCAGAAGCACCTACTTAGAGATTCTGAATTAAAACACATACACACACACACGCACACAATAAACTGTGTAACTCTGTGGTCCTTTTGAAACTGGGGTTCTCCCTCCAAGATCACCCCAGTGGGTATTGTCTAGTGATGTACTGAGCTCATGTATCTTCTTACTGGGCACAGCGAATAAAAATATTCTTTAGGACTGGTCAAATGTTTACGAGGAGAATAAACAGAATTTAACAGAATTACAAGCTATCAGTGAGCAAGACAATTTTAACTGAAATTGGTGGACATTTGAGTACTTTTTTATGCTGAATTCAAATCTGTTTTTAGAGTCGTTCTATCAGACATGGTC
Organism: Scorpiodoras heckelii; assembly: GCA_028566435.1. Classification (NCBI taxonomy): domain Eukaryota; kingdom Metazoa; phylum Chordata; class Actinopteri; order Siluriformes; family Doradidae; genus Scorpiodoras; species Scorpiodoras heckelii. The sequence continues at coordinate 6,454,600 of JAOVVH010000037.1, forward strand.
TTTAAGGGACAGAGTATATACTACGTATTCATAAATAAGGCTGGGCTGTTATTACACTTATAATAGGAACAAACTTACTTCTAAAAGTGTATGTACGTTTCATTACCTTTCATTACCTTACATTTCTCCAGGGTTTTTTTTAGTGGAAATGGGAATCATTTAATCATGTAATCTTTATTTTATCATTTAAGCTCAATATTTTGAAGAGTGCCAATAATTCTGTTGTGGCCCAGAGGTTGGAAACCTCTGATTTATACTGTTCACCAATTGGATCTGCCTTTGTGTCTGCCTGCCTTTTATCTTAGAGTAGACTATGTCCTGCTGTATAAGTATTAATGCTTGGTTATGTAACAGGCATTTTTTTCTGTTCCACAGTGCACTTAATATTAACCACACTATTCTTGACGAAATCCTGAATGTAATCATTACTTTTCCCTTTTTTTCATGAACCTGTGACCTCAGCAGCATTGTGTTCTTTTCACAGAAACAATGAAAGAATGTCGAGGCTAAACTCTTACCGTATACTTATATCTATCCATCTTAACCATTGATTTATGTCATATGAAATGAGCTAAGCTTTGAAATTGTTGTTTAACCAGCAACTGGCAACGTGAAAAAGAGGCCTTTGTGAAGCTGTCTGGTTAGAGCTTAACTAAGGCAGTAATAATGGGGCAATTTGAAGAGCTATCTCAAGGTCTTAAGTGCAATTTCTCGTCCTGACACACACACACACACACACACACACACACACACACACACACACACACACAGTCATACACACATGGTCACAGTGTATTTACATATACAGACCCATGCCTTCTTCTCACGTCAGCAGTGTTGCCAAGGTTAGCAGAATGTTCCGGTTTAATGATTGCATAGAGATACATGGAAGACATAGCGATGATCTGAGCAGGATTCATGCTGACTGAGCCCACATACACACTGCACTGAGCCGTATACTGTGCTCTTGAGTTCAAGGAAATGCTCACTTAGAGACTGCATAACAAACACTATTCCTCTCTTTCAATTCCCATTCATTCCTGATCTACTCTCTTATTCCTTCTGTGCATCTTTACTTCAATTATTCCTCCTCCACCCTTCTCTCCCTTCCCTCCTCTCCCCTTTTCTGTTTTTGTTTCTTTACTATTTTCTGTGTGTCCTATTTTTTACTCTTGCTGGAGCTCCATGTCAAATTTTCCTGTTCTCTGCGGTTCTCACTTGCTCAGCTTCATTACACACCATCATGACTGAAGGATATGGACTACTGATCAAAGCTTTTGTGGAGGCCTTTGTAACAAATGATTCTGGTTTTTTTTTTTTTAGGTTTAAACATATTGTTATATGTCCTTTCTTAAGTGTGAAGTGACCTTGGGTGTCAGCTTGTCAGTAGTCAGCTTAAAGCAATGCATAATGCCACACAGTTTCCATCGGCAGAGTAAGAATGCATGGCCAAGAGCCATATCAGTGCACCCTGTAATTGGAGTTTATCAGTGCAGTGATGTCTGATCAGAAGTGTTCCATGGTGCTGGGTTACATGGTGGTGCAGGTCACTTCATTCTCAGCACATGCTAGAAGGAAGATAGATGAGCTTACTGGTGGATATTGTTGCTGAAAAGCTGCTGATCTGAGATGGGTTTCGTGCTTTTGCTTACGATTGACTTTAAGGTTCCAAGACCAGTGGAAAAACCTTGGTCGAAGTTACACTGACGCACCAAAGATACACCACAATTTAATTTCTGGAGATTGTATCATCTCACAAAGCAATGTGAGAAGATGCAGAACTGAATTAAGCTTCTCAGCAACCTGGGCTACAAATAATCCCCGTGGTGTATTATATGGTGCAAATCTGCTGGATTTCTCCTTATTTTGGCTTCATCATAAAGTGGCAGGCCTGTGATTGTAAAAAGAACTGTGTGTGTGTGTGTGACAGAGAGAGAAAATACACAGTACTGACTGAACATCAGGCAAGTGCTAGTACGACAAGTATGTGTTGCCTTTGAAAAGGAAAACGTGCTGGATTCCAGACCTACAGGTACCACGACCTATACAATTATAAAATGCTGAAGCTGCACGATTTGCACTATGGAAATAGCAGCTCAGAAGGAACAGGCTTAATATGGAGAGTTTTTGTTTTGAATCCCAGTTGAAGCACCAAGAGACCATGTAGTTGTAGTTTTGAGAGACCATGTAATGTAGTTTTGCCACTTGATAATAAACCAGTAACGATCTTTTAGGTATCGTATTTATACAGTTATACACTTTATTTAGGTAGCATATTATAAAGAGAAGCATCAGGAGCGAGTCAAAAGTTATGCAAGGCAACCTGGACTCACACTATAGATGAAGAGGCTGCAGCATGCAAGCCAGTCAGTGATAAAAGGTCTAAAGAAACAGAGATACCACTAAAGCATACTGCCTGTCAGCCAACTGTGCCAGTGGGAGGTAACACCTTCAAAGAACTTGACACTTCATCACAGCCAATCGCTTTCCAGGGTGAATGAAACTACAGCCTTGTTCAGCCATCTTTCAACACCCTGCCGTGACACTTTCTAGTCACTTTCTGCCCAGAGGAACTTTTTCATAGTTCTTAGAACTGCTGGAGGATGTGCCCGCTTTTCTGTGTATGCATATAGCAGGACCTGAGGATGATCACAGTCCCCAGAATGCCCTTTTGAGGGACTTTTTAAGCTGCTGCTTCAGGGTAGGTGATCTAAAGGCAGAAACGCGGAATAAAAATATTTGCATGGAAAATACGGTGGCAGGATATGAAGCATTACCACAAGTCAGAACGAACGATTAAATCATCTAAATGTGTTGTCATAGTAAAGGCAAAAAAGTTCTTCTCTACACTCTAAACTTGGGTTTTCATGTTTTTTGGATAGATTTAATGGCACATATTAGTGTTACTCAGTGTTCCTGGAGTACTTCTGACTTGAATCAACTAATCAGACAATTACCGGTAAACAATTTCTTCCAAATAGTGAGCGTTTTATTCTCGAAATGTCCACTGACAAACATATCATTTACCTGCGTATACAATGTAAGCCTTTTATTGGATTTGGAAAACAATAGCATGCAGAGTTTTGCAACTGTACCTGAACTTTTTTTTCGGAGTAGACTTAATAATCTTTTTCAGTTTGTCCCTCAGGAGGAGACCTTAACGATTCTGTAAACATGCCTATAACAAGGGTAAGCTTTCCTTGTAGCTCCCCTTAACAACTATTAACCATTAACCATACAAGGAAACCAATCTTAATGCCACCTACTCATTTGTCTGTCAGTGAAAAAGGATTTCCAGGTACAGTTGACATTTGATGACGTTAACAAATGCCTGTTAAAATGTATCACCCTGCCATAGTCAACTTTGGGACATTGTGTGGATGTTCAACAATCGTGACAGTAATGAGAATGAAATTCCCACTCTCTGTAGGGCTTACACATGGGGATGGTGGTTCAAGGTCAGTTACAGTGGGATCTCAGATAAACAGCAGGACCCGTTTCAGTTGCATTCTAGCCTCCACAGTGCCCAGACGTTTGTTTCTGTGAAACCCTGCTGAAGTGCCTCATCACTGGAACAATGCAAGCGAGTTTGGAGAAATGGTTGGTGTGAAAATCAGGGAAAGTGCATCAGAAATTCTTGAAATGTTGAAGAAAGGCTACCTTATCATCAGCGCAAGTCTACTGATGGTACAAAGCTTTCAAAGAGTGTTGTGAAAATGTTGAAGACTGATGCCCATGCTGAATCGTCACTGACGAATGAATTTCAGGATGATCGCACATGAGTTAGCACTCGCTAAACTGTTGTTCATGAGATCGTCACGCTGAAATTGGGCATGAGGAAAGTTTGTGCAAAACATGTTCCCAAGAACCTGTCAGCTGATCTGAAGGAGCATCGTGTGCTTATTAGCCGTGAAATCTTGCATCGTTTAGCAAGAGAACCCAATTTCGTGAACAGAGTGATCACAGGAGATCAATCATGGGTGTTCGAGTACGATCCTGAGACAAAAAATAAAGTGCTGAATGGCACACGTCAACTTTACCTTGTCCAAAGAATGCTCACATGAACAAATCAAAAATCAAGTCACTGTTCATCATCATCATTTTTGATTCTCAAGGGATCGTCCATAAAGAATCTGTACCAGAAGGCCAAGACTAAAACAGGTTTGAAAGGCACCACTTCGGCACAGTAAAGAACATCCACAGAGCCGTGACTGAGACTCTGAACACCCTCACAGCTGATGATTTCAAGCACTGCTACCAACAATGGCAGATGTGCTGGGAGTGTTGTGTTCAGATCATATTTCCGGACAGACCTCGCATGAGGAAGATCTACCTCACAAGTTGAATAAATAACATTTTACAATGAGTATATTTATATAAACCTTGTAGCCACCATCTGACCAATCAGAACAGTGCTGTGGCATAAAAAACAATACCAGCAGACAGATTCATACCACCATATCCATCCACTGAACTGTGAGTGTTATCTGCTCTTCCCATTTAGTGATGCATGTTACTGACCTGGGGTTGGCAGGCCTCAGCTAGAATGATGGCTTTTGACCTCAGCAAATTACAGAGGAAAGCTGAGAAGTGACATTAGGGTCAAACTTTCCATTGTCAGGAGGACTGAATGCCAGAAGTGGCATGTTGAGGTAGATGGTTTTCTCTATTCTCTATGCTCACTCATTTATTTCCAATAATGAAGTGGTCAAGGGGAAGGGCCCAGGCACAGCTCTGGAGCAGTCAATGACTGACAAGGTACTAAGATAAGCAAGAAAGGGAGTGAGTGGCCATGAGTGAAGTCTTATGGTTATACAATGCTTAAAGCATGTCTTAGTGATTACTGATAAATTCAGCTGAGGCACAAGGAGTGGTGGATAAAGTTCACAGTTAAGCCCACTTTCAAATTCATATTGTGGGGTTTGTGTGTTGTTTTGATTCTTAAAGAAACCTTACCTAAATTGTACATGAACTGGAGGTTAATACAGAGAACCTGTCCGGAAGTCACCTGGGTGATGAGATGCGATGCTGCCTTGAAGCCTATTTTCCAATAACAGCACTCCAACTCCACGAAGTGTTTTATTCCTGTTATACCACACAAGTCCCTGTGTTCACTGTTACTACAGAAACAGCAAGAGCATTGGTATAAACAGCCAAAAGTGCTTTATAGAAAACTAATTAGGACGTTCTAGCCAATCAGAATTGAGCACTGAACAGCACTGTTGTTTATCATGTTATACTACATGTTTCACATCTTAACCCGAGCAGACTGGATCATGTTTTAAGAATTTTGGGTGGTTTGATATGATAATAAAGTGGGCGTGGTTAACAACGGAAATGCTGTTAATAGATAATAATCAAATGACTATGTCAATATTAGTGTAGAAAAAGGACATGTAACTTTGAAAGATAAATGTGTGTACAACTGTTATCCTAGTTATGAGCGACAGTGAGATGAATTATAAACCAAATCCAAGAAGTGTCTAGAGTTTACTTTTAATTAGTCCTTTTTTAACATAAAATATACATTGGACATTTTGCTCCAGTGGCGGGGCAAAATGACTCCCAGCGTGCTGTAAAATGCCCCAGCATTGTTTTTGTTCCATATGATGGACTGATGATAAAGTAAACTAGTAAAATCAATCTTTGAGCCTTGAAATATAGTCAATTGTTATGAATGATTCCTAGATTATAATTATAATTATTATAAATTTATGATTATCTTATTTATAGTGCTGTCACACGATAAATTTTTTTAATCGCGTTAATCATGCGATGAATTTTTTCAATCGTGCGCTAATCGCGGTTTTAACACACATTTTGATTTGCGTTGTACATGCAGGTAGGCATGGTAGGACCATTGAAGATGAAAGAGAAACGACTGCCGAACGTTGCCTCATTGTTCACTTGACTTTATTTGATAAAAGTGAAATATTAAATGTGATTTACATCTTTTAATTTTTTTAAATAGTTTTTGTCTTTCGTTCATCTGATATACTGATTAGAGTTGGAGTTTAATTAAAGGCATCGATTCGCCAATTA
>JAOVVH010000037.1:6527282-6543447 GCA_028566435.1 Scorpiodoras heckelii
CATACGGGGCAGATGAGCTTTCCTTCTTCCTCCATTGCATCCACGACGGAATCCAAGTACTTTTCTTCATACTGCTGGCTTCTGTGGTATTCCTCGATGATAGAAAGCTCTAAAAATGTGATTCTTGTATGTTAAAAGAATACTCCGGCTCAGTTTTTTTTAAAGATGCGAACCACCTCACTCACTCACTCACTCACTCACCCACTCACCCACTCACATCCAATGACACCATGTGTCCTTGTTTCAAACTATTCGGCATCTACCACATCTGTAGTGCATGTGTAATTACTACAGATAATTCACATTTCCCTTGTTGTTACATTTCATACACGTAACTGTGGAACCAGGAAAGCTTTGGGAATTAATCTGTTTACTTCCGTGAGAGAACAAAACCGATTACACACCTGTTCTTTATCAGAGTTGGACATGTAGGTTATCATATGGATGTTAATACTATAAACGGTCACTGTTTTTTTTTCCTCCTTAAACCAGAGAAAGAAAACCACCTTTTGCAAAAGAAAGGAATGTGGAAACGGACGAAACTGGGTAATACAGTAAAATGCAGCGTAAAAACAATAAATCTAATCATGGTAGCACCACACACAGTCAGAGAGCCAGAGAATACCACAGGACTGGAGCTTTCACATGCCTGACGAGCTCTGTAATGAATGTATGACTTGTCCATCCTTGTATAGACAGTAATGTATTTGAAACTGAATGATTATACATGCACTACAGATGCATGTATAGACGCCAAGTTGAAAAAAAACAGTGGAAAGTTACTTTAAGATGCCATGCGCATAGAAAATAAACAAATATGATTAACATTCATTCATTCATTCATTATCTTAACCGCTTATTCCTGTCACCGGGGTCACGGGAGAGCCGGGGCCTAGCCGGCAGCGTAGGGCGCAAAGCAGGATCAACCCTAGACAGGGCGCCAATCCATCATAGGTCACACACACTCACTCACACAATATGATTAACAACAAATATGCTATTGACTATAACCTTGAGATACGAGTTCCTGTTGGATTTCCTCTAGAACAGCCAATTCATCATGGTCCTGCATCCCTGCGTACATCTGTAAAATCAAGTGGAGGAAAAAAACACCAGTACATATAACAACTCAACAGCATGTCCGCGTGTTTATGACCGGTTTGAGATACCCGTACATCACCGATCCCGTCTTTCTTCCACAACGAAGGCAGTCTTTGGTTGGCTGACCGCAGGGCGCTCCACTCCATCTCCATCACTTCCTGGACCAGCAGAGAGCTCTGTGTGGGGTCTCCCATCTGACGGTACTTCTCCAGTAACCTCGACCGGCTGCTCTTCAGCCTCTCCACACAACGCTATGGACAGAGAACAGGCAGGATATTAATATGAAGACTGGCTCTTAGTCCAACACCATGGCATGATTTAAAGCCAAACATCAAGAGCAAAACAGGAAGTCAGGAAGCAAACTCTTAGCTGCCAGTAGCTCCAATGTTCTTGCTTTTAAACTGATCAAATAAAGTCCAGGCCTTTTCAAGACTTTTTGAAAGACTTTACTTTAATTTACTTTAAATCAGAGCTCTGATTTTCACTCAATTTCAAAACACTTGGGGAAAACCTGTGGCGATTATATAATGCAATAAACATGACAATGATGTCTGTGACCAATTGTCCATATCGTGCACTACTTAGGGAATAAAAACCCCACTAATTCACGCCCTGTTTAGTGCACCTATATAAGAAACATGGCGTTAACTGGTATTAAACCAGTACTCCCAGTACCTGCGCTGTTTTGCTAAACAGCTAATCCTATCAATGTTAACGCTACTTCACTTAGCATACAGAGATATTACATAAAATTACCTTCCTGTACGTTTCCTTCCATGGTGGAGTTGTACCCTTATACAGAGACTTGTGCCTTTGTACCGGGTCCATGTCGCAAAAGCTCAAACTTGCTAAATTACCGCTAGTCGTGGAGCATGTAAACAAATCCTACCGGCTCAGCTTCCGCTCTTCGCGCTCCACCAATCAGCGACTTTTGAAGCTTTCAAACCCGGAAGTTATTTGTAGACAGTCGGGATTTGTAGTCCGTCCGCGCGCCACGTGTTTACTTCGGTTATTTCGTTAATGTTATTTCTCATCACGCTAAATAAGACGTGAAATGACAACACTGTTATTTTCACTTTCTATCAAAGTGCATTCCGAATAAACTAAGTGAACGGTGGTTACATTTTTCTTTGCATTACAGGAGAATTTAATAATATACCCTGAAATAATATCATATATATATAATGATATAATATAATAATATTATATAATATTTTCTTATATGTTTTCCTACCGGAAAAACCTGTACTGCACATGATATTAATTTTCATAATTTTTTTAAATTTTATTTTATTTATTTATTCATTTTTTTTAAAACCCAGGCCATTATCCACTGGCCACACCACCACCACCACCCCATTCCGCGGACCAAAATTCTTTATGTACAAATATACATCATATTGAGTACATATATACATGCATATAATCATACAATTAATAGTCCATATAAGTAAGCTAGTGGTGAAGTTTCTCCCCTAAATCCCAAATGTTAATTCCCCAACCTCTAACCCCCACTCCACCCCCCACATTATTACTAAGTGTCAGATTTTATTACATTTATAACACACTGTAAAGTTCCTTCAGGAATAATATGGAATAGAAGAAATTAAGTAGTTAGCTCTCGATATAGTTCAGAAAATAAGACCAAGTCTCTTTGAATGATTCTGTGGTGTTTTTTGATCATTTATAAACTCCTAATGTAGTTAACACACTTCATGGAATTAATTTTAAGGAACACTTATTAATTATTATTATTACCTTACGTTTCTGATTAACATCTGAATGTGACAAGCTCCAACAATTGTTACATGCAAAATCTATTAAAAAAATAATAAGCAAGCGTGTTCATTCTTATATATACAATATATACAAACGTGTGCTGTTATACCTAGCTGTTAGCTAACTTCTATTTAATTTATATTCTATTAGCGCAAGTAAATAATATAGGCTATAGCTTAAATAATATAAGCAGATTATTACCAGTAATGCACTGTGTTAACTATAGACAGTGAAGTCTTCTGGCAAAAAGTGCAACTCATTCTCTTTAAGATGAAGATGAAAGTTTTTCTTTGGAAAAAAAAAATACTTACCGATAGACTTAGTATTCATTTCATCTAGTACATGATTAAAGACGAATCCTAAAATATTTTTATTTCTATTTCTTTTCATTGATATGCTGTTGGAACTGTGTCTTCAAGACTAGTTTTCGGATCAACACTGTGACACTGCTATAGTTAACAACAACAACAACAACAACAATAATAACAACTACTACTACAATAATAACAATAACAACAACCATAACAACTACTACTACAATAATAATAACAATAACAACAATAACAACAAGAAGAACAACAATAATAACAATAACAATAATAATAATAACAACAATAACAACCATAACAGCAATAACAACAACAATAGCATCAATATCAACAATTACAACAATAACAACAACAACAATAACATCAATAACAACAATAACAATAACAACAATAACAACAATAACAAAAATAACATCAACAACAATAACATCAATAACAAAAATAACAATAATAACAATAACAAAAATAACATCAACAACAATAACAACAACAATAACAACAATTACAACAATAACATCAATAACAACAATAACAACAACAACAATAACAACAACAAAAATAACATCAACAACAATAACAACAATAACAACAACAACAACAATAACAACAATAACAATAACATCAATAACAACAATAACAACAACAATAACAACAATAACAAAAATAACATCAACACCAATAACAACAATAACAACAACAATAACAACAACCACTACTACAATAATAATAACAATAACAACAATAACAACGTCAATAACAACAACAACAACAACAACAATAATAATAATAATAATAACAACAATAATAACAATAATACTAATAATAATATACAGCATATTTATGTGGGTATAACGAACAAGCTACCTGCCACACGTGTAATGTAAAATGATTTCTACTTTGGATGTAGTTCATCTTTAAATGTGATCATGTCAATAAAGTCCAGAGGTTACGGTTTACATTGCAAACACTGAATACGCAACATTATGCAACCCTTTGTAAACATTGTATATGCAACATTATGCAACCCTGCATGCGGTCTTCGGGCTGGTTTTTAACAGCTCCCATTTTAAGAGCAGCCACACTTTCATGTCCAGACGCTCCCCGACGATCCTCCGGTCAACTTCTGTGACCTTTGACTCCGAGACGCGACATGCGATCTGGCGTTATTGCGCGCGCGAGGCGTGGCCCCGTCCGCAGACCCGTCACTCCTAACGGCACCGAACCCCTAATGGCTCGTCCGAGGGATTAAAGGACCGAGTGTACAAAGAGATAACCGCGTTAGCTCACAGAAGCCAGGATGGCGAAGCTGGAGAAGTTTTCCGAGCCCCCGAAAGAGTCTAAGATCGTTGATTCGGAGAGCGATTCGGAGCCGGATGACGGTTTCGGTCGCGCGGAGTCTGCCGGGTGCGGCGCGGTCTCGGAGACGGTCCGGCGCGCGCAGGTGATCCACAGCGGACACTTCATGGTTTCGTCACCGCACAGTGATCCGGTACCGCGCAGGAAGACGATCAACTACGACTTCGACACGGTGAACAAGCCGCGCTGTCAGACCTACAGCTTCGGGCCGTTCAGCTCCGGCAGACTGAGCATCGACCCAACACTCACACGCCTGTTCGAGTGCATGACACTGGCCTATAGGTAACAACATGCAAACAAACTTCTGGCAAGGGAAAAAAAAGTTTATGGGTCAAAGACCAAAAAGATCTTCAGTGCAGCAATCAGTCAATCAAAGCAGCAAAGCTACATAAAAATCTAACACCATCAAAAAAAAAAAAATCTGCTTTAGAAATGTTTTTCTTTCTAATGTTAAAATTTTAGTATTAGACTTAGGGTTAATCTTAGCATGCACTGCCCATCACATATGACTCTATATTCACAAAAACCTACTAATATGCATCATATTACACCTCTACATCTCTGTACACTCAAAGATGACTAAATTTTTTTAAAGAAATCTCATGACTGTTATGAAAAATGACACTTCTGCACTTTCTGAAGATTATTTCTCACCTCACCTCACCTCACATATGACTATTTGAAGTTTGTGGACACATTCCCATCACACTTGTATGTACTTTTTGAGCAGCCCATTCCAGATTTAGTCCCATTTTGCGATTTTTAAAAAATTTTTTTTTAGGGATTTGTGTTCATTCAGCCATAAGGGCATTATTGAAGTCAGGCACTGAGTTGGGTGAGAAAGCCCGGGGTGCAGTCTGTGTTTCAGTTCGTCCCAAAGCCGTCCAGTCGGGACGAGATCAGGATTCTGTGCAGGACACACAAGTACCGTATGTAACGACTGTATATTAAGTTTTCTACTTTTTAGAATGGGAGTTAATGTGAGCTATCAATCTTATTATATGCCATTAAATCTTCTTGAGTTAATTTGATTTAACTTTTTCATGCAGTGTAGCATTATGGTGAATGTATGAAGAATAAGCTTGTAGGTTAAGTACAAGTACTTCACTCTGCTGATATTTTCAATGTTTGTTTTTTTTTTAAATTACTTTCGAAGGTTTAAGGGGCAATGGTGGCTCAGTAGGTAAGGACTTCAGATTGCTGATAGGTAGGTCAGGATTTTGAACTCTGGTACTGCTGTGCTGCCCCTGTTGAGTTCTTGAGCAAGATCCTTAACCCTCTGGTCAACCCAGGGTGCAGTGCACCTGTACTGCTGCTCGCAAGCCTGGTTAATAGGAGGGTTGTGTCAGGAAGGGTATCGAGTATGAAAACCTGCGCCAGATTAAATGCGGATTGCATCCCGAAAAAACTAGAGCAGCCGATGAAAAACAACTCTTAACGTTAAGGCTTAACGTTTTGTATTATAATTAAGGAGAGCTATGTCTCCGTTATGTTTATGTGACACCGTGTTACTTTAGTAAACGAATGAACTGAATCTTAAATATATGTGTATAACACTTCAGTGCTTATGAATAGAAAACAACACTGTACAAAGTATCCTTAAAATAAAAGTGTCTCACATTTACCTGACATGAAGTGAAAAACATCTCTTCATTCTGGGGTGTAACTCTGTATTGCCGTGTTATTTCATCATGCTTTTCACGAACTTGTTTACTTCTACCACTGTTTGATACTACAGACAGGCTTCTTTGGACGCAGTTGAGGTTGGAGTAAGTGTGCCAGCGTTTTCGAAACAGATGTGCTATGTCTGATACAGAAAACATAGTGAAAACACACACAGCAAGAGAGAGAGAGAGAGAGAGAGAGAGAGAGAGAGTGAGAAAGAGAAAGAGAGAGAGACGGACTTTGGCAGTAGTTGGCAGTGAAACAGTCAAGCAGGGGTTATAGTGTAACTCAGTTTGTTATAAAAGTCTCTCTCTTTCTCTTGCTTTCTTTCTCTCCCTCGAGACCAACTCTCAAGACTGTTATGACATACAAGCTGCACTCTGTGTTGTCTTAAGTGTCTCATGCCTGCTGTGTATAGGTGCTCTTACTGTCTAGGAGCAAAAATATAATAAAATAAAAAAAAAAATAGATAAACAATGATGATAATGACAACAACAACTACAAGACTGCAAAGAAAAATCACATTGCGATAGCTGAGGGTCTTTTCGTCATACACAAAATGTATCATGATGTAACAAAGTGGCAGCAAAGGTTTCACTTCTGTTGTTATTTGACATCAGCAAATGTAAACAGTTTAACCAGAAAAACTATGAAACATGAAACAACTAGTATAAAAAATAGACATCACATTTTTAATGAGCTACATGGAGTCAGTTTTACAGCTGTGATACATATGGAAAAAGGCTATTGTGACAGACTTTGTAACAATATTAATATCATATCATCATATTGCCCAACTTTTAATGATTATAATGATTCAGATGGCAGTCACGTTATCTTTACTTTTACTTTCTTCTACCTGGAGATTTATAAACAAGGCCTCGCCCATGATAAAACACCTTTTCACTTGTCTTGTGCATCACCCTGCTTTATGGTTGTCTCTCTGAGGTTCTCGCTGTGGTCCACTGGATCTCTCAGGCCATGTGTTTATTTAGCTTCAGCTTTCTATCTTTAATTCATTTATCTTCTGTGTTTTGAACTTGAAGGCGTGTGGACATTCGGATGTGTGCTCATGACGTTCCTACCTGTTGCTTGTCAGCTATCATCCTTTATATCGTCCTAGCAACAGGTTGAACTGAGCTCTGTGGGGTTTTTTTTTTTACCTCACCACCTCCTGTGTGTCATTAGTGTGTTAAATGCACTGGAAGAATGAGGAGATGGTGTAAAGTGCAGCCAACATGTGACCAGATGAGCCACTGAGGTAGTGCTTAATTGAAGGTGTGTGATGAAGATGAGCAAAAGTGCAGCTTTTACACTTACCTCGATATACCTAGGCACAACAATGGCATAACAGAAAAGTAAAATAATGTCTTTTGAGTTTCACGGGCATATAACTTTATCGAAATGAAAACTGAACTAAAGTTTATAGTGCTCTCTGTATCTCTCTCCCTCACTCTGTCTCTCTTTTTCTTTTGCCTCTTTTTCTCTGCAGCGGGAAGATTGTTTCTCCTAAGTGGAAATCCTTCAAAGGGCTGAGACTGCTGTGGAGGGATAAAATCCGTCTGAATAATGGCATCTGGAGAGCCTGGTTCATTCAATGTGAGCTCCTCTAGTCGAAAATAGGCCTACCAGATTTATGAGCTCAAATGCTAAGAGAAAGAAGGACAGGGAAACAGCCTATTGGAAATTGATTGTCAACACCTTCTGACCAATAAGATTTGAGAACTGTGGTATAGACATGACAGGGCATGCTGTTATAAGACAATGATTGAGCAAAGGGTTGATTGTTTTCCAATAACAGCACATTCTGATTCCTTTTATACAACAGTTTGTCAACGGTTGTAATTTTTAATTCATTAATGAATGACCATCAACTTTTCAATAATGACCACCAATATCACCAATAGTTTGGATATTTAATGTAACATCTGCAAAAAAATTCCTCTTAGTTCCTGTTATCACTTGCATTATAACTTATGTACACAGTCATCCTTTTAACAGACTCTTTTTTGCTCCATCCTAAAGTTAAGACAAACGTCAGAAAACTTGCTGACTGTAATGAAGTGCAGACACTGGAGACTCCTTCCATAAATGTTAGATAACTAGATATCCTGCATAGTGTACATAATATGACCACGCCATAAAGTGTGAGAAAAGAGAAGAATGAAGTGAAATAAGAATAACAAATTACAAAATTGTTGCTTAAGCAGTTTGAGATAAATGTCAGTTGCAGCGCCACCTGATATTCTGTATCAGACATGTGGGGCTACATATGTGGAAGCTGCGGTGGTCAGAAACATGTCCTTACAAAAAGCTTCACTATAACGATGATTGTACATTTAAAAACTTTTAACTAAAGACATTTTAATCAGGTTAATAGGCTTAGTCTATGTGGAGACATTCTTAATATGTCTTTCTGAATTACAAACCCCATTTCCAAAACAGTTGGGACATTTTCTAAAAATGCAATAAAACTGAAATCTGTCATTTTTTTATTCACTTGAAGCTTTAGTTAACAGACAAACAGACAAAGAAAAGATTTTCAGTGTTTTCACTGATGAACTTAATTCTATTTGTTGAATATAAACAAATATAGAAATTGATGCCTGCAACACACTCAAAAAAAGTTGGGACAGAGTCATGTTTACCACTGGATTACACCACCGTTTCTTTTAATTATACTTTTTAATCGTTTGGGAATTGAAGATACTAATTGTTGCGGTTCTGCAAGTGGAATTTTTGCCCATTTTTTCTGTATACAAGACTTGAGCTGCTCAACTGTCCATGGTCACTGTTGTCTGATTCTCCTCTTCATGATGTGCCATACATTTTCAATTGGAGACAGATCTGGACTGCAGGCAGGCCTGTCAAGCACAGACACTCTATATCTATAAAGCCACTCTGTTGTAACTTATGCAGAATGAGACCTGGCATTGACCTGCTGAAATAGACATGGAGTTCCTAGGAAAAGATGTTGTCCTGATGGCAGCATATGTCTCTCCAAAATATCAGTATAAGTGTCTGCATTAATGGTAAATTCAAATATATATGCAGCTCACCCATGCCATGGGCACTGATGCACCTCCACGCCATCACAGATGCTGGTTTTTGTACTTTTCATTGGTAACAGTCTGGATGGTCTTTTTCATCTTTGGCACATAAAATCTGATGCCTGTTTTTCCCAAAAACAAGCTGTTTCTTTGCATTTTTAGAAAGTTTGCCAACTTTTCCAGAAAGGAGATTTCTAATAATATAATATAATATTGTATAGCAAGATTTTTCTTTTGTCTAGAATATGGTTATATAAAGCATTGTGTATTCTATGCATGGTACATACATTTCTGCACCTAATTAGAAACAAAATGCCTTTGAATCCATTATTTTTTGCTTTATTAATTCTTTAGATGTGGAGAAAAGGAAAAATCCAGTGTGTGGGTTTGTCACTCCGTTGGAGGGGTCCGAGGCAGATGCCCATCGCAAACCTGAGGTCATTCACATTAAATACATAAAATAAGCAAAGCATAAAATAATTTTGTTACGTTTGCATGTTTTGGACATTTTAGCATTTTTAAATGTACCATATACCTTAAATGATCTTACACAGCATTCTGTATGTTAGATATTGCGTGGACTAAAACATGATAAAGTACTGAACATTGGTTTGTTAAACCCGTTAGATAATGCCATTGTATGTGTATTTTGACTTCCAGGCGATTGTTCTGGAAGGCAGCTACTGGAAGAGACGGATAGAAGTGGTGATAAAAGAGTATCACAAATGGAGGATTTATTACAAGAAGAGGGTGAGAGCTTGGATAAGTGGCCTGAGGAAAAAATACTGCATGGATTGTGTATTTGTGCAAAAATGCTCTTAGCATGCTAATAGCAGGGTTTCTTATTATATGTTTATATGTATATGTATGAGTCAGTGAACTTTAAACTCAGAATTTCTTCTCTGTTTTTGCTCTAGAAACACAAAGATCACGTGCATGTTCTTCAGACGGTAAGACATAAAGGCTGCAGGAGTGGAATTGTTTTCAAGCTGCTGTTCTGGGATCAGTTTTATAGCCCAGATTATAGGAGCCTTTTATCCATGGTGATTTTTAAATGATGTTTTTTTTTATTGGAGCTCAGTTTGTTGTTCTCACATAATTAGCTCTAACTGTTTTAGCTTTTGTTAACGAAGTCTCATAGAATATTGCAACATAAATTGAGGATGTGACCTTGAAACCTCTTCTATGTGTAGCCTTAACAATGGTGTGAGCTAGCAGTTAACTAGCAGTTACCTAGCTGGCCAGCTATGTGCTAATGTTACCTAAAGTAAAATATGATAGTTTTAAGGTGAGCAATTTAGAAAATAAAACTCAATAGGTGTAATTGCAGTCCTGACACCTCAACGGTGTAGGAGGTTTACAGATCCATATTTTCTGTAGCATAGCATAGTGTAACTTGCAGTGCTGTGGTGTGAGCTGTTTAAGGTGAACACACAATGAATATATATGGAGAGGAATTCGTGCCAAATTGAAAAGCAATCACCACAGTGCCAAAACGTGAAATGCAATGCACACAACGTATTGACCTCTTTACTGAAAAACAATACACGAGGATTTGCATTTTCAAAATGACACGATCTCTCGTGTGTTTGTGCATCATTGAGAATATTTAGATTAATTTCATTTCCATTAATTATGAACCCCATTAATACAGCTGAACTGACATCTTTGCATTTTCTTTTGGCACGTTCACAGCGCCACACAGAGGAATACAGTGCAGTTTAGCTGATTGCATTTTAAGGTTCTTTGTGTTCAATTCTGACACAAATTCGGTATTTCATTCTTAAAATGCAAATCCACACACACTGTTTTTCTGTTAAGAGATCGAGCAGCATTAAATCAATGTAACGGATCTTTTACTTTCCATTTTGGCACTTTTTCCGCATGTCAGTGTTTAAATGAAATCTCATGTGCATTGCATTTCAGTGAGGCGATTTCGAGGTGTATTGTATTTAACTGTGACTGATTTCAGCATGTCATTGTGAAAATGCAAAACCTCGTGTATTGTTTTTCAGTAAAGTGGTCAAGTGATGTGAAAAGCAATGTAATATTGGTATTGTTTTTAATTTTGGCACGTATTCTGCCTGTCAGTATGGCAAAACATTACATAGTGCGCGTTGCATTTCACGTTTTGGCACTGTTGCGATTGCTTTTCAATTTGGCACGAATTCCTCTCTGTAAATATGAGCTCATTTTTTATATGCAGTCTAATTTCATGAAAATGCTTCCACGGAAACCTCCTTTCAATATCTGAGCTGCTCGTTAGCATGAATGAAGAGACGTGGGTATGTGTGAATGAGGCAGGGTGACATGTTGAATATGTCTAGTCAGCTGTATTAATGGGGTTCATAATTAATGGAAATGAAATTAAACTAAATATTTTTAACGATGCACAAACACAGTCGAGACGTCACATGAATTCAGGGATGCTTACTGAAAACATGTTCACAGTACCTTGCTGATTTAACAGTTTAAAGGGGCAGTATGTAGGATTTAAGGGGCTCTATTAGCAGAAATGGGATATAGTATACATATTTCTGTCTTTATTAGAGTATAATAAAAAGCTGTAACTATGAATTATGTTTTTTATTAGCTTAGAGTGAACCCTTCATATCTACATGGGAGTAGGTCCTTTTGCATGGAGGCTGCCACGTTACAGCGTCATGTTTCTGTACAGTAGCCCAGTTTTGCATTTTGCATTTTTTTTTTTTACATTTATGTAGTGCAGCTTGGCTGGAAGATGGAGTAGAAGAACAGGAATCAGTGGCTGCTGGTGCTGTTAATTTTTTGAGAACCCACATTTTGAGAGGTGGAGGATTATAGCTGTTATTTAGCCGAAGAAAAGGCAAGGGAACTTGAATCGTCAAAACACAGATAAATTTGGTGAGGACTCCCAGATGGAAATCACTGGTAAGGGACAAATGTTTTCAAAGTGATGCTGAAGTGCCTGTTTTCTGCTGGACAGGTAATTCAGCTCATCAGTTAAATGGAATTTGCTGTTTGTTAAAGTCACAAAGTCCCCGTCACTTCATGACGTACCGCTTTTTACATTAAACAGCAGAACCTGTACTTTCTGATTATACTAGTAGATTCTCTGACCGATAGCGTTTTAGAATAATGACCAAGATAAGAGCTTTAAAGTAAAGGTAATGAAATAGCCAAAGGTTTATTTTCCTCTATACGCATTCAGACAAATTCTGCCTTCTCCGTTATGTTTGGCTACCAACCGTACTCACCCACTTCCCAGTCAATCCTAGTCCAGATCACAGATACTCCTAACCAGTCTCCAAGCAAAAGGTGTGATTTGTCAGAAAATGGATTGGGGGAAATTATAATGCTCCAATCAGTTGTTAAAAATCATCTTACATTATACATTAATCTGATTAATAATTCAGTAATAATTAATAGATCAATAATAATCTATCCTGTTCAATTACTGACACTGCTAAAAGCACCTCTAAAACAGAGAGCTTAATTTTTTTATTGAGACAAATGAACATACAATGAATGAGCATAAAGATAGACATTAACACAGTACAAAGTACAAGAACAGGAGTATTTACCATAACAAAGAAAATAAAGTACAGGGGTATTACATAAAGCACAGACCTTGCTTTTTTTGTATTGTAAATTTTTTTTTATTGTTTTTATAGCTTTTTGATTCTCACACTTTTCAATTGTACTAAAATAAGATCTAAAATCAGACCTAAAGATATTAAATTAGGGTTTGCTTGCTGACCATTTCACCTTATGAAAGAAACATCTTCCCAATAATATAAAAACCTTCTTTTGAGGTTTACGTTAAGTGTTGCAAACTGAGAGCTTCAAATGTTTGAAGAAATGGCAGTTAGAATATGCTGTGCTATGCTACTGATACCTGACAGCCGCCTACTTTGCTTGCAGATGGAGGGATTGGTTGCAACCTCACCACTAGATGCCACTAAATCCTACACACAGGACCTTTAACATTACCCACAGCAGGATAACGTGATTACTGAAGATGAATGAATGAATGGATGAATGAATGAAGTAAATACACTGTATACTGTACAATGCAAAGTAAAGTTATTTAGTTCATTAGAAACTTTTCTGCCATAGTGAGACAAAGCAGAACATTCCTAAAGTCAAAATATTGAGAACTTTGTCTGGTTTAGAAACACACAAAAAAGGCAAAGAACCAAAAATCTACATCTAATGATTGTAATGACTGAAGGGAGATTTCCTATTTGCATACTCATGCATATTCATAGCCCCTTGCATTTTTTGTAAAGGTGTCTTTGGTAGGTTTTTAGTACTGATGCATGGGTCAGGGTTTTTTTTAACTACCTGCACCCAACCCACTCGTTATGAGAGCTAAGCTGGGCCGCCCAACCCGTATTAATCAGTGCACCCAACCAGACCCACAAACAAGGAACTTTGCAATTTTTCTGTAATTTATTTATAACTTAGAACACTGCTTTGTAACTTTTTGACCCGCCCCATCCAAACCCACTATATTTTTCTAGTAAGCTTACCTGAACCTGCCTCAAACATGGGTTATGGGTCAGCCTACACATCATTAGTTCTTGGCCATGTTTTGCAGGTTCTTATGCATTAAAAACATTAAATATTAAATTATTAAACATCTACTCATCTTGCTTCACATTCGAAATGTGCTAAATTCTTTGGTGCAAATTCTACAGCTTTGGGATGGATGAGTTCTGTCATTGATTTAAGTCTGGATTTATTGATGAAGGGCATGTAGGGACATAGGTTGAAATTCACCATTACACCGTACAACAGGAAGTAACAGAACCAGTGACTGGCCCAGTCAATTATAGTTAGTAATGCCCTACAAACCGTTTTATCATATCAATGGCTCTTGTTGGATACTTGGACGTTTGTTAGTCAGTCCCTTTATGCAGATCAATGGCCTTATGTTACTGTATATGTTTTAGTAGGTTAGCAGTCCAGTTCGCCTTTGCACCCTCCTCTGGTTAGCTATTAATAGCTCAGACTTTGCTTTGCTCACTTGGTCAAAGAGTCAGAGTGTGTGATCTGTAGAGACTGAAAAGGGAGGGCAAACGTGGAAAAAAAAAACGTAAACACAGTACTCTACTTGCGTCACCGCAGCCCATATTGTTGAGACAACAAGTCACTTGAGTGCGCTTGGTGACAAAAGGTCCAATCTCCTCTTCTGTTGTGTCTGTTTCTCAGAGATATACTGATTCAATTTCAATGCTGTTTAATCAAAGGTGACCCACTTGCGGAAAATGCAAACGTGTTATTTTATTGTCCATTTGCCTGGATATGACCACGATAGTTTGCAAATGTTGCTTCAGGGGTAAAATACTAACAAGCAACGAGCTTCTGAGTGCATCAGTTGTGCATTTTGATTTATGGCAAAATCTTTTCTCCTCACACACATACCTTAGATGCACCCACATTGTAGTATTCGGGAGTAAACGCCTGTGTGTCATATATTGAAAATAATAATGCATTTTATGACCTATTGAATTGTTTTTGCAGTGATCTGGGATCTGTATTCCAAATGGGACATTTGTATTAGTTCACATTAACATTTATTCCTTTATTCACCATATGTCACCATATGCAGGACGTGAAGGTGAGGCCTTCCCTCACTCCCTCTCTCTGCACGTGAGTGTATGATGGGTGGAAGTGGGTCAGGAACAAAAGGGCCAATCTGCCTCCGCTCATGTCGAGAGTCAGCACATGGAGAGGAATGAAAAACATAATGGTGATGATTTGGCGGGGGGGGCTTTCTGTCTCTCACGCGTTGGTTTTAAACTGTGCTCGTTAATGCCTCACGAGTATGCACGCACACTCACACCCCCAAACCTAATTTCACCTTGTGGAAAACACATATCCAAAGCATTACTATAATTTACCTCATTTTTTGTGTGTGTGTGGGCCACAAAAACAGCATGGGGCCAGTTGTGTTGTCAGGAGAGACGTAATCGCCGGTGCTTCCGGGTGAATTTGGGCTCCCCTATAAAAGTGATGAGCTTCAGTCTGTGTATGTGCGTGCGTGTAAGAGACGAGGATGGAGTTGGAGTTGGGTGCTGGTATACCGGGTTTCCAGTGCAGAACGGAAATGTAGGAAGTATTATTGGGACGGGAACTGGACACAGGAGTTTGAAGTGAGCTGTGAGTAGATAATCGTGTTGATATGTGTGTTTTGTGGTGCTGGAGTAACTCTGCTGCCTTGGATATTTTGATCGTCCAAGGAATCAACTAATTAGCAGGCCATTCCTGAGTGCAGAATACTCCATAATCTTACATTTCTGTATTGCTCTATCTGCATTCTATCACTGTTCTGCATATGTGGTTCCCTCTGGTGGTCATGATGCATAGATCCGGAGCTCAGCCATCAGTTTGCTGTCGATCAGCAAACTGAGTTTGTCTGATGTCTGATTTTCAAAAAAGAATAATTATTAAATACAAGCATGTCCAAGAGAGATGTCCAGTAGGACATTTGGAAGCACGCTGTTAAAGTACACCAGATGTTTAATAGTTGCTCCTTATGACTGTTTTTTTGGCTTGTTTGGGTTTTTTGCAGAGAATTTGACACTTTGAGACTTTAATACTGGAATTCTCCTTAACCTGTGAAACAGTTAGCTAGTTTACTAGGTCTGTGTGTGTGTGTGTGTGTGTGTGTGTGTGTGTGTGTGTGTTACTGTGTGTGTTACTACCTGGCCATCTAAATGAGGTAATAGTAGTATTATTAGACTGTCTCTAGACATGTAGTGAAGTTGGGCCATTTTATTAGTTTCTACGTAGGAAGAATATATGTATTATTCTACACAGAATTGAAATGAGAAAAGTCTCCCAAACACAACACACCCCCACCTCCTTACCCAGGCAACCAGTGTTTCATGGCCTCCA
>JAOVVH010000037.1:6682319-6692648 GCA_028566435.1 Scorpiodoras heckelii
CCAAAACATACATTAAAAAGTTAAAATAGATCACCCACAGTTCATAGACGTTTCATCACATTTATTTCAAAAGTGCCCACAGTGTACAAAATTAGTCTGAACAGTGTTGTTTGGTTTATCATGTTAAACACAGCCGGGTGCTGTAATGAAGGCTTGACCCTGAGGCTGTCCGCTGTTGATGTTGCACAGCGTCCAAATAGAGCCGTTTTAGCAACTCTGTACCCTGTGCAGTGTGTAGGGAGCAGGGATACAGCTTAGGGACACTTGCAATTGGAATGCAGCCTACAACAAGTAACTTCATGGTCAATTTTGAAATTTTTGTGCTGACAGAGCTGCTGGTTTGAGTAATTTAACAAATTTTAATCAGCATTAAAATTTTTAGTGGCATTAATTTTTTTAACCACGTTTAATTCTTTAACAGTTAATTAACTCATAATTAATTCTTTACCTTTAGCATTAATTTGACAGCACTACTAATTATGGCAGAGAACAGCATTCATATGCCAGCTTTAATTACCACTGACAAAGAACTGTAATAAATAAAAATATGCACGAATATATGAATACATACACAATTATATATGCAGTGTTTAGAAACAAAAAGAACCCTTGTTTGAGTTTGTATTCATTAAACCATTACGTTAACCAGCCCTAGATTCCATTTAATATTTGCAACACTGGCATTAAGTATTTCTTTAAACTGATACTGTTACATGAGAGAAATAAATTTTGCGTAGAGAATTCCTATCTTTATCACCAACCTCACTTCACCACATGATGCAGTGTCTGAGCTGTGCAGGCAATGATACAGCATTAGGGTCATCTCCTCTGTAATCTCCTGTGCCTTTGCTCTGACAATTAATGAAAAACTCTGAATGGAGACACAGTTGCCTGACCCTATACACTAACCTGAAAGCAGTTTTGTCCTGCCATGCGTAATGCAAAGTTTAAGAATTACACAGAGTTCACATTGGCCATTTCTCAATCTGCGTTCTTGTCTGTACTCGTGTTCTTGTGTACTTGAGAAACGTCATCAGTCGCAGCCCAAGTACTGTTCCATTTAAAAGTCTAGCCAAGTACAGTTCAAATGGCCAGATGTGTTCTTGCTCCGCCCATATTATCAAGTATGCATCAGGAGGTGACTTATGTGGACTTGGGACGGTCAGATATCCCAGAATGCATTTTGCGCCAAGCTCAGCGTGATAGCAGAAGTGAAACTTACAGCTGTAAGCTTCAAAATACTACTGTTGCTTTGTTATGAAATGAAGTTATAAGATTTTTTTAGGTTATAATGTTGCTCTTTAGACTTCAAATATGAGGATAATTTATCAAGAAAGAGTATACGTATGTTTTCGGAGATGTGCGGCCACGCTAGCAGGTGACATCAAGTACGCAAGTATGCTGCTGTTCCAATTGCAGAATGACCGCACAGCGTCCTTCCATCCTCAGGAGTCTGTACTCGTGAGTCGAACTTACTACGTCTGAACTACCAAATACACGATTCAAAACGTGCCGTACTTTGTATCGAGAAACGGTATCCTGTACAGGTTGTTCCTGGATCAGTATATAACCATATGGAGGAAGAGAGGCTAATGAAGGGATAAACTGTTTCATTGTGAATGAAGCTGCTGGACAGCTTGTGTGGATGAATGCTACTAATAACTTTGTTGCTTCAAGGATTTGTAAAGTGTATATATACTGCTGGAGACTTTTTCCATGTTTAGGTCACATCTGAGTTTGTATACTTTCCAAATAACATTAATAATTTTCTGTTTTGATATAGAAACGCAAATATTACAAATACTACATTTTTACAATATTAGAGTAGTTTCTTTATAGTTGTTTCCAGAAGACAGGCTGAACGATGTAATAACATTTTTTTTAAATTATGCCACATTTGATATGACAGATACAACAATAAGCTGTGAGCTTAAGTAGCTGTACTGCCTAATGATGCCTCATATGACCCTAAGGGAGAAGCAGTTCATTAGGCAGTCTGTTGCAACCCCCCCCCCCATGGGCGAAATTACACAAAATTTGGCATGTACCTAAAGAACATTGTAGCGATGCAGGCGGTGAAATTTTGTAAGGTTTGAGCCTTTATATCACAATATACTGCCTAGATTTGTGCTCTGAACATTATTTCCTAGGTGGCGATACTCATTTTAATGAGCTAGCGTAATGCGCTTCCTAGAGGCGACAAAAACGTTATTACCCCCAGTGCTGCTGCTTAATAAGAGTCGTTATCATAATGATAACAGCTCTTATTTATCTTGTTTTATCTTAATGGAAAATTAGATTTAAAAAAAGTATCACCTTTTATTTTACTACTTCTTATACCTATGGGTTCTTCCTATTAGTCCATTTATGACCCAGTTATAATCTAGTTCATTTATTTTAGCCCAGACATTGTTCATTTAATGTCTGTTGATTATTTAGGAGCTGGTTGGGACTGGTTGGTTTCTGAAATGAAGTTGTTACTGTATTAGTCACCTCATGACCACGGTTACTTCCAAAATGTGAGGAGAAGGAGCTATGTACACATGAACACAGCATTTTTAATTTAAGATGAAGGATTCGGAAAGGCCCAAAATTGATGCTTGGATATTGGTCAGTCATGATTAACTACACCGACTGTGCCAGTGATTTCTTGTCCTGTACTTCATGCAGGAGGATTGGTTAGTGTTCTTGCTTATAACAAAAGCTTGACAGATTGATAAATCAGTTATTTCCAAAACTAATGTGAACAATGGCGTGTGATAATCTCTTATCACCAAAAAGATACAAATGTATATATTTATTCATGCAGAATTAATTATATCTTGAACTTCAAAATATAGGGTCACTTTAAACAAGATTAGACCACTGATCCAAGCAGAAATTCCAACCCATCCGATCTCCAATGCGTGTTTCCAGTTTTTGTCAAATTTGAAACTGTGTTATTGATAATAAAGGGATTTTACATATGCACAAAAAATCATTCATACCTCCTGGAAACAGGACGTAATTAAAGACAACAGAAGACATAAAGACTTAAATATTGTTTGCATTTATTTACAATATAGATAATATAAGTAAAAATGACTTATTATTAAAGTTTAAAATTATTAAAGGAAAATAAGTTCTCAAAAATTTGCAAAAGTGCGTGAATGGAAAATGTAGTGTTTATGCAATCATTTGAACCTTTTTAAGGGTGCCAGTAATTCTGGAGTTCACTGTAGACCTGCAGTAATTCACAATTTTGAGTAGGACATTACTGGTTGATTGTGGTGTCACCTACCACTGGCAAAAAAATATGTAACTGTAATTCATTTACGATCTATAATACAACAGAGTGAGAAATTTACCAGGTTACCGAGCAAATTCTCTAGCTGTACAAAAACCTTTACATTCTCTACATGCCATTTAGATGTTCTGAGGACAAAAGCCCACAAGTGACATCATGAAGGTCAGTGGTCTAAGATTTAAATACAATTCACCACAATTACCACTGATTAACACAGTGTCATGGCAAGACAGTAGGCACACCATCTCAAGCCTTGCTTTTTCCTTAGACTCACATACGTTTCTTATTCAGATTGCAAATGTAAGCTTACAGCACTAAATCACACACAATCTTCCGTTTCCATAGAAACAAGGCGATCATCTTTGTTTGGCTGCAGAGGACTCGGGCTGCTGCAGCCGTGGATACACTGACAGTGCATTTGCAGCGATGCACAGTGTGTGTGGGTGATGGTATATGCATGTGTGTGTAAAACAGTAGTCAAATGTGTGTCCATATGGTGCAGAAAGAGTAAAAGCAGCAATTATATGTGTGGGTATGTGTTTATTTGCGATACGGCAAGTGCTTGTGCATATGTGACGGAGTGTGTGTGTGTGTGTGTGTGTGTGTACGAGAACACGGGGCACAAGTGCAGTAGTGAGTGTGTGGGTGTGCAGTGTGGGGGTTGGGCACCAAGCCCAGGCTGCAGTTAGCCTGCTTGCTCATAGCAGCAGCTGTGCACATTGGAGAAGATTATCTTTTACTCCATCAACCAGTTTGCACTAGCTACAACTGCATGACATTTGCACTTCCTCAGGTCTTCCTATATTTTAAAGGAACCAAAGATGGTCTAATAGTGCTCTGCACTACAGCTATGAGCATAACCAGCTACGAGCTAATCTCCCCCAAAGATCGGACGTCAGTCTTACCCAAAATACGTGCCAAAAAATTAATACCCTTGCTCCCAGACTTGCCATGTTGGTAGGACAATTAGGGCATTTGGTTTAGTCACCATGACTACAAACCCAAATGTTGTGCATAGGAAGAACAGGCTGCCCTATCATGTAACAACATTTAACTACAAAGATTCGATTACAGTAAACCTTACTGTGTCCTTAACCAAATTGTCAGGTCTGCGTGACAAGTGAAGAATGAATCCTGTAATCTAAGGAGGTTCTTGGGTAAAAAAAAAAAAAAAAAAAAAGAGTACTTTTAGGTAAGAAAGATTATATTACTTGTTAGACACTACCATTAGACACCAAACATGTCTGATCTACTTAACCGTATCATTTCACATGATTTTATCACTGAACGTTACTGCTTCTTACCAGTTAAATTCATTGCTTTGAAAACAAGCAGCCATTGCATGACTTTTGGCTTCGCTGTGTTTTAACATAGGAGAATAAATACTCCTGAAACTTTACCCTAGTTCGGCCAGGCTCTCTCTTATTTTAAGAACTTCAGTTAACATATTGAGCAATATATATATAGTAAAGGGCTTTTATATCAATTAAAAAACCTGGATATCGCTATTGCAATATTTTAGCTACAACTTACCACTATGCCTTTAATCCGCACTGTATCTCACCCAAAAAATAAATGCTCTAGTCATGTTACTGTTTCCAGTGTAAGCCATAAAATGGCATCAAGTCCTTTAAAGAAAAGCAAAAAGTTGAATTTCAACAGAAAGTGGAGGGACAGACTCATAGTCAGCATTGTTTCACAACCAGTGTTGCGACATACTGCGTGGATAAAGCAGTGCACTGTCTATGAACTCTGTAAAGTTGTTCAGAGATATTTTTTATGCCTAATCTCTTGCTTGTTAAATGAGCAAGCTTTGGACTTTGGACCTCGGTTGTGTGTTTTGACAGACTGAGTGGTAGTAAAAGCAACAAGACAAGAAAGAAGGACAAAGAATTATGCGCAAAAAAAAAAACAGGAACAGCATAATTTGTTTACGTGGCACCTTCTTCATTTGACTTTGTCTGTGCTTTCTCCCTCCACCTTTTTCCCAAGACCTCAAGAATGGACTGATCCGTTTTTTAATCCTGTCCAAGGAGATCACTATGATTATATAAGCAGACAATATCCATTGCAGTAAAAAATTATTGCTGCTACAAAGCATTAAGTCATCTTGGTATGGGTATCCAGAGACATGTTAAAACACTTCAGGCAATCACAGCATGATAGATGATTTTTGGAAGATTAAAAAAAAAATAGTCTTTGTCTCTATATGGTCTTCACTAGAAGCCCGTGAGCAAGAGAAAATCAATATGAAAAAGAAAATGCAATCCCACAGGCTGTTTGATCTGACTTTTTAATAACAGCTACAGGAAGTATCAATTATACCGCTTAAATGAAGAAGTAGTTGTAGTTGTATGGGTTGGAAGACTCTTATGAATAGACACTTTTAATTCCTTGCCTTTCAACTCAAAGCAAAACTAGACACATGACATAGCTGTGTGTCACGTGACCGCCACGTGAAGTGAAAGACGAGCAAGACTGAAGTGAAATGAAACGTGTCAGTAGCATCACCCCAAATGGGAGAAATGTTACGAAATTTGACATGCATCTAAAGAATGTTGTCGTGATACTGGGTGGGAAATTTTGTGAAGTCTGAGCCTTTACGTCACAAGATATTGACCAGAATTGCTACATCTATGTTCTGAACATTAAAAATGTTGTATCTTAAAACAAGGACTGCTAGGCTGATGCAGTTTGTACAGCGTGACTGTATTTACACCAGCAAATGTGTTCACATTCTGATCACAATGCAAGCTGTGACCAAATGATATCTGACTGATCTGATCAGCAAATATGCAGTTGTGATTGGGTGCTAGCTGTCTATACATTGATTTATCTCGCTCGTTCTCTATATTTGCTCCTTCTCTCTATGCTCTAATGATCTCTCTTTCTCTTCTTGAAGGATTCAGCCGTGGTTTCTCTGAGGCAATAGAGGCACAGAGCTATCCTGGTATACATACATGCCGTCACATTTTGTGACAAGAAAATGGATGGATGAATGAAGGAAAAGGTAACAAATGA
The DNA here is from genome assembly GCA_028566435.1 of Scorpiodoras heckelii. Lineage (NCBI taxonomy): Eukaryota > Metazoa > Chordata > Actinopteri > Siluriformes > Doradidae > Scorpiodoras > Scorpiodoras heckelii. The sequence continues at coordinate 6,688,627 of JAOVVH010000037.1, forward strand.
TTCTTGTACGTAGCTCGTCGTTATATAACCATAAAGTGACTGTTACAGCAAAAAGCAGTGCATACAGGTGGACAGGATTTGCTGTGATGGTTAAAAACAAATGCATTCGGTACACACTCTGAATCCCACACAGCAGTACGTTTACAATTTGCAAATTACAATGCAGAATATTTTTCCTGTAATCAACCGAGTAACAGCGCATTGTGCTAGGTTGCTATGGGCAACATGACATCATGACAATGAGTCTCCCTGTTGATGGATGACTGAATGTTGTGAGTGTCTTAAGATGGTAACTAACCCAAGTTTATTAGGTTGATTCAGACAGAAAAAATATAAAAGCATGTCTACATTTCTTTAAAAGAACAAATATTCTAAGCATTGTGTATATAGTAAGGCTTGATGGTAGAGTGCATTCATAATTTCAGTAAAAAAAGAAAAAAACAAAAACTGTGCTCCTATGCTTGGGACAAGCAATTAAATCTGTCAATCTGAAGACATCCGAGAATTTTCCAGATTCATTATTCACTATTCATTTCATGCCTGGGAGGCGGGGAATGCAATTTCCTGTAATCATTAATGCCTCGATTTGTGAAAGAGATAAATTTAATTTGCTGGATTAATAAAATTGACCTCTGTGCAACAAGGTGTACACAAGATCCTGTCATCCCTAGACAAATAAAAAGAAGGAAAACTGATTTGGACTTTCTTATGGAAAGCAAAGTCCTTGCCTTGTTAGACTCCAATTTCAATGTGCTAATCAATATAATGATTCATATTCAGTATAGTCATACTGAAGTACATGCAGGAGCATCAGTTACCTGTACAAGCAGCGATCCTTTTGGTTATTCCTTGTCATTTTTAAAGCCTGTTCCATCACCCTGATTAATTTAGTACAACGCTGAGATTAGGATTGTGCCATTTTACCGAGTCGCCATGGAAGCAGATTATGATGGTGTATTAGGTCAGAGAGAAATGAGGGATTCTTGATGGAAAAGAGGGTGTGGTTTCAGACAAATCCTACCGTCGCTGATGAACCCTTTCGATGGATCTTAGACTGAAACTCCCACCGAAATCTACATTCAATACCAAGTTGGCATCAGACACCCCATTTCATTCAAACAGACATTTTGCTTCAACTGAGTGCTTCAATCTCGAGTCTTGGAAATATCCTGATATACTCCGACCAGCTCTGAAACAAAGCTCGGTACAGGTACGTTGGTGAATAACTCAAAACGGTTTAATGCTCAATCATCCGATCTGTAAGCCTTTAAAATGCGAAGGTACACGAGGTTTATCTGTATCTGAATGATCTAACCACAGCCCTGCATATCACATAATGCCCCAGAGAGCAGTATGAGTCGTCATGTACTTTTAGTTCCCTTAGTCACAACCCAAGGATACGACACACTGGGCAATGCCTCCTGCCCTCCCCTAAGTAAAGACACAATCGAACCATGACAGAGCATTTTTCATCAGCGGATAGCTTCCTGTCCTGTTCGCTTCCTAATGGACCAATGCTCTTTCTGCTCAAGAGCGCCGGCAGTGAGAGTCATCAGCCTGAAGCAAGACTTCAACATTCTCTGATATAGCCCACGAAGCGTTGCAAATAGTTATAATAATCAGGACGTATATCGAAGTTTGATTTAAAAAAAAAAAAAGATCTGGGAATTGTATATGCAAAGGGAACAAAAAAATATCACTAAGACTATTTCTAACATGATGACATCTTACCTCTGGTGGGTAACTGCTCAACATAAGGGAGGCTCTAAAAACCTTAGATTGAGTTTTTTACAGGGAGATGAGACAGCAAAAAAACAGGCACACGACCACATTATGGGGTACCACCTAATTATGCATATTGCTGCATGGTGCAAAATAAACGATGCCATAATCTGAACTGATCCACTAAAAGATTACTGCATTAATTAATATTAATATTATTAATAATAATAATAATAATAGCACTTTCTACTGCTGTTTTATGGTTTCCCGATTACAGTAACCCTGTACAATTATTGAAATCAACATGATCTGCATATGATTCACGAACTCTGCGTTCACAGCAGCCGAACAGTAATCGAACCTCTCAGAGACATGACCCGAGATCAGGATTATTGTGGCAGCGTTCATGTCCAGCGTGACAGGTTCCACCCTTGTGGCCAGTTCGATGTCACCATCGTTCTTACTGGTTGGGCGATGACATTATAAGGTCATCCGTCACCTTATGCATAAATATTACATGTTATAAATACAATGTTTCATTGTAACGCCTGATCAGTTACATAATATTAAACAGGCTAGTAAAAAAAATGGCTCAGTCTGGAATGCTGGCATTATGAAACCTTGAACATAAAATATGCCGAAAGTTTATTGCACATCTAAAATAGGACATATTTTGTGCTCTGCTTGGTTGTAGCAGTTTCCGGGTGAGGGTTGATGGATTAGACGAAATGGTGCAGTACGGACTCTGCACCTTGGCACACGCTGCGACACGCCTAGTAGGAGAAAACCTACACACGCCTTATGGGCGTGTGTGTGTGTGTGTGTGTGTAGTCGCTATACCAGGGTATGAGGGTCGAGATGATCGTTTTAACCGGTACAACGACATGATTGCACAATTCAGATCACCCACATTCACTACAGCCATGAATACGACTCATGTCTCGCCTTGAGACAGACACAAAGCGGGGCGACGCCGCATCCATCACTACGGTGAATCCGGCGCTTATTACGCCTTATAACGGATTCACGGAGCGACATCAGACCCGGGACACTGTGACACTGTGTCACCCTGCGATCCTGTCTGTCTGAAATAACTCATTAACGTGAACGAATGCGTGAACGTCTGCTACACGTCTCTGTCTTTGTCCGCGCACGTTTGCTTGTCGCGCTGGATGATCGGTGTTGTAACATTGTAACATTGTAACATTGTAACAGACAGACAGACGTTACGACGACGCGTGTCAGCCCAGAGATCGTCTGTAACAGGCTTTCACCATGTGCTGCTATATGACTGTCCTTCTATGGCCATGATGGTCGGTCCGTGGTGCACAGGGATGTGGCAAAAGGCACCGCCCCGAAATCAAACACACCGCACTCGATCACGACAGACACACCGCCCCGGTCATTCCTTCTCTTCTCTTATCTGATCTTATCTGATCTGATCGATTAAAATATGTCTGTTTCATCTCAAGCTCGATGAACGTGGAAGACAAGGAGCAAGAGTCTGATTTTGTAAAAAAAAAAAAAAAGGCGACGCGACGCCGTCTGTCACATTCGCACCCCGGTCATTTTAACTCACCATTCAAAGGGCTTTGGCTATAGGGGAAAAAATAGAGAGAGAGAGAGAGAAAAAAAAACCCAATGTGCTCTAAAACCAGTGTATGAACTGATCGATCAGTAGTATCAGTAGTATGACATTTCTGGATACTGGTTTGAGAAATCAAGCTGCAGGTTCAGGCACCCGGGCGTCTGTTACTCACCCCTCAGTGATTAAACCATAAAGAACAGGCGGAACGCACAACGTAGTCACTGCTCTCTATCTATCTATCTATCTATCTATCTATCTATCTATCTATCAGTGATCAAAGCATTTCGGTTCTCCGACTTACCGATTTCATGGCAGCTGCCATATCGTCATATCTCTCAGCCTGCTCGGCCAACCTGGCTTTCTGAACCAGCTGCTCGCGGTCCACCATTTTTTTGGCTTTAAATAGATGTCTCGGTTAGAAGACGTTACTTGACAAGTGTGTCAGAGTGTGTGTGTGTGTGTGTGTGTGCGTGTGTGTGTTTTCTGAAGAGTGTGTATGATGCGGTATGGAAAGCGGCGCGCTCCTTCTCGTCCCTGCAGCTGCTCCGTGCTTTCTGGCCGTGCCGACAGACGCCCCTCCCACTCCTTACACTTTCTCCCGATTGCGTCATCATAGGACGAATGGGCGTGGTCCTGTCCGGTGAGGTAACAATCCTTATGTAGGGGAAAGTGGGCGTGTCCGGGAGGGAGGTGGAGGAGGGTGAGGAGGGTG
>JAOVVH010000037.1:6826690-6837158 GCA_028566435.1 Scorpiodoras heckelii
TAATCCATTTATAATTACATTTAATGATAGAGAACATTTGTGAAATAAGTTACTTCCTTATTATCACTTACATTACAGCAGCTAGAAACAGTCGTGTCCTCAGTAATGTTTCTTTTCTCTTATCTTGAAGATCATAAGAGAAAATAGCAGCTTGTCATGTTTCTGAGAAACCAGAAAGTCCTTCGTCCTGAAGGATTCCCCATATTGGAAAATATAATGTTACAACATTTGACTGTACTTTTGACTGTTGTAAAGTTATCATAATGAAGACTTCTTCCAAATGCTAAAAAAAGTATTTTTGCCCAAATAGCTTCAACAGTCACAATACTGTAATCCATTTTCTTTCTATTTTTGTGACGCATCCACCACAGAAGTCACTGTTCTTTAGTGTGATGGCATTAATATAAACTAGGACCCTGTATTGTAACTGAAACTAATATCAGACCTGCCTGAGAATTAGTCAGCACCCTTCTGACCAATCAGAATCACAATCTGTGGTATAATAATACTAATGAAGAATTATTAGCATCCTTCAGTAGATTCAGTAGATTTCCATTAACAAAATCATTCTCAGGATCCTTCTTTAAAATAGTATATGGAATAATCACACATGGGGAAAGAATATTTAAAATAAATGCAAACAAATAGAAATTTTTAAAAATGAATCTCTGGACAGTGAACAGTTGCTTTTGACCGTTTCCTGTTTTCTTGGGCTTTAAGGTTTGGACTGTGAGGTTTGTACATCTATCACCCATCAGAAAAAAATGAATAATATAAGAAAAAGCGTCAGAATGAAATCCAGGATCCTGCTTAAATGACTGGCAATTGGGGTGCCAATAATTTTGAAAGTAACATTTTGCAGTGTAACTGCACTGGAAAATGTTTGATAAGTTCAGGTTGTCTTGTTTTCATGAAGGGTGCCAATAATTCTGCATATTGTAAGCAAGGAAAAGATTTAAGACTTATAATTTATATATCTGTTATCACATTTCATAAGCATTATCATTTACAGAATCCTCCATTTCTCTGTTCCAGTGCTGCATGTATCATTTTGTGTGTGTGTATGTGTGTGTGTGTGTGTGGGTGGGGGTGTGCCTGGTGCTTTACTAATCATTTTTAACCATTTTCGTTCCATTGAAGCTGGATTTGTTAACCCTGTGTAACCTAATCCACTCTTTTCTTGAGTTAAAATAATAAAGGCTCCAGTAGATAAACTCTCCATTTCTTTATGTTCCTTAGTGGAATCTGCAGGAGTTTTGGAGGACAGTTCCATCACTGATTCCTCTAACCAAGGTGCGCAGTCGCTCTCTCAGTCGGCTTCCAGCTGTTTGTCTTTTCTCACCAGCATGAGAGACTTTCCAAGTGTTTGTGAAACCAGCTGGCTGAAATGATGTTTTTATGTGTTTCTGTACTTGTATGTGCATGTTTATACATCTAGCTTTAGATTTTATCGCTTGGTCTTCTTTCTGCTTCGGCATTAGTGACTTAAGCGTTGCATGGTGCACAGATGCAATGAGTGTAGAAGACTTGGCATGCAGCATATCATTTTTGATCATTTTCCAGTCAGAACGTAGAATTTAACCAGTTTAAGCAGTTCTCAGTTCCACTTCTGGGGAAAGTCTGTAATGTTGTTTTGCTGTATTTTTTTTTAAGATCTCTTTGTGTTAAAAAATGAGTGCTATTGCATCATAAAATATAAGAGCCAGTAAAATTCCAGTATGCAAATTCAGCCCATGGGTGTGGATCTAATTTGCATATCCATAGCATCTGGATTTGTGTCGACTATTGATTATAAAAAATTAGGCATGCTTCTCTGCCTTTTTTCTGCATGATTTAAAAGAAAAAATTTAATAATAAGTTGCTGCTTTCTTCTTTACCATCATCAACTCATGGAAAATTTGCAAGGAGCTGGAACCGGGAACATTAATCTGTTTTTATAACTTAATAACTAATATTTTCTGCCGTATGTCTGTCTATAGCAATGGTCATCATTTTCATTAAAATTCTGTGTACTGCATGGATTCATTTTTATAATTTGTTTTCCCTCCTCTAGGCTGTCTGTTGCCGGTACCTGCTTGACATGTCAGTTTAGAGCATGTTCACTATATTTATTGACACCTGGTTACATTCCTGTTGTTTGATTGACAGGTTATATGCAGAATTTAGAATTTAACCAGTTTCACTTCTGGGGAAAATCTGTAATGTAGTTTTACTCTATTTTTTTTTAATTTCTTCGTGTTCACAAATGAGTGCTATTGCATCATAAAATGTAAGAGCCAATGAAATCGCAGTATGCAAATTCAGCCCATGTTTGTGGATCTGATTTGCATATTGATGGAGTCTGGATTTGTGTTTACTGTTGATTATAAAAATGTAGGCATGTTTCTAGGTCATTTTTCTGTTTCCTGTGATTTTTTTTAAATTGAGAAAGAAGTTTCTGCTTTCTTCTTTACCACTATCAGCTCAAGACACACACGCCAGGAGCTTGAACCGAGAACTTTAATTTGTTGCTTTTATAACTCTATAACTGATATTTTTTGATCATCACTTTCATAAAATCTTGTGTACTGCATTCATTTTTAGAATTTTTTTTTTCCCCATCCTGTAGGCTGTCAATTTTTTTTTTGCCACTACCTGTTTATTATCATGTCAGTTTAGAGCATGTTCACTATATTTATTGATCCATGGTTACATTGCTGTTATTTGATTGACAGGTAATGCGCGACACTCAGCCATTGCCACGGGAAACCCTGTACCTCGCAGGATGGTGGCCATCTTTGATTATGACCCAAGAGAAAGCTCCCCTAATGCTGACGTCGAGGTAACATTACATCATATTCACACTCAATCCTTATTTGCATATCGCCGTTTAATTTCTCCATCATTTAGTTAGCTGTGTGTAAATCTTTCGTAGGCTTTGCTGAGCTACAATTCCTGCATAATTTACGAGCTTCGATAAAGCTGAAGTTCTTCATACTTCCATGCGCAAGTTGATAAATGCCAATCGCACGCAAAGTGCGTAAACATGTTCACACGACAGCTCATATGCATTTAATGATGCCTACAAAATTCCACAAAAGATAAAGCACAAAATGAGGACCAAACATCAAGAGAAAAGGAATTTCTCAGTCAGAATTTGAGTCACGTCTACACCAAGCTCTTCACGCAGGGAAACTGCTTTGCTTAATTATTTTAAGTGATTTTGTGACTGTAGGCCAGAAGACATTTACGCTAACATGCTCTCACATACCAGCGCGCCCTCCTCAGTGCCGGGTTGCAAAACAGGATGACGTGTCATAAGGAAACCTCATGTGTTCGAGAACAAGCCTGATGAAAGCACTGCAGGTTGAGACTTACCAGAACGCGACTTAGAAACTCAGTTTTTCAGTCTCGTTCTTGCTGCTTTTAAAGTGTCATTAAAAGAAGATGTCATGGTGCACAGAACAGATCTTTTATTCTCCATTTCAGTCTCTAAATATCAGTTCCCTCCTAAATGAATTCCCATTTTGAAATGAAATACATAATCTAATTAAACTAATCAGCCAAAGTTCACAATAGTGAGCCTCCACATGCATAAATTTATACTTAATAGGATTTTCATAAATACCAAATTACAAAAAAAAACAAAGTTATGACTGACCAGTTTGATAAATGAGTCCCACTTTTTTGATGTTAGCACAGATTCATACACATACATGCTCCTTCTCTTGCCTTCTACAGGCTGAGCTGACTTTTAATGCCGGGGACATCATCTACGTGTTTGGAGACATGGATGACGATGGTTTCTTTTACGTGAGTAGTCAACTTTAGAGTGGAGTAAGCCGAAATCTGTAACTCGGGACACCTTTATGACTGGACTTTTAGTTTCAAATGAGTGATCTAAAAGGTCACACTGGTGCCCATTTCTCTTTTTCTCTGTATTAAAGTAGCCGAACTCAAAGCCATGCTTTTTTTGAGTGGTTAACATTCTTGGATTACTGATTCAGGTGATTATGTCGGTGGGTGTATGAGTCAGATTTGTTAACATATTATGAAAGTCAGATTTTTCCCATTTACCACAGAGACTTCTAATGCAAAACACTGATTTAGGGAAAGTTCCACAGGCATTGTAATGACAATTATAAGTTAGTGAGCTAGATAAATAGCCGGATATTTATTTTACCAGGTTTGACTAGTGATAAATAAGTGGCTAAGAATATAACAGTGCAGGTTTAGATCAAGCCTTAGACACAATTTAGATCTGGTTTACTAGTGTTAGCTAACCAGCGGATTAGGATGAAGAAGGAACATGGGGGTGTTTCTATTTTGCATAATCATGCATATTTGTAATTTCTGGCAATGTTAATGAGATTAAAGATGTATCACAGTTTTTAGTAGTTTCCTGGGTAATTGAAAAAATGTTTCTTTTTTTAATTTATTCTTATTCTTAATAATTATATGTAGAATATTCTCATGGGATTTGCTATTCCTGGCATTTTAGGGGAATTTAAATGGACAGAAAGGGCTGGTACCTTCCAACTTCCTTCAGGCTTTTCCAGAGAACAGAGATGAGTCAGCAGAACCCGAACACACCATAACCGACAGCCGGAGAGACTCACAGGTAGGAGTGCATGTGTGTTTTTTCTTTGTGTGTATGCGTCTCAAAACGGTTTGCTGGCAAAATGTACACACGACCGTCAAATCACCTTTTTACATGATAGCTGTGTTATTCTCTGCGCAACCTGACACCACAGGAAACTACGCAGCAGCATGCTCTTCTCCATTCTGTATCATCTTAACCGTCTTGTTATACAAATCACATGTTTTCTGTTCTGCCTGTCTTTCTTTGTGCATGTGCATGGCTTTTATTTGTTTTTCTCTTTTGTGTGTGTTTATTCCTGCATGTTGGCGCGCAGAGGCACAGGCGCGCTGTGCACTTTAAACAGTGAACAGTAAGTCTCATGCTGACCGTGTCTCGTTTCCGCTTTGCACACAGTTGTCCCACATATCACCCTTGTACTCCTTCCCCACCTAAAGCCCCTAAACATGACCTTAGTACCTTCTTTAACACGTACGCTTTCTCCTTAACCTCAATTCCATTTGAGTGGGAGTGACCTGAGCTACAAAACCACCTTTATCTTTGAACTCTGTACTGAAATGAGTGTAAAACATCTTCAGCATTATTCCACAAGTCCAGTGGCCTTTTTTTTTTTTTAGACATTTCACTCATCTAGGCTGTTGAAAAACCCTCACAGAAACTTCCATCTTTTTGCCTAAAAGGTGAGTCATGCTGCGTCTGTAGAGCAGACGGAGCCCCTCACGTCACATCCCCCAGACGAGACCAGGACTGAACCTGATTCGCACCAGAACCTCATTCCAGACCAGAAGCCTGAACACCATCCAGGTCCATCTCCATTCTCAGGCCGTCCTCCTCCTGTCCTTCATCCCCCAGAGGGCCCTGCTGTCACTGACACCTCTCCACCTGGCAAAAAGAAAAAAGGCTTCTTTTCTAAAGGGAGGAAGCTCTTCAAGAAGCTGGGCTCCAGCAAGAAGGAATAAATGCTAAAGACTGTTACATTGACTAATTCGCTGATTGCACTTTCTCCATGTCAACTGGTGTTAATTTGTCTGCGTGTATTTATTTCATGGCTAGATGTATAGATTTAGGTTGTGACACAGATGTCACTCTCTGTGACCAACTGGTGCTTGATTTTTTTTATTTTTTTCTGGTCTGTTTTGTCTCCATTTTCTACCGTATAACTTCTGACAGTACAACTTCACATCTTCACATTCACACCTTCATCAAACTAGAATATTCTGAAAGCTATGACTTAACAGTGGCTAACGTCAAATTAGAAACAAACACTGAACCAACAGTGTTGACTTTTACAGACAAAGTAATTGTAAAACAGTATAATGTCAGGTTTTAACTTTACAGCCCCGATGTACTAAGACTCAAAATAACATGCACTGATTTAGATGTACAGTAAATAAATGTGTGCAAATAACTTAATCACTGATTTGCACAGAATAATTGTGTGAATTACACCATGTGCAAAGTAAAGGGAGGAAACATTATACATAGTTTTTGTATGCACTAAATGCTTATAGTATCCACAGAGAGTTTAAGTTTAACGGCAGCTACGAAATGTTCAAAACAGGCTTCCGCAAATTTAACGCATGCCCTTCAATTTGCACACACAAACGGTGTCCCTGACCTGACTTTCAGGTTTAGTAAATTCCATTGTCATGTTCTGATGTCGAGCACACGATGTATAGTTATCTGAAACTATAGATCTTGTCATCTTCTGAGTCTGAAGAGATAAACAGCTCAGAGTAGAATGTAAAAGCAGTCATCTGGTAATTACTGTGATTCCAGTGAATGCACTATAGGACTCTATGTAGTGACTTCAAATGCTCTTTCTTGGCCCCTCGTGTCGTCATGGTGAAAACATCAGGTCAGATTAGATCTGGTGGATGTGGTTTTGCTGTTTTCAGCCTTCAAGGTTGTCTCACTGCTGTTTGTGTATTATACGCTATATGTATTATACGCAATACGCTTAAGTCCTGTTATATGCAGGCATTCCTGGTGTAACAGTTTTTTCTTTCTGACAAAAGAATCACATCACAGTGGGAAGCAGTAGAATTTGTTCAGCTGCTTTGTGTACTAAATAGGCAAGTTCCTTGGGTGTTTATGGATTTCTGAAGGTTTCTTGGCCTTGCTCTGTCTTTGCCTTGCTCATGGGACTCAAAGTAGCACCAAATTAGAAAAAAACACATTCACAGTATACAGAGTGACTCCTGTTCAATACGCAGTAATCATTAAGCTCTACATCAAAAGCTACCCGTGTGTAAAGCGTAGTATGCTGTTCATCTGTTTTAGTATGTGCTTCCTGTGTCATGTTAGGTTTGCAGTGTACTATTTTTGGCCGGATCTTCGCAGGCTACTATAGCACCTGTACAAGAATTCTTCAGTCACAAGTTGAAAACGATGGTCTTAGAATGAGCACTTTGGCACCATTGTGACAACTGTCAGATTTTTCTTATTTTATTGCAATCTCAAAGTGTGACCTGTGCTACAGTATTCATTTAAACAACACAGGATTACATGAAACACACAGGCAGCTACATATATACGGTAGCGCCAATAAAGACGGGGGGAAAAATCGATTCAGTTACATAGCGCATTTCTTTTGTACAGTAATTCATGATGCCACACTGACCCCAAATTAATTTCTCACTTATATACCCTGAAGTACCAGAAAAACTGGTATACCAGTTAATACTTGGTAGGTCCTTCACAGGGTCTTGGAGGGAACGTTGCACAGTCCTCACGCTGATGTTTGTTGAGGCCCCAGTATTGAATTCGATGTTACTTGAGACAGTGTTGCACGGCTATCACGTGAACACTGGTCACGTTCACCCAGAGTCTTTTAACAGTGACGCTGCTGTCGTACGTTCGAGGTTTTGCTGGAATTCTTGTAGGGACGGTGTACCCTTGAAATGCTCATACGTGAAAACCTTACGAGCTCCAACTATTAAACCATGTTGAAAATCGCGAAATCATGATAACTTGCCATTCTCATGGTGGAAACAACTCTAGCAGCCTCCATAGATGTCTGTCGCTTTATATATGCACTGGCAGACGTGCATAGGTGGCATTGCTATGTACATTGCATAGGCAACGTACCAGTTTTTCTGGTAGTTCAGTGTAACTCGAGGTGGTAAAATGTTGCCATTCCTCTATAATCCTACATTTGATGCTCTCTAAATATTTCCCACATTGGCAGGTAGGACAGCATCCCATATGGTAGGAAAGAATTATTTGCTAAAGTAACAGTTATGGCAGATGACATGCCAGAGATACGCGCTGATCCTCCACAGTGTATATCAAATCGAATGTGTGCAGGAACGTTGGCTTTCATAGTTTAAGTGGTAAAGGGGAGTTGGACATGAGCCATGCTCGTGCATGAATCATCTAGGTATCGTGATAGTATCGTATCGGGCGGTCCCTGGTGAGTCCTTTCCTGACTTACTCGCATTAATTAATATAAAGTTAAACGTCTAGGCCCTCATATAGTGAATTAGGAAGCTAACGGGACAGGAGAAAATCCTTATTACCTCAAGCTCACTTTGAAGAATGTTATATTCGTCTACACATTACAGTGCTACTATTACAGTGAGGGCTTGTTTCTGTTTATGCAATTATTTAGTTTTTTTGCATGAGCCCAAATTGTACTGATTCATGACCTAACAGTAGAAAATAGTTTTCAGTAATCAGAGATCTCTCATTAAAGGGTCTTCATTGTATAATCTGACATAGAGGACATATTATTATTGCACGGTCTGTTATAGATTTCAGACAAGATTTCATTTGGATCATCTCATACAGTAACAGTGTGGCATACTGTGTAATATTAAACGGATGTTGAAATCTCAGCGTGTAAAACTATCTTAGCTGAAAGTGTATCAGCTTCTAGGACATGGGGGATATTCCAAACCAGAACATCACACACTCTTGCCAAATGTTTTGGTGCTTTTTGTGTTACTCTGACAGTAAGGAGCTGATCCAGAGAGAGCAGGGTCCAAGTACCAGATACTCTGTAGACCAGAAGTCCAGGTCTAGGTCTCTGCTCAAGTTCAGTTTGGTTTTGTGATGAACCAAAAGCTATATTTTAATTAAATGATGACTGTAGTAATCTTATATATTTAAAACCTGCAGCCCTAATGGAGGCACTGCACTGTACAGTCAAACTTTCTGTCTCTCTCTCGCTCTCTCTCTCTCTCTCTCTCTCTCTCTCTCTCTCTCTCTCTCTCTGTAGCCTGTAAGTAACTCTGGTTTTTAGACAAGTAATAATCCCTAAGCTGTGCTATAATCCTAAAACTTGCTTTTCAACCAGCTACTGTAGTTCGCAGGCGCGTACCCTCCAGTGCTATCACTAGTGCTAAGCTACTCTCTGCTAATCCGCACCCGCAGCTAGACCACAGTAACTTACTAGCCTTACGAGACCTTCTTTAGTCTTACTTCGATGTTTACTTGTACTGTACTTCTACTGACCGCATGCATGAAGGCGTCGCGCCCAGACACGGCCTTATTTATCATGTTTAAGTATTTATGATAGTACCTTGCATTTCTTTACCTCTCCAATGTATTTGTAGGATGTTTTTTCTTTTGGACTGGATGCAGTGGAGGCCAAGCTGGAAGATCTCAGCTGATGCTTTGGTCTGTGTATGATGTACAGTGTTTCAGGTCAGCAGTTTGCACTTTGTGATTTTTGACGTATGGTATTTTCAAACAGTACGAGAAGCTTTATCCTCCCGTCAGTCTCTCAGAAGTGTTACAAGGAACCTGGATCAAGGAACCTGTTTTGTAAATCTGAGATTTTGTAATCAAATTTTTGAATCTTGTAAATAGGTGTATTTTTCACATTATTCATTTTTTTTTTGCATGTTGAAGCAAGTTTTTGAGTGATGAGTAGTAAGTTCATTATTGCTCATTGAAGGGGCCGTTGTCGTTTAGTCTGACCTTTTTACAGAAATAAAATCTATTTTTACAGAAAAATTAACTGTTTTGTGGTGATTGTGTGTGAATTTCAGAAGATTTTATTATCATTTCTGTAAAACTATAGTGGATGCACGAAGACAAAGATAAAATGCAACAGACAACAAAGAGTATGTTTTTTTTTTTTTAAGTTTTATTAATGAAAAGTGAAAGCAGATTCAACAATATTGAACACAGTGCAGAAAATGTTCAGAACAAATCAAAAGTTAGCAATAACTAGCTCAGGCTTTGTTTCTTCATGTGCAGCAGCTCATGTGGCCTGAAGTTTACACAGTGAGCTGTGCACAGTCTTATGAAACAAACGCCAGTTCCTCTTTTTCTCTGTCCACCATGTCGAGTTGTTAAAGTGTGAGAACGTGCTCCCAGTAGCCAACAGTACACTCATCCATAAAGTAGGAAACACTACACTGTGGCGAGGGGTTTAGTAGTGCTTTCTACTTTATGGATGACTGCACTGTACTTCCCAAGCGCTGCCATCTCCAGGTCCTCGGTTCATCTGCGCCAAGTCGCACCTGTAGAGTTAGTGGTTAAGGTTCCCTTCCCCCTCACATACACTGACACACACACATACACACACACACACACACACACACACACACACTCTTTTAGCTCATTTACAGCTGTCTGTGTAAACCACACCCAAACTGTTACTCTTGAATTAATGTGAGGACGAAAATATTTGCAAACATTTCTACCTCATTTTTTTTCTTTTTCTTTGGTCAGGTCTCAGTACATGCATGCTTATTCACAGAATTTTTCAGACCTCTAATTAGGACAGCAAAAAAAATAAGCCCTCAGTTGTTCACAAAGTTCCACTCAAAGTACAAAGAAAGTACTTTTCAGCATACGAACATATTCACTTACTGAAATCAAAACTTTGTTTAACATTGAAAACGTTTATTATTATTATTATTATTATTATTATTA
>JAOVVH010000037.1:7023856-7041755 GCA_028566435.1 Scorpiodoras heckelii
TGAATTGTATCTACAATATTTTTAAACATTGCACTAGATTTAGTCAGAATTTGACCGTGTGAAAGGGTTTCCCCAACTGCCACACATTCATTGCAGTATTTTATTTATTTTTTTTGTCCCATCTCTGGCTTCTAGGTTAACTCGGGCTTCTGTTTTGATAAGGCAAGGACCCAAGCCGGGTAATCAGGAAATGTTGAGTCATTGTTTGTCCTCATTTCTAGAGGCAGAGTGGCCTCTAGGCTGTTCTGTAGTATTACACAATATGCAGGGAACTTATGAAAAGCAGTTTCATGTTGAAAGCACGGTGCCACGATATTGACGCTCCATGACCTCGTTTGTACTGTAGCTTATGACTTAATGAATTGACAGACTAGGAGAATAACTTTAGAGCCCTCGAGACTGAGTTTAATTAGAGTTGAAGTTGCATAGGTTATCAGAGGACTTTGGAAGGTCACACACACTCCTGTACTCCCCTCCCTTCAGTTTGTCCTCTGTCCTGCCATCTGGATTACTGTCCATCTCTCAGCGTGTCTCTGTCTGTCTCTCTGTCTGTCTCTGTTACTCTTACATCTGTTGTTTGGGTGAGCTTGATAAAGAAGGATTATGCTAGCTGTGTATATGTCTTTAAGAAGGTTTTTATGTTGTGGGATTGGTCCATTCCCTACCAGATGTGGAGCGAATTAGCTCACAGGATGTTTTTGGGAAGCCGTCTTTATTTCTCTCACCTTTCCTTGTACTAATGAAGGGAAATGCAAAAACTGGCTCAAAGTCATCAAGCCAAAATGTGGACATTATTGTGTCATATATATTCATTTGTACTCACTGACCTTCAGTTGACTGCAGCATAGAAATTATGAAGTGCAGCGGCAGCAGCCCAAAGTCTGAATATGTTTGAGCAGCTTTTTGATGTTCACAGTGATTAATCACATAGTGAGAACTATTATTCTGAGGCTAGTTGCAAGAACAGCGATAAGCAACAGCCAGTGAACGTCAGAGTGGAAATCAAATTCGTCTGCTGTCATGTGCAGCAGATCGCTGAATCCAGTTCCACCATCCATCTGCCTGTGTGGGAGGATGAGGGCAAAATGTAAACACAGTAATGTTGGTTTTATAAGAAATGATTTGGCATATTATACCCAGATGGCTGTTAGCAAGAGTAACTTATTAAGCACTGTATTGATTAAATTATTTTTATTTATATTTTGGACGGTACCCCGGTTCTCTTTGTAGAACAGACGGTCCTTTCTGCCTGCATCAAACAACAGTCCGACAGTGATTAAAGTCACGTAGTGACCAGATCCACGATACTGAGATTTCTTAAGTCTGCTAAAGCCGTTAAACAACTTTCCTGTATGTGTCTGCGTTTCTCATTCCAAAATGACCCGTGTGCCGTTGCTCACCGAAGCACCTGCTGCTGTTCAGTCTGACCTTTAACATTTTAAGCTGGCATACCTGAGTGTGAGGTGGACTCGGATCAGGTGCATAAGGCCACGTCTCACCAGCGAGTCCAGATTGATGCGTTGTGTCTGTGTCTGGCTGCCACATTAAGTTACATTTTGCAGTGTAGAGACACTTCATCACACCAGTATTTAGAGCTTTGGCATGCGTTCCAGTTTATACTTAGACTGGATAGATCAGCAAGTTGCGTGGGAATGCTAGCATGCCTGCACGTAGCAAACTAGTATGAACAAATGCTTAGCAGCATCTAAATCTAACTTTTCGTTTATTTGGATTGAAATCATAAAGAAACTGAGGACGTTTTCTGCATCGGTAAACTTGTAGCAGTGGGCTGTATGTGCACGCATGTGCATTTGATGATTTTTATCAAAGTTCTTTAAACATTTATATCTTGTAACTTTAAAACACAGTCTGGGTTTAAAGCAATGCAATTTTCCAGTGGTGAGCAGAGGGCTTTCACCTCATCCTGTGATTGCTCAAGGTCCATCCCAGTCAATGTTTAATCTGCTACGTGATGGTAGGGACCTTGTTGGTCGCGATGACAGATTAAGACTTGGCTTGAAATGCCAATTTAACATCAGACCAGAAAGAAGCCTTCTGGGAATCTATATTGATAAACTCCTGATTTTTTATGGGTGCATGGATGAACAAGCACATAACCAGCTTCCAAAAAACTTGCCATTGTAAATAATTCTCTCGTGTAATAGCTAGTCTTGCAAGAGTCCCTGCTTGCACAAAATGTAAATTTTTTCCTAAAGGTTGTTGAAAGAGCACACGTAACCATCTGTATACATTTCTCCCCCACCTCTGTCTTTCTCTCTGAATTGAACTGAATTGAATTGAATAATGTTGCCTAGTAGTGACTGAGGCTCTAGTTTAAAAGTACAAGTTCATGATATGGATGAGAATCGTGATTTTTTGCTAAATCAGACTCCTGTAATTTTCATGCCAATGGATCCAGTCAATAAACGTTTTCCTCATAATACTGCACTAGAGTTAGAAGAGTAATGTGCTCAGCAAGTAGCTCAGCAAGTAGCATAGCTCTGGAGAAAGAAGTAAAGAAATTGTCCAGCATCTTGCCTGATCAGCTACATTTGCAAAAAGGGGGGAATTCTCTACATTTTGTGTTTAGCTGAACTAACTAATTTTTCTCCACAAGTTTGACCAGAACACAGAAATGTTGTTCATTTGCATATTACAGGGTTTTCCACATGTATTCAACTTTTAGGTAATAAAGTGTTTGTTCACTGTTGTGTTGCAGGGTGAGGAGGGGCCTCCCAGTCTGGAGTACATCCAGGCCAAGGACCTGTTCCCCCAGAAAGAGCTGGTCAAAGAAGACGACAGTCTACAGGTCAGCTGTTCTCCTTTTGCCACACGATGCACCAAAATGACATTTCCTAGACAGAACCAAAGTTCAGGACACACTGGGATGAAAAGCTGAACCCAGAAAGCCAGACCGACACGGTGTCTGTTCTAGCAGGACCTTTTTTGCTTTTGGACATTCTGCCATGTATTCATGCGGTGTATCAAACCCTTATTGGAGGGTTCATTATGCTTTGTACCACCTCTTGATACTTGGCATGAACAGTGATTGCAAATCACTTGTCTAATGTATAAAGCATGAACTTTTTTTTTTTTTTTTTTTTACAAATTATTAGCAAAGTGCTAGATTTGATTTGACACTTCCTTTTACACCTTTTTCATCTGTTTTCTGTCTGAATTTCCACCCTTTATCCTAATGAGTCATGTTCGTCTATGGACCGTGTATTGTTCTGTGTAAAGTAGGAAGGACTGGCCATTGGGGACACTGTAAATGAATGGTTCTTGGAGCTCTCAGATCGCCACTTTACCTCTGTATTCGTCTTTTCAGAAAGCCCTTGCACTATGAATTAGTTACAGTATGTTTTTGGTGTGGCTTCAGGGGTTGTATATAGACATTGCATACTTCCACTTAAATCGCAGACTATAAATTTAATAGCATAGAAGGAACCATTTAGTTCATGTGTATACTCACAGACCCCAATATAGTACTGCTCTAGCCAGCATTCATGAACACACATCTCTGTGACTGCCACTTCTCTATTAGCCTTCAGCCCACACTGCTGAAGCCTTACCGCTACAGCTCAAGTAATTACACGGGCTGGATTAGACAGCCAGACAGAGAGAGATGGAGAATGGAGGTAGGAGATTGGACTGGAAAAAGGGGGGACAAAAAGGGAATGAGTGAGTGTCGATGTTGAGTAACCAAAAAAAAAAGAGAGAGAGAGAGAGTGAGAGAATGAAAAGATGATCATTAGGATGCTGGGTTTCATCCAAATGGTGATCTCATGGCTTAGCAGGGGAGCTGCAGGACTTAGCATTCCACAGCAGCTCCATGGAGAACAGCTCACACTTTTCATCTAATGAGTCGCGCTGTGTTTTTAACACGGAGTAGTCAGCGACATGGCAGGAAATCGCTACCACCGGTTGTCAGGAGTATCAGGACACACACTCTAACACGCAGTATAATGCTCATCCTAAGCATTGGTGGCATTGTATGTAATCGTTTTACTTTGTAATTAGATGCATTCAAAGTAAAGAATATTGAATAGAGGTTTTCACACTTTTGCTTGTAACCCAAATCCATTAGCAGCGAGAGTTTGTAGGAGAAGTCAACTTTGGACTGATTATATGAAGCAAAGAAAGCATTTAAGGTAGAGTGATTATAACTCAGAAATGCTACGGAGTGGCTAGAAAGGCTTCACACAAACTATTGATCCGTGTCCAACAAAAGTAAAGCAGAATTAATTATTTAAAGTGATCAATAGATTATAACAATAATAAAAGGGATGTACCTATTATGCCTCGTGAAGATTTCACGCAGAGATGTGATTTATGAAATGTGTCTTTCGTTAAACCCTGCTGTGATGACACTCATTCCACCAAACCAGCCCAGAATGGATCAGTGTTACCGATTCAAGTGTTTGGGTCACAGGTAACGGGTGAGATCATCAAGGTCGAGTATAAAAGGCGCATCCAACAAAGGCTTAGTCTTTGCACGCAAGGATGGGTCGTGGTTCACCACTTTGTGCCAAACTTGATGAGAGAATTGTCAGTCAGTTCAAATACAATGTTTCTCAGAACAAGACTGCAAAGAATTGAGTTCTTTCACCATCTACAGTTTATACAGTTATGATTAGATTCAGGGCGTCAGGGGAAATCTTAGTGCCTAAAGAATGAATGTGTGTGACCCTCGAACCCTCAGGCGGCATTGTTTGAGAAACAGCCATGCTACCGCGATGGACGTAGCCACATGGACTCGGGATTACTTTGGAAAATCATTGTCACTTAACACAGTCTGGTGCTGCATCAAGAAATGCATCCTGAAACTATATTATGCAAAGAGCAAACCATATATTAATTTTGTGCAAGAACACTGGGGAAAAGACAGTGGAAATGTGCTCTGTGGTCAGACGATTCCACGTTTCAGCTTGTTTTTGGGAAAAACGGACTTTGGATTCTGTGTGCCAAAGAAAAAGACCATCCAGACTGTCACCAGAGTTCAAAAACCAGCATCCATGATGGCATGGGGGTGTATCAGTGCGCGCGGCATGGGTGATCTGCATGTATGTGAATTTACCATTGATGTGGAGGATATCTTGATATTTTGGAGACACGTGCTACTGTCTTTTCTAAGCAACTCCGTGTCTATTCCAGCAGGACAATGCCAGGCCTCGGTTCTGCATGAGTCACAACAGCGTGGCTTTGTAGATATAGAGTGCGTGTGTGTGACTGGCCTGTCTGCAGTCCACATTTGTCTCCTATTGAAAATGTAGCGCATCATGAAGAGGAGAATCGGGCAACGGCAACCACAGACTGTTGAGCAGCTCGAATCTCGAATTCTTGAGCAAGAATGGGCAAGAATTCCACTTGCAAAAGTACAAGAAGTGAAGTCAAGTGAATGAACAAATTACAGCTTTCAGTTTTTAATTGCATTTTTAGAAAGTGTCCCAACGTTTCTGTAAATAGGGTTTGTAAAGAACTAGCTTAAAACATTTTGTTCATCACATGCAGTGTTCGTATCACAGACCAAGTATCCAGAAGACATTGCATTTGTACAGCGCAATCGCACTGTCCTTTGGTTCAGATTGTACCTCTGTGAAGCTTGCTGCTCAAATAGTCAAATCACTTAGTTACTGCAGTTGAACAACAGTTGTACAGCGTTCACTTAGAACTGAACCGAGACTGCCACGCTGCCTGTTTTGATCAGCACCCGAATGTGACCTCGCCAGGATTCAGTTCAAACGTACTAAACACTAGGCTTGAGACATTCTTAAACTTTAATTATACATATCTGTCCCAGACGCTATGTTTGGTATTCATGGGAACAGTTAGGAATGCAGTTTGACAGATGATGTCACTGCAGATCCGGTTTTAGTTTGGTCAAGGAGTTGTTTGTATGTGCGGCAGATATTTACTTTATTTCTGGCATTTGCTTTTAACTAAATAGCATTAACTCTGTCACACTGCCAGCATCAGGAGCAGTAGGAACTTTCTTACCCTGTGTACTCTTATCCAAGCTTCCCTGCCCAGTTTTACTCAGCAGTAGCTGTGTGTGTGTGTGTGAGTGTGTGTCAAGCTTACTGTCTCTCTCGCTGTCTAATTAGGCACTCTTAGGCTTTGATGCTTGCCATGAAGAGGAGCCAGTAGCTACAGGAAAGCCTAAGAAATGCCTGACAATGTAAGGAGTGCAGCTTATTTGAAATAAATTGTGTTTCATGTCTTTATAGTTGTTACTCTGGTGGTTTCTTGATTCAGAATATTAAACAAAACATCTGGCTGAATGAGATTCTCTGTAATTCAGCCAGATGTTTCAAGCTCTTGGATGGAAACATCGCTTTTTGCGGCATGTGTATTTATTTGTTTTTGTTTGCGTATGCATACATGTCCCTCCATAACCATATTTCTGCCTCTGAGCCATACCTGATCTCTTTAAAGCTGTTTTTTTTTTTTCCTGCTTTCAAGGCTGCTCCTGCTCGGCTGCAGCTCCATAAAAAATGAATGTGCTTTCCTGCAGATTGCTTTGGCCATCGGGGACGCCGCAGCAGCGGCTTAAAAACATGACAGCTGAAGAGACGTGACGACCGTCGTCTCTATTTTCAGTTTGTTTGCATAAAATGAAAGTCCTCGAGCGCGTCTTCGTCGTGCTTCCTCATTATTCTTACGAAATAGTGGAAGAAGCTTGTCCCAGACTTTGCTTTTGATTGCGCCCGTGTGCCTGCTCGATTTTTTTTATGTGCACTGACGATCTGTGTTGTGAATCGGGCCCTGGACGTCCCCTTCCGAGCGTAAATCTCAGCAGTCCGGCTCTTGCTGTTCCACTCAGCAGCCACTTCAACACTTTTCCCACTGCTCTGTGTTTGGGTCGATGTATAGTTTTTATACTTCTGATAAATGATTGTAATTGCTGTTTATGTATTATGATCATCAGCCTGGACTATTTAAGGAACAGGAATTTAACAGCATTATATTTCTGATTTGATATGATATTATGTAAAAATATGAATCATGGAGAGTTTTACTCAGCAGCCTTGATTACTTTGCTCATCTATTGAGAATGAGGTTTATGTGAGCATTCATGAAGATTGCTGTAGCTGTGTGAGTTCTTTAAGGCAGAAGGCTGTCATTTGTAGCATGTTCTATTGAGTCTGTTATCACTACTAAATATCCTTTCGATATGATATTCATGGCTATTCTGTTGTGTGTGTGTGTGCGTGCGTGCGCACATGTCTGTCTGTGTGTATATCTTGATTGTGTGAGTCTGTTTGCGTCTGTCCTTGTGAGAGTGCTTGCGTGTGTCTTTGTGTGAATGAGCGACTGTGTGTATTTTTGTGATATAGTGTACATATTTGTGAGCGTGTGATTGTGTCTTTGTGTGCATCTGTCCGTCTATTTGTGTGTACGTCTGTCTTTGTGTGCATCTGAGTGTGTGAGAGACCTTGTCAGCCTGATGAATATGCTGAAGCTTTATGGCGATTAGTCATCATTTGTTCCTCTTGAATATTGAGGTCTTGCTCATCCAGTACCCTTTGTTTTGGCACCTTTGCATCCGTCTGTTTCTGATAGGTACACACACACACACACACACACACACACACACACACTTTCTTCAGGGCAGGTGTTCAGAGAGAGAGTTAAACATGGAGGAGCTGATGAATAACAGATGGGGGAGATGAGCTGCTTTTGGCTGAGTCTGGCACTAAAGCCTGAGTCACCGAGTGGAAATCTTTCTTTTCATATCCACTAAGGATGCCGAGCTTCAATAAATATAAACCTCCAGCATTTTCATCAGTCTGTGTTCACTGCTTCTGAACTGCACTGAATCATGATCATCACCCGCCCCTTTAGACTAACATGCAGGCTATCGCCTTTCTTCACATTATCAGTGATACACACATAGAAGAGCTAAAATCATTAACCAGGGTTGCCAGAAATCCACCCATTTCTGTTGTAAGGATGTTACCCACTCCAGAATCCCCCTTTTCCTTTTGCAATCTGTGCAATATATATATATATCTGCCAACAGACCTAATTGTATGTATCATACACACTGTCAGCAGTTATACTTTGCCTTTGTTTGCGAATTTTTCTAAACGAGTCTTGGTGGCTGTGGTGTATTTTTAAATTGGCTGCATTTGTCTTAAAAAAAAAACATGATCTTGCAACCTTTTAACAGTCCTGTTCCCTGCTTTTCTTCCACCACTAAAAAATATTCACAGCGTGAGCATGGGGCAGTGTTGTATCTGCCCCTGTGTGCCTCTGTTAGTGCTTGTTGCAGTTCTTATTTTAGTTCTTTACTGTAGGTGCAGTAATAACTAGGTGCAGTGCAGCATCTCAAAACACAGCCAAATCAACGGCTGCTTATAAATCTTTACATCATCACACATCTTCCCACCGGCCTCTTTGGATGAGCCGCCACTGTACTACTTGGTCATTTTGTCCTCTAAACACCGACTCATCTTAAAGCTGTTTCAGCTTTAAAGAAACTAGCGTTTTTTTTTTTTCTAACTCTGTACTTTCCTTGTTTTCTCTTCATTTAAATGGCTTCTGCTTCTAACATGTAGCATCGAAGACTGTGTATGTGTGTAAGAGTTAGTCATTCTCTTGTCTAAATGTTCCATCATGAATATTTCTGTCCTCTTGTCAGTGAACGAAAGGGAACCATCACTGAAGCGTATGTCTGCTGAAGGAAAACAACCAGCTTTAACGATGGCATGTTCACACTTTGGCTTATTGTTAGCACATAAATTTCGTCTGCATTTTAAATGCTGCATTATTAGGGGTGTTATTAGTAAGATGAATGTCAGAAACACACAACAGTAATGACATCATTAATATACATTCTCTCCCAATGTCATTGTTCAGAAAAAAAAAATCTGAAAAAATTCAGCAGTGTGGCGTGCTGATACTCTGTCTGTCTGAGGTGACCCATCGTTTTTTTTTGTTTTGGTTTTTTTTGCTTTTTTGTCCAGTATTACACAGCACCGCTAATAGCTAATGGACCATTTTGGTAGAAAAGGCATTATACACCATCACAGCAACAGTGAAATTCTACCTCATGGACTCTAGACACACTGACTGAAGTATAAATACCCTTGAGAGGCAGGAAGACATTTTGTAAATGCTGCAATGAAACCAGTTCTGTGATACTGTAGCACCATGGGAGATATAAATAATGATGTAGATCAGTTAAATACAAACTTTTCTACCAGACTGTACTGCACAGTGATCTTCAGTCGTGTTGTTGACATAACATGATCAACATGAACCTGGAAAGTTCTCTTTGGTCAGCTGCTCCACATTAAGCAAACGCCAAATAAAAAGTACATGGAAACGTCATTAATTGAAAGCTCATTCGTTGTCGCTACAGTTAAACTAGCAACGGGTAACAAAGTATAAACATGTTTTCAGACTTTGGATAAAGTGAATGGGCAAAGTATCTAATGCTACACTGCGTGCATTATTAGTATGCAAGTCGGTGTTATGTTTT
Organism: Scorpiodoras heckelii; assembly: GCA_028566435.1. Lineage (NCBI taxonomy): Eukaryota > Metazoa > Chordata > Actinopteri > Siluriformes > Doradidae > Scorpiodoras > Scorpiodoras heckelii. The sequence goes on from JAOVVH010000037.1 coordinate 7,033,344, forward strand.
GATCATTATTTCTATTCATATTATCCAACTCTTGGAGTAGTGGTGGCTGAAAAGTTAAAGCTCTAGGCTACTGATCAGAAGGTCAGGGTTCAAGCCATAGCACCACAGTTGGGCCCTTGAGCAAGGCTCTTAAGCCTCTCTGCTCCAGGGTGCCGTATCATGGCTGACCCTGCACACTGACCCCAGCTTCCTAATGAGGTGGGATATGCGAAAAAGGAGTTTCATTATGTTGTTCTGTGTATGTGACGAATAGTCTTCTTCTTAAAGATATAAACCTGAAATGTTACTTGGGTATAATAATTTTCGGGTGAAGTTTGTTTAATAAGGGAGCTTAAAGTGAATGAACATGATATAAAAGGTGTGCATAATTATTACGCAGCTTTTCTACCTCTGCCCTGAGACTGAAAAGAACATGCCTATCAGAGCAACGGAGCACACTGCAGTTTGCAAAATCATTGAGGCATGACCAGCGGACGATCTAACGCTTTATGAATACTCAACAGGGTCGCAAAAAAGTGGGTAGAGGAAAGGTGCAAATTGATTGTAAAAGACTAAAAGAAGAGTAAAACATGAGGTTGCCAGGAACCTGTTAGCCTTCAGTGCTACCATATTTCATAATCGAAACCTCTCAAGGAGTGTCCAGAAGTACAAGGTGCTCAGAGATGGTTGGGAAGGCTGAAACATGACCACTGAGTTAAGACTCACAAACTGAAGAGTCACGATTAAGCCAAGAAATACCTGAAAACTGATTTCAGATGAAATGAGAGTGCCTCTAAATGGACCAGATGGGTGGGTCCGTGATCAGTAATGGGCACAGAGCACCAGTTGAAGCAAGGCACCAGCAAGGTGCAGGAGGGGTACTGCTATGGGCTGGTATCATTAATGATGAGCTCGTTGGACCTTTGTGGGTTGACGGTTAACTCCCAAACCTACTACCAGGTTCTAGGAGACACTTTTTTCATTCATTGGTACAGGTGGAAGTCTGCAACATTCAAGCAGGCCATGATCTGTATGTGGGACAGTGCTTGATCACATACATCAAGGTACACCACTGCTTGGCTAACCAGCAAAGGCAACAAAGATGACAGAATGGTGATATGGTCCCTTCTTCACCTGACTTAAATCCTACTGAGAACTTTCTGGACCATTCTCAAACATGACCCTCAATAAGTGGAAGGCTCCTGGCAGTTATTGAAAAGAAGGGTGGCTATATTCATCACTGAACAGTTTTGAAAGGCCAGAACTGTTAGTTAATTGTTAAAGTGAAATAAAGTAATCATAAAATAAGAGTAAAGGATAACAAATTAAATGGGAAAATTTATTTGAAATTTAGTTGGCTAATAACATGCATGCTAATAATTTACTCTGAGAAAGACAAATCTTTTTTTTTTTTTCATCCTGTCCAATGGAAAAGCTAAAAGAACTGAAAGGTTGTGCACACTTTCCACTGATGCTACACATTTCCACTGTTGTTACACTGTTGGCTTCACATTAAATCCAGCCAGAGGTGGTTGAAAAATTCATTCGAACCAATGCCGAACGAATATTTTGCAGGCTTACTAAGCCCTGTCGCAAATCTTCAGAAGCCCCTGTGTACAGAGCCAGCCGCTCAACACAAGCCCGTCTTTGTTTAGCCTGCCTTCTGCTTCTGAGGTAACCCATTTTGCGCACACAGTGCTGAAGCACTCTACTGTTCAGGGGGTTTTAAAAGCAGGCCTGGTTTCTTAACACCATGCCAACAGGACCCCATGGGCATAGCCTTGAGATCCTGTTTACTTGCAGTCTGTGGATGGACGGTGCCATCGGGGCACCAGCCTCCCAAACCGCTGACAAGGATGGCATCAGACGAGGGGTAAAGTAGAACCAGATCCACTAGACTTGCAAGAAAAACATCAGAACTGCAGGGCGGTTCAAGATTGCTTTGTAGTCCACGTGGGGAATGTGTTGTAATGAAATTTTCAGAGTCGCTATTAAACATCGTTGCCTTTCCTTTGAAACAGTCGTTAGAGAATCCTTGGGTTTTTTAATGATTCACAAAGTGTAAGAGCATGTGTTTGCATTTGTACGTGGGTTTGTTGTTTAAAATACTGCACTTAGTTAGGAGGATAACTGTGGGAATGCAGTAGGCGTTTTTTTCCAAGCCATCGCCGAAGTACACCCTGTTGCGGTATTCTGACCTTTTCTTTTCTCCATGATTTATAATGGTGAAGATTGGTCTGGTCCAACATGGTGTAAAAGGGTGACTCCAACCAAGCGCTTTCTGCATCTTATGTAAGTGTTTCCATACTTGTTATAACAGCATCGTTTTAAAGATACCTTGGAAAAACAGACTTGCAGTATTGCCATTCGGTGAGTATGAAGCTAGCTCCTGATATGAGACTCAGGTTTGTATTTTCAGGCCTGGATAGTAGCTCTGCCCGAAGCTGAAGCAGCTGCTCAGCTGTGCCTCTTTTCTTTAAAAGGAAACTCGAAAAGGCCCGTGTAGTTTGAACAGAAGGGATGGGGATAGACAGCGGAACGGGTTTGCAGTTTAAAGTGAAATATTACAGACAGCCACTTTAATCTCTGTGTATGTGTGTGTGTGATTTGCAGGTGCCTTTCCCAGCTCTTCAAGGCGAAGGGGTGGAGTTTCTGGGCCACGCCGATGATGCCATCATCGCCATCTCTAACTACAGGCTGCATATTAAGTTCAAAGACTCCATTATCAATGTAAGAGCCTCCCACGTAGACCCACACAATCACACACGTCACCCTGCTGGATCAATCGTCTGCCGTGTTTGCCGCTTATGGAGCAGATCTGAGCCTTTCTTTTGAGAAAAGGAAAAGGCGAGACTTCATTCATTCATTCATCTATTCATTAGACGCGGAAAATCAAACGCGTACGTTTTCATATCACTTCGAAGAGAGATTTCAGTTTAGCCCTAGAGGGGAAATTAATTGCAACCATAATATCATTTTGTTTCATTACCAGCTCTACTAATTATTATATGTAATTATGCATATTACACAAGTTTATACCTGTTATTTATTATTGAACATGAGCTCCAAATATAGTGTGCTGCTAATAATAGAAGGTTTTCTCCGAAGAGACAGTTTTTTGTGTGTGTTTGTTTTTAATGGCCAGAAGCTACTAAAATGGCCCAGGGACAGCTGTACTTCTTTAGCCTCATTAAAAATGACAGAATCTACAAATACACATGGAATTTGGAAACAGTCCACCTAAACAGGCAGGTGGCTAGGTAACTGCTAGCACACTAGCTGGCATTCACACATCGAGGCGAGAAGGATTTCAGTACGAGCGTCTCAGTTTGCATCATATTTTCAAGCTCTAAAATACACCATAACAACCAAATCTATTATGTTTACCACTGATTATGAATATGCCATTATGTCTAGTGAGCTTAGCTTCACACACTGACACACAATCACGCAGGTGGGATAGTACAGGGTCGCCAGTGTGACGCATATGTTGAATTAAGACGAATGTTACACGTTACAGGGAAGATGTACTTACTGTATCTGTTTAATCGTTTTTTCTCTTCTTTTGTGCGCCATTTTTAAGAGTGTTTGTTATCGTTCGGATTCACGAAACTGAAAATCGTCAGGACTATTACACACAACTCGAGGATACCTGTAGACGCTCTGTCTGAAACCTGTCAAGGGAAGCTTTTTCTCAGCTTTGCCTAGCCTCTGATCTGAAAGCCCTTTCATGGCATTCCAGAGGGTAAATGAGGTCATGTTGAGCTCACTCACTCACTCACCCTGGAACAAAATGAACAATCCTTATTTGTCGATAACCAGCTTTGGGAAAGTATGCAGGATTTTCCTGTTCGCTATAAAGAGTACCCGTGGATCTAACTTTAACTTCCACTGCCTGCAGTTTAAGCCACGACTTTGTTTGTGTTTATTTGTGATACCATCCCTGCTGTTGTACCTATCTCTCATGTCCTGAATGTAATAGCTGTTAAGGCAGTAATAGTTGCTTCTCATGACAGGGTTGACATGACGATTGCATAACAGTTTATTAATAATTTTAACACGGTACCTTTTTGACATCGCCCATGTTATTTTTGACAGGACAGGCAGGCAAGCTCCTCAATGTTCTTTAAAAAAAAAGATTTTTCCTGCTCATAACTGTGACTCCTGGAGGCCAGCAGTCAGTTCAATAATCATTACGTGGCACCAGACCAGTCTGTTCAGTGTCAACGTCGACAGCACAGCCCGTTTTAATTAATTATTTTTTCAGACACATTAAACACCAGAGTCAGCTCAGCCCAAAATTAAAATTACCCCGCAGGCAGGTTGGGTCATGTGGACCTCAGTTGAGTGACAGGATCCTGTTTTGACCCAGTTGGCTACAATGAACTCTGTGTGCTTGTTTGTGGGTGTGTAAGCATGTGTTGTACTGAGCACACTGGATACTAGGCTTTTGAGATAGCGTGTAATATGCCATCATATTTCTGTGTGTACTAACTACCGACGATTGACCATAGTATCACGTGTAGCACTAAGGGATAAAAAGAAGGGGAACGTGGCCAGATTACATAACGCATGTCATATACACATCGTCACTACAGCAGAACGAATACTATAAGTTTAAGAGTCAGCTGTAGCTGCTAATTGCTTGCATTAAGTACCTTTTTTATTAGTTAGCCATTAACAGAGTCAGGAATGCTGCAAAACCGAGCTCCGGACTGTAAATAAATGTAACCTGCTTGCTCATTTTCTTACTTTATATCTCCGGTCGTGTTTTGAAAGCAACTTCCTTCACTGCTTTATGCGTTTAGCAGAGCACGGACCGAGGAAGTCAAGATGCAGCAGAAAAAGATGTTTTGTTGCCTTGTATCCTGTTAAGGTTTGCGTATGATATGAAATAGCAGAACAGGAAACCGGTTAAGTCGTCTAATTTGACAGTCACTGCGATAGTTGCGATAGTAATCACAGAATGATGAGTAGCACAAACCAGTTCTCATCCAGGTAATTGGTGAATTGTTTAACTACACAAGACAGGACACGGTGTTTATCGGAAAATAAGCAATGACAGGGAGGTGTGATGTGTGCCGACATGAAGCGGAGTCACAGCTAATGCCTCAAACGTCGTCATTTTTTTTACGAATAGCGCACATATTGTGTTTTATTCCTCTTAAACCACAGCAACCTTCCAACAATTCAAATGATTTATTAATAAAGAATGAGGTCATGCTTTTTAATTTGTTCATGGTCACTAGTTTCTATTATAGCAGCTAAAATGAATATGAGCGATTGTTCTCGTTTCCTTTTTAAAATAAGCCGCTTGTCTTGTTCCTGACAAATCATCTGTCCTGGAAAATTAAAAGAAACAGCATTACCTTCCAAAATACTAAATAAGCATCTCCTCAAAGAAATGCCTCCTTTACACTATTAATAATTACAAGTCGTAGTAATATACAGTATGTATGTAGCATGTCTGCTGAACAAATCCCTATTGAAGTTGTTGTATAGAAGACGCTTCCAGTATTATAAAGCTTCATGGGAGCATTACTGTGAGACCTGCTGCTATAAAAAATTAATCACCATCTCTAGGGCAGTCTAAATCAGGAATTCAACAGCGCTGTGACATGAAACGTACTGTTCAGCCATATTAGTGTGAATCTCTACACTGGTATGCACCGATTCCCTCCAACACTTAACCACTTTATCCAAGTGTGTCTAGGTGTGAGACAGGATCATAAGAGAGGAGGATCTCTTTGCACTCTTATTTCATGGTGTGTTTATACTCATTCCCACCATTGCATGGTCTTTCCATTTAGTTTTTTTTGCTCAGTCATTTCTTCATTTCTCCCTCTTTTTTTAATCTGCTCTCATCTTCTTCTTTTTTTTTATTTTCTTACCTGCCTTCTTTCTTTTTTTCTTCCTCCTTTTCTCCCTCCCTCGCTATTTCTGTGTCCTGCTGGTGTGGTAGATGTACCCAGGTGTGGACACTGAGATCTCTGTGAGTACTTTACGCTCATCAGCCCCTTTTCATTTATCCTTCCATTCCAGTTATCCTGTTTCCTACTTTTTTTAATGCAGAGGCTGTACGAAATAAGAGCTAGCATGCTGATCTAGAATTCTCTACTTCTTTTTAGCGAGGACTGTTTTGTTTTTTGCTCACGTCAGTTTGTTTGAGTTTTTTTGGTCTAACCTAACTTTAGAAAATGGGACTGTGCTTTTAACATTGGCCAGTGGGCCAATACTAAAGGTTCCAGCTGCATGGTTTATGCTTCCTGCTCCAGATTACACTAGTAGGACCTTTACTGGTTCTTGTTTGGTGCTGGAAACCTCGTGTATTCATATAAACAGAGTTTTTTAAAATTATAATGGAAAAATTAATCTGGACAAGCAGAAGACAGTTTGATTATAGAGATTTTTTTTGTGTGTTGATAAAATTCTTGCAGTGTTTTGCAGTGTTCAATTAACTAGAACCCCAAAGTTCTTGTTGGCATAAAATCGACTAGAAGCTCAGGTTCTGTTAATATAAATTCAACTACAACACAAAGTTCTGTTGGTGTAAAATTGAGTAGAACCCTCAAATGTTGTTTGTTTAAAAGCTACAAGAACCCCAACTTCTGTTGGTGTACAGTCAACTCGAATGCCAAGTTATGTTGGTGTAAAATCACATAAAACCTCAAGTCCTGTTGATTTCTGTTAGAACAGGTTTGTTTTTTGACACTTATCGTTCTACAGTACATTTAAAGACAACAGGTATTAGAAAATAACTTCAAGTCATTTAAAACAAAAAAGTGAAATAAATTACAGACAAAATAAATCCATCAATGAATGGATCTAAAGTCTGCGTCTCCATGTTGTGTGCAAATGGAGCTCCCAGTTTTTTAGTTTTGTTTTTTTTTCCCCCCTTACATTGCTATTAGTAGCCCCAGATCTAGTAATGATTTCCACAGTGATGTCTGGATCCAGCGTAATTTCAGCAGGAAGCCGAGTGCATAGAGTCTGATTGGTGCCATTCAGAAAGGCTTGACTGACCACAGAAAACTCATCTGCCCACTTGGATCACTTGTGTTTGAAATGTGCTAGAAAACTCCCAAAATAGGAGACTGTTAGTAGTTCTGTGGAACAGTGTTTCTGGCTGATACCTGAAAGTCATTGACAGGATTCAGGATACAGGACAGGATTTGATCAGCATAAAACATGCTCTTTCAGTCAGATGCAGCCTCTGTACATTTCCTCTCATAGTTCCTGCTATAGTAAGATGCTTTTTCCTGTTTAATCGTTTCGTTGACGTGCTCCTTGCCTGTGTTTTGTTGTAGGTGCCTCTCAGGCTGATTGAAAGTGTGGAGAGCAGAGATATGTTCCAGCTGCACATCATCTGTAAGGACTCCAAAGTAGTGAGGTACACAGAAACACACACACACACACATACGTGCACATATGCGCACAGTGTTTTGGGGTAGAGATTTTCTTTATGCAGTATTCTGCTTCTGAAGCTCGAGTGCCACACATGCAAACAAATATATACGCAATATATAAGTCAGAAAGCCTCCAACTTCAAACGTACTAAAAACATGTCAATTACAGGTTTTAAAGTTTGTAACATAAATAGATATTTTGGCCTGTGAAAACACTTCCCTCGGCATGCTAGACTTACTGCAGACTGTAATTCAGTGTATGAATAAGAAATCATTGGTTCAGAGATAGACGTGACGTTGATCGTTGATTGCACCTTTGGAACATATACTCAGTGTTATACTTAATGCATACAAGCAGAAAACTTCATTGTTCAGTGGAAGAATGCAAGTGAGTTTGAAACTCTTGAAATGTTGAAGAGATATGAGCAAGCTACACTATTGTCACCCGATCGTTTAACAAGAGAGCCCACTTTCCTGAACAGAGTGATCACCGGAGATGAATCATGGGTTTTTGTGTATAATCCTGAGACAAAAAGACAAAGTGCTGAATGGCACACAACAACATCGCCTCGCCCAAATAAAACTCGCACGGGCAAACCAAAAATCAAGTCCCTGTTCATCGTCTTATTTTTTATTCTCAAGGGATCATCTATAAAGAATTCATACCGAGAGGCCAAACAGAAAATGGAACATTTTACCTTGGAGTTTTGTAACGTTTGAGGAAGAGGGTTTTGCGTGTGAGCCGTCAGATCACCTCTTTATGGATCCTTCATCATGACAAATGCACAGAGTCACACTTCACTGGGTGTGAGAGAATTTTTGGCTGAATAAAAACATTCCAGTCCATCCACATCGACCCTATATCCCCGACTTGGTTCTGCGTGATTTTTTTTCTTGTTCCACAAGATTATAAGACATCCCACATTGCCTGTCTATTCAGATACACATATATACATACAGGGGTTAGACAATGAAACTGAAACACCTGTCATTTTAGTGTGGGAGGTTTCATGGCTAAATTGGACCA
>JAOVVH010000037.1:7045324-7055934 GCA_028566435.1 Scorpiodoras heckelii
AAGGGAAATAACTGTGTGTGTGTGTGTGTGTGTGTGTGTGTGTGTGTGTGTGTGTGTGTGTGTGTGTGTGATGTCTGTGGAGATGCACCATAGCGGGGGATAATTAAAGCAGGCCAAGACCTGCTGAGATCAGTGAGTCAGCAGCACACCCCAGCCAGAGGAGACTATGTGGGAGTGTGTGTGTGTGGAAGTGTGTGTGCGGTTGCTTGTTGTTTTCTCACATGTTAACCTGTGGCACATCTGCAATATGTGTGCGTGCCTTTCTGTGTGACTGAACCCCATTGAGGGAATTAACCAATCAGTGTGATCGCAGACTCGGTACATTTCGACTTGTCTTAGAGAGCGAGGTGAATGCAGTCATCAGTGTGAGTGAATTGAAGTGGTACTGATCCTGTTGAGTTTAATGTCACTTTACACCATTCAGCTTACTTGAGCCTTCCACACAACCATGGTGTTATGTGAAGCTGGTTTTAAAGGGAAACATGCAAGTCAGTGCCTATGGGGATAGAAGTCGGGTTGGAAAATGTTGGAATACTCAAAATAATTACCCCACACTAGTAGGGGTAAATCAGAATGACTATGTTGTCAGGGCTCTTGTGTGATACAGCACAGAAATATACAGCCTGTCTTTGGGATATCACATGTTCATACCCCAACAATGTCATTCATGGCCGGGAGCCAAGGGAGCAATATTGGCTGTGCTCTTGATCAGGGAGGGGTGGCGTAATTGTTCTCTCCTGTCAGTCATAATGACACTATAGCCAATCCTGAGTGCCTGTGAGGTCATGTATGCGGAATAGGACAGACAGTGTAATGCAGCAGGAGTGGCAGCTATAAAGGATGTCAAGGTTGACTTCATGTGTCTTCGAGGAAGCACATTTCTGCCTCACAGCTGGTAGCTGTGTGAAGGAGGGAGAGTTAGAATTGGCCAGAGAAAATGGGGGGATTACCATGTTTATAGGGTTTTAATATTCTGTGTGTACTGAACTCTAAAATATATTTCTCCCTCTCTCTCTCTCTCTCTCTCTCTCTCTCTCGCCCTCTTTTCTTGCTCTGTCCAGACTGTGCTCCAGTTATCCCCAGAAGCTGTTGGTGCCAGTCTGGATCACAGATAAAGAACTGGAAAGTGTGGCTTCTTTCAGGTCCTGGAAGAGAATCCCAGTAGTGGTGTACAGGTAAGGCGCACACACATCTGGTGTGGCATAGAGTATACATAGACGCAGAATACACACCGTCTTTCATCCATCCTGAATATAAGCATGTTTTCTTTGTCTCCACACAAACACAGAGTTTGAAAAGATTTTCTACAAAACGCAGGTTTTAAAAAATAAGCTCTTTTGTTTCAGGCACCAGAAGAATGGTGCAGTGATAGCACGCTGCAGTCAGCCTGAGATCAGCTGGTGGGGATGGAGGAACACGGAGGACGAGTACCTGGTCACATCCATCGCCAAAGCCTGCGTGCTGGATCCGGGACCCCGAGCATCCTGCAGGACACGAGGAGACGGGGCCGAAACCTGTGACTGCGACTTCGGTAACGCGTCCCTGTTTTCACCACAGGAATAATATCACACACACACACACACACACACACACACACTATACAGGCTTTACAGGCTGTGCAGGGCGAGCTCCCCTGCATGGAGATGTTTGGCATGCCGCTTTGTCGGGATTCATTAGAACAAGTAAATGTCATGGTTTCTCTTTAGTGTTTGTGATTTTTACATAGGCAGAACATTTGGGCGACATTTAGTGTGAGTTTTGTTTGGTTCGTGTGAGAAATTGAATTTTATTATTATTATTATTATTATTATTATTTAGTATTTGGCTATGTAATAGTAATGAAAATACAAGCCTAGTAATTTTCACGATTGAAGAAAATAATATTGTGTGATGCGCCAAGTGGTCATTACGCAAACCATAATGTAATCCAAAAAAAATAAAATCTAGAGACATAAAGAATTGATTTATAGTCACATTGTGGCACCCTGAATTGAAATTGAACCAAATCGATTTCCTGGAGGTCTCTGGAGATCACTACCCATAAAGTACCATACGAAATGTTCCTGAATATAGCCATTATCCTTGCCCCAAAAAGAACACTGTTCTATTTCAGTATGAATTACAGCCAGAGGTGAAAATGTCAGTATTTCTTATGCAGTAGACATTTTGTGATGATTTTAAAGACTGAATCCATCCCATTTACAGATGGAAATTTCCCACAGTCGGATAAACACGCTACGTCCTTTTATTTTGTTCATTGCTTTTTCACCGATAGAAAATTAATAGGAATTGATGGTGATGAAAGACAAATCCAAGGACCATACTCCTCTTTTAAACTGCAGCTGAATCTGTACTTGAACTGCGATTAAACTGCAGTGTCCGTTCCAATTAATTTGCTAATGGTTCCAGTTCCCTCAGATAATGATGGCTTATAGGTTATTCAGGCAAGAATAGCTATTTGGTGAGGAGCCATTTGTAATTAGTTACACAAACACGCACTCTCATTTTTTTTTTTTTTTTTTCTGGACTGAAGACAAATGAAGCAGATGCTAGAGGGTGAACTGGAAATGCCTCTTTTGTTTTTGACCCTTTTGGCAAAGCAGTGGCTGAAGTATTTGGGGTATCGTGTTAGAAAGGTCATCTTTGTAGTTTGTGACACACACACTACAGTATCTGTCGTTTTACACACTCAGACTCCCGTAAGGAAGGAAGTTTTTGTATCAGCATTCCTTCCATATTACTTTTGAATGTTAAACATTTTTAATAGCCGCCTACTCATGGACCTTAGGGCGATGTAATAGCTTAGTCAGCTCTTAGTACTTGACTATTAAATAACATTTAGTATCACCAGGAATTTGTTATACCTTAATACTCAGTGCTCATCAGCTAAACTGATCACTGATCACTTTCAGCTTTTCTCAGGTATCCAGTTATTCATGCAGATTAGTTATAGACTCTGTTTTGCTTTTTAATGTGGCTTTTGTTTGAGGAGGAAATGGTTAAGACTTTTCCAGAGCCTGTAAAATGTGGGGGTTTTTTTCCACTCAGTGGTTAAACCTTAGGTATTTGGTCAGAGCATAGGGCAGCCCCTCTGCTGTGGCTCAATTATTTATTTCCTAACAGGCCTCCTATCTGTCTCCCTCTTAGACTCCTCCCTAGCGGTGGGTTCAGGTCCTGATGCCAGCACTGCACCACAGAAGCTGCTGATCCTGGATGCGCGCTCATACACTGCTGCAGTGGCCAACCGCGCCAAAGGGGGTGGCTGTGAGTGTGAAGGTAAACAGCAGTCTTTATCTCCACGTGCACACACAGTTCACACAGGGGGACACTTCTCCCGGGTGGAGACATGTTGGTGCACAGCTGTGCCGTGAGTCATTAGCTGCCATGCTGTGAAGACACGGCATACAACAAGCAAATGGTTTCTCTTTAGCTGCTCTAATTTTAGCACAAGAAGAACATGTCAGGCAGGTTGCTTTGAAGGTTTAGGGTCTAAAGGGCCTTGTACTTGAAAGACTAGAAATCGTTCTGTGTTCTGTCTGTCGCACTCTGCAACTCCAAAGGGAAACTTTTTGCCTGCGTTCATGTGTTGGACATATACAGTGGTTTGCTGGATTAAGCCCACTGCTTCACCACCTGCTGCCCTGCCCCACGTTGCTTCTTCTGTTCATATGCCTCTCATTGAAAATAATTATTGAATCACAATTTTTTAAAAAAAGCCCTAAATTGAAGGCTAAGCTGAGTGGTAGAACATGAAGATTATAACACCAGCCCAATTGCCTTAACCTTCTTTTAATGATGCACCAATTGCATCATTATTGGTAATTATCCATCAACCAAATCCACTCTGATTCCCATCTAGCCTTTCAGGTCAGTATTTGTTTTTGGTTTTGGATGGTTTCATCTCTGGTTACTGTCCCAACCAGAACATTTCTAATGATGATTTCTGCATATGTAAGGTTCTGTTTCAGCACTGTTTTCAGAAAAGTTGTACAGTCATATTTTTTAACTCTCGTCCGGCCCTGATTTCACTAGTTTGATCCTTTCTGACAATTCGAATGTCTGTGTGTGCGCTTGTGTCTGTAGAGTACTACCCAAACTGTGAGGTGATGTTCATGGGCATGGCTAATATCCACTCCATCAGGAACAGTTTCCAGTCTCTGAGAGCTGTGTGCAGTCAAATCCCTGATCCTGGCAAGTGAGTACACAGTGCTGACCTTTAACCTTCTCATTCAGCCTCATACTTCCTTTACTTTCACCACTTATCATCTGAATCTCAGACAATAAATTATTTTCTTCTAATTAGGATTGGGCAATATGGCGGAAATATCATGAAATGAAACCTGAATCCATTTGTAAAGGACACAACATGTATCTCAGTATTATGGTTTGTAACAAGTGTCAGCAAGAACAATAGTGCCATATTTAAAAAGCTAAAACATTTACAAACATGTATATTTTGACATTTTTTGTGTGACACATTAATTTTTATGAAATTACAATACCCATGGCACTGACAGAGAATATTTATGCAGTTTATCACAATATTGATAGTAGGTCTGTTTGCTAAGGGTTACAGTATATGTATAAAAATATATATTTCAAATTCTTATGTTTAGCTCTTTAAAATTAGGTTTTGACGCATCCCGATGCAAAAAAAACCTGCTTTTTATCTGGATTCAGAGCACGAAATAAGATCGTATTCTCAGCACTAAACTATATTTAGAGTTGATTTCATGTACAGCTCTTGTTCAGTGTTGCTTCCTCTGTGGCATGGTTCAGATGAACTGGGTCAGGGCTAAACTGGGCTCAGAGATGCTGAAGTATTCCTTTGCACCTTAAAGGTCATCATTATAGAGAACCTTTCCATAAGGCTTTGTTTAGGCTGATTAATACTAGATGGCAAATTTGTAGCAAAGGGACTATTATTCTGCAGCTTATTTAAAATGGTGCAGTTCTGTCACATTATTTTCCATGACGAGATACAAGATTATATCATGATTTTTATAACGCATATAGACCACAATTAACCTTGTATAAGGAACACACATGCATTAATATTATAATAAAAATATTAAATATACTGTCTTGTACATCAGCTACTCAATGACTGGTCTTGAATTAATTTTGCATTGACAACAGCAGTGTGTGTGAATTCTGCATATCTAGAAAGAAGAGACTAATTAATATTGTTGAAAACTTTTTGCTCAAAAGTAAACCAAATTCAGATATGATGAAAGATTTTATATTATAATCAAATGGGTTATGCTTTGTATAGATTAATATATTTCTGTAGTTATTATTTGGTAGCTTGTGAAATAAACCGTTCCTGCAGGTGCATTCAAAACATTTGGCCACTGCGGTAATGTGAAATGAATGCTAATGCTTTGTGTGCCACTTCCTGTCCCCAGCTGGCTGTCTGCACTAGAGAGCACACGCTGGTTGCAGCATCTGTCTGTCATGCTGAAGGCAGCCACTCTGGTGAGTTCTGCTGTGGAGAGGGAGGGACGTCCAGTGCTCGTACACTGCTCCGACGGTTGGGACCGCACGCCTCAGATTGTGGCTCTTGCCAAAGTCTTGCTCGATCCCTACTACAGAACCATCGAGGTAAACTCGAGTTTTATTTTAAAAAAGCATACTATAAAATACATGAACGTAAGGGATGAAAATGCAGAGGACGGGCTACAGGTTTCTAATGCACATAAATTGCAAATGCTATAAGCGTATAAAATAGAGAAGTGCAGCACAATGCAGTAAACACAGGCAGTATTGGTAAACAGTACATGGGGATGAAGTAAGTGGCTTTCTGGTACACAGATAAGCATGCCGACTTAAACCACCTCAGAGAGAAAATGGTTATTTTCTTTGCCCTTTCATTGACTGGAGACCGTTTGTAATAGACCAGAATTATGGGATTGCCTTTTCTAAAAAGAATATGTTTAAAGTTGCTCTCAAATTTAGCCAAAATGAGGCACCACAGAACACAACTAACTCTCTTCTGTTGCCTTCCACTGGTTAGTGATGATATTTTGTAGTGTCCATGATGCTGTCAGCAAATTTCTCTATGCTCATGTTTTTATGATTTTATGTACTGTATGTGAAGGCACAAATCCACATTCAACTATATAAGATCCCATGTTCGGCATTTATTCTGTTACAGCTCTAAAAATGTGTGTATAAAAACATGGCAGCATTAGTAGTAGAAATGCAAAATAAATCTAATATATTTAAAATCTAATTAAGAGGCATGGTTTGTGATATAACGCAGTGCATATGAATGGTCCTATATGACAAAACCGTAATATGTCAATAATATTAACTGGATACTGTAGATTTGTACCCAAGAGCTGCTGCTGTAATCATAGATACTGTCCTGTGCTCATCCCAAAATGCAAATGCAGTTTTGATTTCCCCAGTGTTTCTGTTCTTGGTCTTTTTCACTGCAGGGTTTAATAACACCATTAGAAAGCAAATCCTGTTTCTGCCTGACATTGAACTGTGTTTCTTCAACCTCGGCAGGGTTTCCAGGTGCTGGTGGAAACCGAGTGGCTGGATTTCGGCCATAAGTTTGCGGACCGGTGCGGTCACGGCGAGAACGCCGAGGACGTCAACGAGCAGTGCCCAGTATTCCTGCAGTGGCTTGACTGCGTCCATCAGCTCTTAAAACAGTTTCCCTGCCTGTTCGAGTTCACCGAGGCCTTTCTGGTACGTGTGGATTTTGTTCCTTGGTGTATTCCACTGATCTCAGAGTTCACGGCTATATTGTGATTTTTCCTAGTATGACCACATCTTTTAAAACATAGTATTTTCATTTATAGTTAAAGTGAAATGATTGCTATTGTTTACATTCGTGAATGAAATTTATGCAGAAGACAGTAAATGTTATGCTTGCCGTGCATTTAAGTTTTGATTAAGTTTTCCCTAATCCATTTATTTATTACTCATCCATCTATTTTTTATCTTTATTTTTCAATCTTCTTCCCATTTCTTAATGTTGATAATAAGATAATATAAAGATCACTTCATTGAGCAAATTATCTCTTCAGCTGATGTTGTATCTTCAGTTGAAAGACTCGTTGATGCAATAAGCAGGAAAAAAAAATGAATGTGTGTGGGTGTCTGTTGCAGGTAAAGCTTGTGCAGCACACATACTCATGTCTGTATGGAACATTCCTGTGTAATAACGCCCGAGAGCGAGAGGCTCGAAATGTGTACAAGCGGACATGCTCTGTCTGGTCCCTGCTCCGTGCCGGCAACAAGAACTTTCAAAACTTTCTCTACATCCCCTGCCATGATATGGTACGGTAATCTTGAAAAATGGATTTATTGATTGAGCAGTGCCTTTGCTGTAGAGAACTATTGACTGTTGCTTTTTTTGCTGTGTAATTGCGAAGAGCGGTTTCAAACAAAGTTGTTAGTGGACTGACGATGAAAGATTTGGGGGGGGGTATTAACTGAAAACATATTTATATATCTTTATATTTAAAAATAAGTGCAGACATGCTCCTAATCATCATCTTAAGTTTTTCAGATTACAATTAGACTTTGACTGGAAAGGAAACTATGTATCTGGACTATTGAAAGATGACTTGCATCATGACCTTTTTGTAACTTCTAACCCCGTGACAGGTCTTGCAGCCGGTGTGTCATACGCGAGCATTGCAGTTGTGGACAGCCGTGTACCTGCCCACCTCGTCCCCGTGCACCGCAGCTGAGGACACGATGGAAATCTACCTGAGCCCCTCGTCCCAGGGGGAGGAGCTCACATCACGCTCACTCGACAGGTCAGTACGGCTGTCACAGATGCTGATCAAAGAGCTGAAACAGGATACAGATTGTGAGCAGAATCTGCCCTCTTCTGGACAGCAATGGCTGCAGAACATAAGAAGAAAATTTGACCCAAACTAAGAAAGTGTAACAGAATGCTCCTTGTTATAATAAAATTACATTATATGAATTCATGACCTTATTTATTACCCTGCCTTAAGTTCACTTGGTGATGCATGAACAGTGGTAAAATTCTGTAAGTTTTTCGTGCTGTATAAACATTGACAAACTAAACATAGACAATACAATACGTAATAAACGTTTTGTTTAATTTGAAGATACCTGCATATATCTTGTAAAGGAAAGTACACCGCTGTTGTATTTTAATACAGGCTACCTAAGACGCGCTCGATGGACAACCTGGTGTGCGCTTTTGAAAATGGCGTAGCTCTCACGCGCACCTCCAGTGATCCCAACATTAACAAGCACTGCCAAGAGGGACGGCCTCCTCTGGAGCCAATGATGGGCCAGGGTGGCAGTTTCACAGACAACCTGGAGTTCACCTCTGACACCAAATTGTGTAGTGAGGACCAGGAAGTGGTTACATGTGAGGAGATGCCACCTTTACCATCTCCAGAGGCTGATCAGGATAGCTGCGTGAATGACGGACCAGAACTGTGTCTCACCACACAGCCTTTGCCATCCTTGCCTCATCCCTTAACGTTAGACCCAGTTTCCCCCCTGTTACAAGCTCCACCCATTTTACACCAAGCTTTGCTTCAAATCACCAGCCCTCCCTTCCCGCCATTACCACAGGAGGTGCCGGCTAGACCTGCTGATGACACTTGCACATTTACGACTACTGAGGATCCACCGAACGCTCCGATCTCAAATGGCATAGAGAAGGAAGAGAGCACCACTGAGACACTCGGCTTCCCTTCACCTACTGCTGCAGAGCTTTTAGAGATCAAAAAACTCACTACACTTGTCCACTTGGAGGATTCCACCGAAACCATAAAGGATGAGTATGGCACCATGGCCGAGCTGCATTCTGTTCAGAAGGTCAACACAGGAAAGACTCCGGTCTCAGCCCTGGCTGCAAATGATGAAAAGTGGACTCAGAGTGTTAAGAAACTCCTCCGTGCCCAGTCTGCTAATACCAATGGAGGGTACAGAGAAGTTCAGCGAACTCTGAGTAGTCCAGTCCAGCCTGGTTGGATGTCAGCGGTGAAAAACGCTGCACTCTGCAATTCTTCATCCTTTTCCTCCGCCCTGGGACCATCGTTCCGGCAAATCCCGTCAGCGGTTCACTGCGTGGATGACGACGGCCTGCCGGTGCCTCTGGACGCCGTGCAGCAACGCCTGCGCCAGATCGAAGCAAGCTACAAGCAGGAGGTGGAGGTGCTGCGGCGGCAGGTCAAGCAGCTGCAGATGAAACTGGAGAGCAGACATTACAGCTCGCCACCATCCGAGCCAGACATCTACGACGAGGACGACATTGTGAGTGCCGCCCCGGTTACCGGAGAGGATAAGGAATATTGATGATATTGTTTTTAATCATCGATGTGCTAACCTCACATATCTCCTTGTTTCATTACAGACATGCCTCCGAGAGTCAGACGATGGTGATGAAGAGGACTCTCTGTCGGCCCACAGCGAGGACCGCCTCAGCGAAGGCAGCTGGGATCGAGTAGAGAGAAAAGATACCGAGGTGAGATTCTTTTAAAAGCCCTGATAATATGACCAGCACCCATTTCCCTAATGCCAGTTTATTCTATGGGTTTCAGACCTCAGAAGTCTGAAAGCATTTCTTCTCTATAAAGTCTTAGACAAGTCATTCATAATTGCTTTACCCTACTGCTGCTATTACTATTACTACTAATAATAGTAATATATACACTCACCACCACTTTATTGGGAACACCTGTTCATGTGCTTCTTCATACAGTATTTCAGTCAGTCAGTTATGCAGCAGCAGTGCCACCTATAAAATCATGCAGACATCGGTCAAGAGCTTCAGTTAATGTTTTCATCAGATTAGGGCTGGGTCATATGGATAAAATTTTATATCTTGGTATAATTTAAAGCATAGGCAGTAACGGTTTATAACACAGTGTATTTATTTCGTTTAACATGTCTATATATTAGGGGTACGAATCTCTCAGTGTCTGGCGATTCGATTTGATTCAGATTTTTCGGGTCACGATTCAATTCAGAATCGATTTTCAATTCAGTATCGATTTTTCGATTCAAACGGTCTATAAATTTTGTTTAAGTTATGTGATTGACAAGATGAAACAACAATGTAAACAAATAAAATATTTATTTAAAACAATACTTTTAGGATCCTTACTGTATCAAATCTTTTTGCATTATTACATTTTTTTTACAACCTCTTTTAGCCCAGGGTGACGTCGCGCCAATTGGGCCCGCGCATCTGTCGTATTTCCGAAGTACCTCAATTTCGTTTTACACTCCTAGCAAACAGTTGTGCTCATGTCAAGCTCTCTCTTCCCCGGGACATCGTAGAATCCAAAGTGTGCCCAAACACTGGCTTTTAGTGACGATGGGGCAGGCTGAATCACGCTCTTACCCTGCTCCATGCTTCCTGCTCCATGCTAGCGGACTCCATTGGCTAACTAGCTTGCTGTACGGCGGCCTAGACGGCCTTCTTCTGCGGTGGCCGAATGGACACGTAATGCGATATGCAGTACGCTCGGGAGTAGGAACGGCAAAAAATAAAACTTGAACGCATTTTAAAATCGATTTTAGGGCATTGTGAATTCATTCAGAATCGCCAGGACTAGGAATCGCGATCCATTAAAGAATCGATTTTTTTCAGCACC
>JAOVVH010000037.1:7075532-7090061 GCA_028566435.1 Scorpiodoras heckelii
CGTTTATTTCAAAAGTGCCTACAGCATATAAAATGAGTCTGAACAGTGTTGTTTATCATGTTAAATACAGCCGAGTGTTGTCTTGTAGAACACAACCAATCAGCTGTTGATGACATTGCAGGGCATTTCAAATAGAGCCATTTTAGTGACCGAGTTCCCTAAGAAGTGCCCTTGGGATTTTGTACCCAGTGCAATGTGTAGGGGGCAGAGATACAGATTAGGGACACTTTCGATTGGAATGCAGCCTAAAACGAGTAACATAACTGTCAATTACGTGTTCACTGACGGCGCCGCTGGTTTGCGTAATTTAACAAATTTTTAATCTGCATTAATTTTTTTACTCTCGATTAATTCTTTAATGCGTTGACACATTCGTTAACGCGTTAATTTGACAGCACTAATATATTTTCTGAAAATTTGTCTTTTTCATGTTTAAATTCTCAAACTAGCAGGGGTTTGACTTGACAAGACTGTTTTCACAAACTGATTAGAAATGAGGGCATGGGGGCTCCCAAGTGGTGCAACAGAAAACTGATCACTCTATTATTCAGAGATCATGAGATTGAATCCCATCAACGCCATAGATGTCCATAGCCACAATTCCTAGAAAGAAAAACTGCCTGTTCTCTTGGTAGGAGGAATGGCCAATCAGAGGTGTCTGTAAACTCATGCATGTGGAAGGAGGCAGATAACTCTTTCCTTTGAATGTTTTAGCTGCCCTTTGACGAAGCAGCATTTTTAAAATGTTTAAATACTAGGGGAAAAAAGAAAAAATCACAAAAAATATCCAAAAAGAGTAAGAGGTAGTAGTGTTACTCTAGTCACAAAGCAGTCAGCCAGAATTCCCAGTGCTCTATCAGTGCTGACCCTTACCTATATACAGCCTGCACATGTTGATAAACTGTAAAGCTATTTATGTTATATAGACCTGATACATTTCTGAAGATCGTGGCAGACAGGGGCTGCTCATGAACAACAAATAATGATCAGTCCAATTCCACTCTGACCGCTAAACAGAAAACCAGAATAGCTACTTAACAGCAGTACATGTCATGTATGTTCAAGTATCAGTTGGTGACGAAAAACTTTCAAAAGCATTCTGGCTCACTTTTAGGCTGCTGTTTAGTTTAGTTGTACTGAGTTCAGTATTGCAGTGGAGCATAGAAGCTAGAATTAACTCATTACTCTTCCAAGTAAACATAGAACCCTAGCTAGCTTAACACGCTTGTAAGGATATGATTGTGAGATAAAGTGATCTTAGCTAGCTTAACAGGATTGTGCACAGGACCCTGGGACTGGCACACTGCATGTATAAGTACACAAATACGATCAACTCTGCTGGTGAGCACTGCAAAAAAAATTGCAACCAGTTTACTTAAAAAAGCAAATGTGTAGGCTGCGTTCAAAATGTTGTGTTTATTTAACTTAGAATATTAAGTTAAAACAATGTCAGACACAGATATCGGTCTGTTAACTTCATACTTAAAGTTCAATGAACTTTAGTGTCTGCCTGAACTGGCCTCATTGCTAGATGCTTTGTATAGCAACCAGTTTTTTGTCTAAGGTATTGTCAAAATTATATAATATATACAGGTTCAGTCGTGGTCTTGTGGTTATTGTGTCTGCCCCGTGTTCAGAAGGTCCTGCGTTCAATTCCTGTGGCCAACAGGACTTGGTTGAAGTGTCCTTGAGCAAGTCACCTAACCTCCAATGACTCCCCGGCTGCTGGCTAGGGCTGCCCACCACCCCGCGCACGTGTGTTCACTGGCCCCTAGTGTGTCTCACCAATTTTGATTAAAATTCTGAGGTTCAATTTCGCTGTGTGCAAGCACAGTGACAAAAATGTGTCACTTTCACTTCATAATGATTTTTTAATTGGATTTCTATTAGGTGGAAAATTAACCACTATTCTGAAGTAATAATAAATAAATGCAATACAAAAAAACTGTTGTGATACTATATGTGATACTAGAGACAGGGGTGTGTATTACAGCCTGTTTATCTGTGACATTTTTATACCCGAGAAGAGAACTGATGAGGATATGACAACTATTTATGTGCTGCTAAAAACATTACAGTAGAGCAATCCATGAGGCCATACTTTTTTTAAATGTATAAAAATAAAAATGTCATATTTCTAGTGTTGGTTCTTATAAAGAAGTTTCCCTTGACAAAATAGAAAAAACTAGTGCTCTAGTGCTTTACTTTTATTTAAGTCATAAAATACTGCTTCTTTTATTACCCAGTATACAGTATAGTGTATATTGTGTGCATGAATGATAGAGCTACATTGTAAACTAGTATCATGAGTATGAGGTAAGAAAAGCAAGGTCAGATAGATATATCAGATACATGTGCATTGTACTTTAAAATAGCTTTCATTACATGGAAAGTTGACAATCATCCACCTCAATTCTTCACCCTAATCTGAGTTATGTGTCTCTCTATCAGGAGATTGGTGCTATCAGTCCCAGGTGCACTGTGATTCAAAATGCAAAGGTAAGGTTATCGTCTCTGTGCTGCATAACTGAGCTAGTTTGCTTGCAAAGTTCAGACAGAAATATTAGATCAATTTATGCTGTATAAGTCATTATAACAGGGACAACACTACTCTGTGGAAAATGATTTGCTGATTTAAGTAGAAATCAGGCCTTAAATTTTTAAGTTAATTAAAATTGAAATATTAAGTTGTCACAATACGGTAGTTAATTTACATTAATATTTAAATTTTAATGAACTTAAAAATGTAAAAGAACCAAGGACTTACTTCTTACTTAAGTCAACAAATTTAATGCAGCCAGGCTACTATCGTCAAATAATTTTTTACACTGTAGTGCACACACAGGTCATTATGTTTCCATCATGTTCTCTACAGGACCAGATAGTTGGCATGAACTGCATGAAGACTGCAATAAATTAAAACAGTCGCCTATTAACATAGTGACCAGGAAAACCCAGCTGGACCACAATCTCACACCGTTCGTATTCAGCGGCTACCAAGAGGCCTTCAGTGGCATCATGAAAAACAACGGACACTCTGGTAAGGAGTTAATCAAACACATACACTTAAAAATCTGTCCAAATTCATGGAAGGGACTTTGAGGAATAGTATATAAGACATGGCTCTGTCTTTTTTCCCCAAAAAAATCCATTTGGAGGGAAAGCTAGAGTAGAAGTTAAACTAAACATTGCCCTGATTTGTTCCAACTTTTTTGTTTACCATCTTTGGTATTCAGAGGAAACGCTGCCTAAACCTGGTAGGATATTACACAAGTACTCACAGTACTCTAAACACAAAAGCATTACAGATTATGAATGAAGAGGGCTGTCTACCGTTTTGTGAGTAATAACTTGTTCCACATCATTTTTATTATTTTACCGTTGAGACATTGTGATATAATGAATTGCTCAACCCTGGCAGTTTTATAGGTATACTGATAATTTAGGTGGTAACCTACCACCTAACATCACGTTCAGCTTCCACTGAACTACAGTAATATCAGAATATAAAGAATGCTGCAAGGATAGTAAATAAGCCTACACACAAGCATAATCAAGCTGATATTCTGTAACCTATTATATATTGACAAATGTTTAGAAAGCACAGGCAATAGCAGTTTATTGAATAAGTTGTAAAAGATTTCCTAATGTTATCAGGCATTCTTGGCTGTCAAAGTCAAAGTCAAAGTCAAATTTATTTCTATAGTGCTTCTTTACAATGGAGCGTTGTCGCAAAGCAGCTTTACAAATGACCTATTATCTAGACCCAAGCCCAATTTGAGCAAGACGGAGCGACAGTCCTTGATCACTTCATTTCATGCTGTTCACATCAACACACTTGTAGGGTGATGTCTGAATTGTGCAAATTGTCAAAATTTACACGATAAGACCATGTTGGTTGGAATATTATTACATGAGACTCCCAGTTTGCCTCCCTGCATATATTTAGCACAGAATTAGCAGATCATAATCAGAAGGGTTCTTGCAGATTTAAAACGGCCTCATCAGGTTTATTTAAAAGTCTTCTGATAAGGAAACAGGAAATGCAAATGAAACAATGACAGATAAGTAGAATAAATATCACAGATAATTTATCCTCATGGTGTTAAAAGGCTTTATGGCAGTCAATCAGGAAATAGTAAGTAAGTAAGTTATTTATGAAGCAGATTTAAAATCAAAGTGCTGTACATGATGATACATAAAACACATAAGAAAGTAATGCCCAAAAAAGTTTTAAAAAACCTATAGTAAAAGAGAAAACACATCTGTAAACATATAGTTTAAGACAATGCACCGACCATCGCATTGCGTCAGAGCATTCAAATGCTATCTGGGTAAAAGTGGGTTTTTAACATAGTTTTAAAAACAGGAACAAAAGGTACGGACCCAATCTCCATAAGTAGGCTGTTCCAGAGTCTCAGCACTACAACTGCAAAAGAACAGCCAAGATCAACTGATCCGAAGACCTCAAGGATCTGGATAAAGAATAGGCTTAGAGCAAGTCTCATATGTAGGATGGAGCAAGTCCATGTACAGATTTAAAAACAAATAAAATAACTTTAAATTGGTGCCTGTAACTTACACAGAGCCAATGAAGAGATGTTAAAACCGGGGTGATGTGGTCTCTCTTTTTAGTGCCCCTACGCAATAAGGCTGCTGCATTTTACTAATGAGGACCTACATATCCCCAAATATAAACTGTTACAGTAGTCAAGATGGCATGAAATAAGGGCTTGCATGACCTTCTCCAAAACTTGTGGTGAAAGCAAAGATTTAACCTTAGCAATTGAGCTGGAAAAAACTACTCCTGATGACAGAGTTAATATGCGTATCAAACTTGAGGTCAGGATCAAATGTTACCCTCAAATTCTTTACCTGAGGTTTTATATGGTCAGAGAGTTTACCAATATTACTCACTAAAAAGTCAGTGTACTTGGGGGAGCCAAACAGGATAACTTCAGTTTTATCTTCATTTAATTGAAGAAAACTGCTTCCAACCAGCAATTAATTTCATTATCCATTCACTCAAACGTTTGAGAGAGAGAGCACAAATCTGTTGGCCGCAGAGGGGAGATACAACTGGGTGCCATCATCAAAGCAAAGAAAATGAAAGTCATACTTCTTGATAATTTTTCCCAATGGAAACATATATAATGAGAAAAGTACTGGCCCTAGAATAGATCCTGGAGGGACTCTGCAGAGGATAGTAGAGGTAGAGGAAGAGAAGTTACCAACATGAACTGTAACCATCCTGTTGCACAGGTAAGACTTAAACCAGATCAGCACTGTACCAAGGCCAACCATATGCTCAAGATGCTGAGTGAGTAAGTTGTGGTCAACAGGAGCAACACCAGCAGTAAGCTCCAATAGGACCAGAATAACACACTTTAATGAATCGACTGCTTTAGAAGTCACCTTTAGAAGGGCAGACAACTTTCTCCAGAACCTTAGAGAGGAATGGTAGCTTTGAAATTGATCGATAATTATTCACTGCAGTAGGGCTATGATTATGCGTTTTGAGTAAAGGTTGCACAGCAGCATGCTTAAACCGTGCAGGAACTGTGCCGGAACGGAAGAAAGGCAGGCAAAATACTAGGACCTATTTACATCAAATGTTTCCTTTAAAAGAAGAGTGGGAATAATGTCACCAGAAGAAATTGTGGATTTCGTGTGAAAAACCATATTCCTCAGGAGAGAAAGAGTGAGGGGAGAGATGGGCTCCACAACATGAAGGCTATCTGAACACTTTGAAGGGGAGTCATTGAAGAAGGGTGTCTTACTCAGTTTGAGTTTCGCAATTTTATCAATGAAAAAGTGTTGAAAATCCTCACAGATTTTAGAAATCTCAGCAGGGTAGCAAACTGGAGCATTTAGAACAGAATTAATCATATTAAATAAGCCTCTAGGTTTATTATGATGTCTAGATATAATATCAGCAAAGTAGCCTTCCCTGGTCAGTTTGGTGGATGTCTGAAAGGCTAGCAGGAAAAATCTCATAGTACACCTGCAGCCTATCGTTCTTCCATTTCCGCTCTGCCATTTTTCGACAATCCCGTCTAAGGATACGGATGTTATCATTCACCCGGGGCTGTTTATAACTAGCCCTGGCACGCCTGGTTTTGAGAGGAGCTACAAGGTCAAGCAGTGGAATTAAAAGAGGTGACTCATTTCTCAGCACAAGAATAAGGTGAAGCAGACACAGAGCATCCTAAAGGGAGGGTCTTGAGATAGGCTGCCGAAAAAAGACTTGCAGTAGGAGAGTTTATGTGCCGATAACAAGAGTTTGACAACAACATATTAAAAAAGACTGGTTTATGATCAGAAAACACAACATCCTGAATTGTAAAATTACTAATAGGAAAACCATAGGATAAAACAAAATCAAGAATATGACCATGCCTGTGAGTAGGGTCATTGATGGACTCAACTTAAATAAAAGAAGCTAATAGATGCACAACTTCACTGACCGTAAGTTTTTTTGTGGCAACAAATGTAGGGCGGTACAGTGGCTCGTGGGTAGTACTGTCACCTCACAGCAAGAAGGTCCTGGGTTCGATTCCAGGTGGAGTGGTCTGGGTCCTTTCTGTGTGGAGTCTGCATGTCCTCCGTGTGGGTTTACTCTGGGTATTCCAGTTTCCTCCCACAGCCCAAAGACATGATTTTAGGTGAATTGGAGATACAAAATTGCCCCTGACTGTGTTTGACATTGTTCTTGTCATGAATAGGCATAGATATTGATATTACATTAGTAAACCACCAAACTAACAACAAATATGAATATTAAAATCCCCCCAAATTAGCAGTCTGTTAGTAGTTAGTGTAAAAGCTAAAAAATAAAAAAAATCCATTAATAAAATCATTTAATTTAGGTGGCCTATATACTATAAGAGCACAGATGATGGAGTTGCTACATTGCCGTTTCAGTAACTGCACCTCAACACTTAAAACGTAAAATGTCCTACGACGAGGCTTTCACATTTAAATAATTTATTAAAAAACAAACAAAAAAACCCACTGATGTGGGTTTTTTTTTGTGTATTACCCTTACACAGTGTTCAATAAGGATCTGCACCTGATCTGAACCTCAAACATTTAAAAATATATTAAGGTCTGCTCCAAACTTGTCTCTTTAGATAAGTGAATAAAATGCCATAACATTCAATCTGCAGGCCGCAGCATGCAACAGACTCTGTAGGTGTTTAGCTTAAGCTCTCTGGAGGACGATTTGTCCCCTAACCTCGCTGACTACTGCTGTTGATGCATAATTTGATTCCCGGAAAGCTTCAGCAAAAATAAGCAACGTTGTCCATGTGAGCTGCATTCAATCTCTGACCCAAAGACATAAGAGACACTGTTTCAGTTCTGCATTTTTCTTCTGTAGTAACCGTATATGTGCCCCATGTGGCAACTATAAGGGAGGGGAACCTCAAAGCCTCTTACAAAGCCGTGCAGTTTCACTTCCACTGGGGAGACCATGGAGGCCCTGGGGCTGAGCACACTATCGATGGAGAGCAGTACCCCATGGAGGTATGATCCCCTTAGACACACGCTTATAAGGAGATACAGCAACATCACAGATAATTCATATACTGATTAAAAAAAAATCGTAGTTTACATGTATATGTAAATTTTAACGTCATTATATGCGTATATGGGGTGTTAGAATAACAACCAATAGTGAGTCCCATCAGTGGAACAAGCTAAAGGTTTTTATTCTGATTATTAGGCTACAATTCAGATAATTAATAGATGTAGTATTAACTCTGCATAATATTACTACACCATTTAAAACATATCAATAATAATGGCCCTCATCCCCTCTCATTCTCTCTCTCTCTCTCTCTCTCTCTCTCTCTCTCTCTCTATCTGTCACTCTCTATCAATCATTAGCTCCATATTGTTCACATGAGGCAGGATTTTCATTCTTTGGAAGATGCACTGAAGGACCCAAAAGGACTGGCAGTGCTGGGATTCTTCTATGAGGTACCATTGTTTTTTGTTGTTGTTGTTGTTGTTGTTGTTGTTGTTGTTGTTGTTGTTTTAAACAGGATGTTGTATAGCATTAGCAGCCTTAAGGCATTCCAAAATGTCATTATGGAATCCACCTAGTTTTTGACCACCAAAAAAAGTGGGGAGCATTTTAAGTTCAATTAAATTCAGATAAATTTGATTCAATTCAATTAAAATCTATTTGTTTATTGCATTTAACAATGGACATTGTCACGAAGCAGCTTTATAGAAATCTATCAATTCTACATCATCATTTTAAATTGGTCCCAACTGAGAAAGCCAGTGGTGATGGCGGCAAAGTAAATCTCCCTGAGACGACAAGAGAAAGAAACCTTGAGAAGAACCAGACTCAGAGCCCATCCTCATCTGGGTGACGCTGGATAGGGTTATGTAAATCATTTCCCTTGTATAAAAGTATAATATCTAGTCCAAAAGTGCAATTGTGTGAATAGGAACTTATGAGCAACTTGTGGGTATGAGCATCAGAGTCACTTATGAATTTGGTACAGTTTTAAATTGTAGTCTGTTGTGTTGGGGGGAAAAAAAGTGTTCACTGAAGGAGACTTGAGAGCAAAAAAAAAACCTTTAGCAATTGCAGTCCAAAGGCTAAAGATGATCTGTTGCAGATATTATTTCCATTACAGCAAGACAATGTTGGAAATGTTGGTACCTGACAATAGAAAACAATGCTCTAACAAATTTTACACCACTATCATTACCATATTTTTGTATCTGGCAAAAAATCAGAAGCTGAGACTGGTTTGAATTCTGCAGAAAATAAAATTGCCACAGAACAACATTCTTGACAATATTTTGGTGTGTGAGTTGCCCTAAAGTATCTCACATGATTATTTGAAGTCTGTACAATTATTTCTTTAACTAAGCAGCCTGTGTGCAAAGATTAAAAATCAGTCTCCTGTATTTATTTTTTTTCCTGACAGGAATCAAAGAGTCCAAACAAAAAGTATGACAAACTCATACAAGCTTTGGAAAAAGTGATAACTTATAGTGAGTAATGTATATTATTTATATTTATATTTATATATTCTGGAAATTTGATGCACTTAATTATACACAATATCATCTCCTGTGCAGTCTTATAACTGTGTTTATAAAACAATACAGATTAAATTCACAATTGGCATTCTATGTATATGGCATTCAGAATAATATCTGCATACTTAAAAAAGGCATAATAATGTGCAGGGTTTGTTATATGCCATATATGTTTTATTTGTCCACAAATTTAAAAGAGACTCTGAGCCATATATGAATAGTCATTAATATGTTAATGGTTATGTTTTACTATCTCATTCTGATCATTAATATCATGAATTACGCAATTATACAGTGAAGTACTAGAAATCATTTACATTGCATTTTGTATGTAATGTAGATTAGTAGACTGCTTTTGAACGGGGTAAAGGCGGGAGGTAGGGTGTGTGTGAATGATTCTTCGGTTTTCTTTAGCTAGCTTTAGTGCATGTATTAATTTGTCATTATGAAAGCATTACATAAGCATAAACATATTGCTTATTTGTGGACCTTACATAAAGTGATACCTATAAAATCAATTTCATCACTGCTGCAGAATAACATTCCTGTATTTTATATGAATATGAATGACACAAATAGTATTTTGCCCTAGATACAAACACAACGCTCAGTGATACCTCCCTGAGCAATCTCATCTCCAGTGGGATGAACATGACAAAGTATTATCGTTATGAAGGCTCTCTGACCACCCCTTACTGCACTGAGGCAGTGATATGGACTGTGTTTGAAGATCCCATCCCACTGAGCAAAGAGCAGGTGAGATGCTTATTTTAAAGGTATTAATACACACTATTATATTGATATTGGTCGTGAGATATCAAACCGCATACTGACGTTAAGGTGTTGTGTGTGTGTTTCTCACTGCACAGCTCTCAGCGTTCTCCAGCTTGAAGTTCCAGGATGGTAAGCCCATGGTAAAAACCTTCAGACCAGTGCAGCCACAGCACGGCCGTACGGTGTACCGCTCCGGCAGCACTGTATTCATGCACAGCCTCACTTTGCTCCTAGCATGTGTGTGTTCAGCTCTCGGCCTTTCCCAGTCAAGCTGAGCCCCAGTCCATGAGCACCACGCACAGAATCAAAAAGCCAAAAGGATTGACAGACACTTCTGTACGTGCCTATCACAGTGAATGCACTTTTGTTTTGACCTCCATCGCGGAGGTGAGACTCCATTTCCACGTTGGCACATGACGTGCTGGTGTTTCAAATGGCTCATCTGGAAAACAGAACTGTGTTCAGCGCTATCAATAGAAACGCAGCTAAGTCCTCTGGAGAGGGAGAGAAAGGTTATAAATGCCTGTCCTTTATCTGTCTGAGGCACAGCTATACTGGAGCCTCATGCACACACACACACACACACACACACACACACACACACCACACACACACATGTATCTGCAATCTGTATGTGGCCATTAATCTATCAACATAGTGTAATTATATTATTTATAGGCTAGATTTGTATGCACATACGCACATAGCTAAAGCATGATGAACACCTGCCC
Organism: Scorpiodoras heckelii; assembly: GCA_028566435.1. Taxonomy (NCBI): domain Eukaryota; kingdom Metazoa; phylum Chordata; class Actinopteri; order Siluriformes; family Doradidae; genus Scorpiodoras; species Scorpiodoras heckelii. Next base: position 7,086,104 of record JAOVVH010000037.1, read on the forward strand.
AGGAAGTTCTGAGTTTTAGTGTCATTTCTGAACCAACAACTTCATGAATTACAGGTTGCAGGTCAAATAAACTGCACTGTTGCTTATTTTAAACTGCATGCAAAAGTAACTTTCTTGCACCGTGAAAGACTTCCATCTCATTTGCTACCTGTCTTAGCTACTGGAATCAGCAAGGCAGGGTTTAGCCTGTTTCATGTTCAAAATTCAAAGCATTTCTCGATAAGCTGAAATTATTGCAAGCAACATTTAGATAAAAAAAAAAAAAAACAAGATTAAAAAAAGTCGAATTTCTGAGTAAAAAATGTTGGGGATCAACAACAGTGAAAGCTGAATACTGTCTATTAGCACTCCTGTTTTATTTGTGTTTCATGAAGTCAGTCATATACAGTGCTAGTACTGTCCAACTTCTACCTGTGGACACGTGTTTGTATACGCAAAATACCACACAATGCATTATCAACTGGTATTACTAACAATGGCTAACCTAAGACTAGAACTGATATTCGACTTCTGAGGTAAATCCTATGTTTCCAGGGTCCTAGGTTGCCAGCTCACACATTAACACCTCTTACAGTGTTCAGGTCATTTCTGATCTGTTTAAAGTTAAAATATTTCAGAAATATTATCCAGGATTATTTATTTGAACAAGGCTTCAAAACAGCTCCGAAACACAACTAAACCAGTGGTTATCATTTTATTTGATTTTGAAGTGAACATCTGTGGTGTTCAGATCATATTAAAGAATCTGGGTGGTTATGTGGATAAAATTGTACTCAAACTCGACTGAAGCGCTTGTTTTGTTTGGATTTCAGCCACAAAACTACCCAGCATGTTTTATTGCTGCAGGCCATACTATTAGACACCAATGTTCTCTGTGGGTCTGATTTTACCCTGTTTTTTTTTTTGGTTTTTTTTGATGATTTGATCATTTGATTTGCTGAGGATTTTCAACAGCAAGGAAAATGAGCTACAAGATGATTGAATGATTAACTACTGGGGAAAAACTCTACTCTGAATAAAATGTTTTTGGAGAGTTTTGTGGTGAATTAATCAATTCGATCAATTTCCAAAGCTACATAACTACAAGAAAATAATCAGTTCACTTGCCCTCAAGTTACATAATACACATCATGAATGATGAGGCACATGAGCCCGTCAGATTAGGATTTTATGTGCCATCTTTTCTTTCCACTTAAGTTTCTGCAGAAGTATATGTGTGTGTACATGAGCATGTGTTTGTGATAGGTACAGGTGGAACAGGTGGTACCCAAGGATGTGTTTTCAAGAGGAACCTATGACCTTAATGCCCTTGTGTGTGTGTATGTGTGTGTGTGTGTGTGTGTGTATGTGTGTCCGCAAGTGTGTATAGGACTTATATTTCATATAATATACTATATCAGTGTCATTAGCCATGACCAGCCCAGACACTAATTCAAATTAGATAATGTTACTAGCAAACATTTAGACATTAATTCAAACCTGACAATACATCATCTCTGAGGCTTTTTTTTTTTTTTACTGAAGCAACATAATCCAGATATCCCAGAGGTTTTATGTTCACAATGTGGCATACACTCGTTTTTTTAGGCTTTTTAAATTCCAAGGTGAATAGATTCTCCTTTTTATATGGGGGATGTAGATCTTTTTTTGCAAGTGTGTAAAAAACCATCATTACTATCAAATAACCCACAATGTGCTGTTGTTAGCTTCTTAGATGAAAGCAGGCCAAGTTAGCACCAAAAGTGGTGGAAGTCTTACACAGCATATCACAGCCGAGTCAGCCGGTGTGCTGAAACTTACATATGGAGCGAGACTGGAAAATATAATAGCAGTTATATTAAAATATGATCAAATATAATATAATAAAATAAAAAGCCACATTAACCATATTTATTATATTATTGTCTCGTAAGTGGCCTTCCTGCTTCTGAATCATAAATTGAGCCAGGTAAAGAACACCCCCCACACACACACACACACAAAGGAGCACATGACCACATGATCGGATCACGTGACCAGTGTTCATGTTCATGCTCAGTTTGCTGTCAGAAGCCCTGAATGTGAGTGTACTTTGGATCTTATGGGGGGAAATAAGCAACTGCTTCGCTTTGTGGTTAAAAAAGACTTAGAAGACCAAACAGATATAATTATGCACTTTTTTTTTTAAAGTCTATGTGTTATTTGTACACCACTGATGTATTTAATTTGGTGTATGTTAATATGTTAAGAGCACTGTTCTAATCAGTGATGTTATTTGTACTAATGTCTGACTGTATCCTATGGAAATAGAAGAAACCTGAAAATGTAACTGTTTTGTGATTTAATTCATGCAAGATACTGAATAATATTTTCTGTAAACATGCATTTAAATATATAATGTGATCATATATAATGCTGATCATTAAGGAGATAAATATAAAAATTATTGCAAATGATAATGAACTGCCTTTCATGCATAAATTAAAGGATAAATGATTAAAAAAGCATATCCAGATGCTTTAGATGTTTTTAATTACTTCAATTTGCATGACTTTTTTTTAAAAATATCACATATATAAAAAAGTAAATGTATTGTCCATGCCATGTGTAGGAATACCATGTGTATTGCATTTACTGTAATAATAATAATAATAATAATAATAATAATAATAATAATAATAATAATAATAATAATAATAATAATAATAATAAAAATACATGCATGCATACATGAAAGAATGGTAAATATAATTGTATGTATGTCCAACATAGGGTTTTTCATCCACTGGCCTGCTGGGCCAGTAAATCATAGTGTATATTTTTATTGGCCTGGGAAAAAAACATGAATAAAACTTTCCATAAAACTTAATTTTTTAATCGTATATACATTATATACATGAACATAATAATTTGTCCAAAAAACAAAAAAAAATCTTTTTTTGTAGAACATTTTAGATTTTAATAATATATTTTTTTATTTCATTCATATTAATACAGTTGAGAACTGTGGATCTTTCACTGCAAGCTCCTTTTGTCTGCCTTCTTATGTCTCTTTAGTACTATTTTTTACACAAACAGCCCCTAGAGCTAAAGCTGAGTATGTAATGTCAAAGTCAGAGCTGTACTTTTACCCAGTATTATACAAGGACTAAAGTTCACTCTGGTATTTTTCTACACAATATGGCGTTATTTTACTGCCAAAAGTCAAGAGCACATTTTTTAAACACGAGAGCGTGATTCACATAGCACTCACAGAGTTTCTTTGCTCGTGTGCGAAATATACATGTTCTCACTCGTATAAAACATATAAAACATATGATCTATAAAAAAAATAATAAAACATATAATCTATGTAGATAGTGTATTGACTTTTTCCGCCTAAAAATCAATAAAATATGTATTCTCCCCAGGGGCATGTATGATATAACAAACTAAATCTATGTATTTAATAATTAATCACATTGCCTGTTCTATGTAGAGGGTTATTGACTTTTTCCCCTTATATAAATATAAAAATATATAGATTTAGTTTGTTATATCATACATATCTTACATACATATGTTTTATTGACTTGTAGGGGGGAAAAGTCAATACACCCTCTACACAGAACATATGTTTTATTTTTTTGCGATATTAAAGTCAGTAAATAAATAGACATTTTTATGACATGCTCTAAAATGTCATAAAAATGGTGTATATAAGTTTGTACACAGTAGAGGACGTGTTAAGCAGCAGGAACAATTTCATTGGTCAGAATCGGATAATTCTTTCAGATTGGCTGATGACTTTTGGCAGTGTTGTAGCAGTGAAAAATCCGAGCGCGAGAGCATAAAGATTCACAAGCGCGCGGGGTGGGTTTGCTTGAGCACGTACGCTTCACAAAATGAAAGTGGTTACAAAATCTAATGGTCAGGACCCCCACAGGACCAGCACAGATCAGGTACTATTTGGGTGGTGGATCATTCTCAGCACTGCAGT
>JAOVVH010000037.1:7140733-7155714 GCA_028566435.1 Scorpiodoras heckelii
GTGCAGCTATATGGTAAGTGGAACTGAGAAAATGGACAATGAGTGTAGAGAAAAGGAGGTGGTCATAAGGTTATGCCAGATTGGTGCATATATAAAAATATAAAGAATGGGGAAAGAATTCAAATGTATTATCAGTAGACCACTGGATGCTCCTTTTTCCGGATGATTTCTCATTTCCAACCTGTAGGTTACGACATGCCCAACTGCTATTTGTGGTTCCAGCTGAGAACCAAATATTTAGGTTCCGAACCAATTTATTTTTGGTCTAAATTCTCCACATGGTTCAAAATTAGGTTCACAAATGGTATAAGAACCAGACGTTTTCTCCCTTGGGGAGAATTTCCACATGCTGGACATGAGCGAGTGAGTGAGTGAGTGAGTTACAAGCTAGCTCCATGAGGAGCTTCACACCTAAAAAGAACTAACAAATCTGTTAGAAAAGTTGATAGTGAGGCACAAACAAACATAATGCACTAGTGGGTGGGAAGGACGGCATTCCTATCACTCCCCTGTCAGTCACAGCGACACTAGCCAATAGTGGACCTCCGTGAGCTCATGTATGCAGAAGAGGGCAGATAGTGTTTTCCTCTGTTTTAAATGAGGCTAATTATCAACATTTGTATGGTGGAAATAAATAATTGCTCACTTTGGGTTTAGCTATTTGAAGCAGTCAGCAGATAATGATAGTGACCTTGTGTTACAAACTCAGCACTTGCAAAGTGCAGTGTTATGACAGGAATAAATACAACAGCATGCCTCCATGTTGTGTTCCTTAGATAATCCTCTTTTTCTCTCCATCTCTCCAGGCATCACTCGCGTGGTGGGTAACAAGAAGGGCATGTTCACTCGACAGCGGCAACCCAAAGCAGGAGCTTTCCTTCTGAAAGAGCGCTACTGGAGAATCGCCAATGAGACAGGTGTCCTGTCCACATGGGCCAGATACCCCTACCTGTGAAGCCTCCACCCTGGTTGCCATGTTACATCTGTGGATGTGCATGAGAACTACAAATCTGAGCTGTGAAAATGAGTCTGAGATGGAGCTAAAACGCTGACATAAGTATTTGAATCAGAAGCTGCGAATAAGTAATCAAACGAATCGGAAGCTGCGAATAAGTTAGTAACTTCAGCCTCGTGCGTGGTACATGAACCCGAGTGAGGCAGCGCCGTGTTCGGCGGCCGTGACGTAGCGCTGTGATTTGGTTAAATGCTGCATTCGATCGCTCTGAAAAGTTGACTTTTCCTGGGAAGCCCGGATGTTCCCCCGCAAGCCCGAATCTGTATTTCCGAGTTTTGAATCGGAGCGATTTGAATCAGTGGATCTTTGAATGAATTTTTTTTTTAAATCTGAAAATTGCAAGTTGTAATTTTGAAATGAATTTTTTTCAACAGCAAATTTCACCACCTCACAAGTTCAAAACACAGAAAAGCCTTGTTAAAATTCAAATCGATGAATTACACCATTAAATATTTCAAGTTTATTAAATGGCACCTAAATATAATTCAAATGTACAAAATTCAGATTCAGAAACTTATGTCTGCTTTTTAGCTCCATCGTCTGAGTGCCTTATGTCAACCAGTTACAGATTTCTAGCTGTGTAATTCAGGGAGCATTTAATTTTTTTTTATGTCATTTTTAATACTTATGAAAAGCAATCATGCACAAATCAGCATGAATGCCAGGATGTTGTAGGTTTGAGGTTAACACCACGCGTGCCACTCAGACGGTGGTACAGTACACAAGCTGGAGCATGCCTGTTTTGTCTCCAGTCATAATAAGCAATTCAAGTCTCTCTTTATTTACATGACATTCCAGATATGACCTGCATTCCTTCCTTGTACACGACCCTGACAGCAGCTCCGTCAGCTTTTAAAAAAAACATTCAAACATTTTTCTTGTGTTAGATTTGACACTGGTGCTTAGGGAGTGAATATGGCGACAAGTTTTATCACCTGTCCAGTGAAACAGAGATTTATACACCTTTATTTTAAAACGCACATATAATTTACGTTAAAGAACCATTTAAGCGTACACACGCTGCCTTTGTGTGTACAGACTGCAACTTGCACACGTTTCTGGTAAACAAGTGGAAAAAAAACATCTTGTGATGCTGTACATCACTATCCTGGTTTACAAGGGGGCTTGCTTGATAAGCTTGCTCTTGTTTATAGATTATGAAGGAGTACACGCACTAGTACATCTGCGTTTATGTGACCATTTGATGAAATGACTGCATTAGTATTGTATGAAGTTGAAATAATAAAGTTGGGCATTATTAGCAAATTCACTGCTTAAAAGAGGGGAAGACTTTTGAGACTCAGCAAGATTTTCTTTCAGAGTTAATTTTTCTTTGTGTGTGTAAGTTTTTCAAAGTGATGCCAAACAATTGTACAACTTTTTCAGTTCTAATAAAGATTGATTTCTTATGTGATTTGACTTATATATATAGCCTACGTTTCAGCCCACTATTGTAATATTATACAGTAGTATTAAAACCATATGTGCAGCTGAGTGCAAATGATTGCATTCCCCAGGAGTAAAAGTAAAATTAATCTCGAAATAGCAAACTCCAAGAAATTAAAAATGAAAAAAATTAATTGTGGCTGTGTCGTACAAGAGGACGATCTAAAAATACAGAAAGAACTAGGCAAAACAGAGAAAGGGAATCTTTGAATGAATAAAACATGCCATGATATTATGAATCATTTTACTTGTCTAATAATAAATATCTAAATGGGAAAAAAATTCATAAATATTTTCATTATTTAGTCCTGAGGGTTTGCTCTCGTTTGCTGTGGTCTGATAAATGACAGCATTCAAAAAAAGCACAGGTCTATTATTAACCACGTCGATTAATATTTTAACACACAAATTGCTAATGCAGGAGAATTTCTTGCATTAGTATATTGCCAGGTAATGAACGTACCCTTAGTAATCTTACCAAAGGTGAACGTTTAAGTTTCACATGGCAGGAGCTGGTTCCAGGTCATTTAATTACAAATATTACAACTGAACAAAAGAGAGTCCAAAGAGAAGCAATAGCTGAGGGAATGTTTTAATGATAGAGCAGTTCCACACAAAGACACTTTTCGTATGGTCACGGTTCGGTCTTCCGGCTCCTTCACACATTTTGATCAGTTAAATATGAATGTATTTTTTTCTGTGCTGTCATACTTTATTCCTTGAAACACCTCCTGTATCATAAAAAACTTTTTTTTTTATTTTAAAACATACTTTGGCGGATATAGAAACAAACCTGAACACAAACTTCGAAAGAATTTTGTGTAAAAGTCTTAGGCACCTTATTGTTTTTAGGTACAACTTTTGTTATTGTTGGGTTGGGGGTTTTTGGGGGTTTTTTTTAGTTCTGCAATATTGAGTCAGTACAAAAATATTTTATATTTCCAAACATTACTTTTACAAATTAAATGTTACACAAAAATGTTTCTATGTCAGTAACGAAAGCAACGCATTACATGGAGCACTTTTCAGACAAAAAACATAATGAAGGCTGCTCGGTTTTGTATGCAAAAAAAGAAGTAAGTGTGACAGTCAAAGTCTCCAGAAGAGCTGTGGCAGATTGTCCAAGACATTCAGTAAAACGTAGCAGATAAATTTCCTTATAAAACTGCACAAATTGTACCTGGGAACAGGAAAAAGTCACACCCACTTCCTTTAGTTTATTACTGTTTACTGCACTTTATAGTTTTTGCTTTTATATAGAAACATCATTATTTTATCGAAGGCATCTTTGCTTTACAGCGAGTCTTTGCATGTGTCTAAGACCTCTGCATCGTACTGTACCGTAATTAGCTGGTAAGTTTTACTGAGTGTCTTGGAGAATCTGCCACAGCTCTTCTGAAGACTTTGGCGGTCACACTTACTTCTTTTTTTTTTTCAGGCAAAACCCAGCAGCCTTCATTATGTTTTTTGTTTGAAAAGTGGTCTGTTATGTAATGTGTTGCTTTCATTACTGACATATAAACATTTTTGTGTAACATTAAATTTTTCGTTGGAAAAGTAACATTTGGAAATATAAAATGTGACTCAATAATGCAGAATTTTAAAAAAAGCAATAATAAAAGTTATATCTGAAAACAATAGGGTGCCCAAGACTTTTGCACAGTACTGTATGTGACAAAGTTATGATTCTGTACAGCAGTTCCTCATTACATTAATCCTCTTGACGTTGGGTTAGTTTGTGCCAGCCAAATCCAATGAATCCAACAAATCCTAACAAACAGAACCTTATCCTAGATCAGCAGTGAGATGCTTCTTAAACATGGACATGGCTTTTAAACATCTCTATTCCTATTCAAAATCCAAAACACATACACACATTTAAAGACGACAAACAAAAGGTAATAGGAGTCGGGGAAAAAAATGCATGGAAGCAGCCATTTTTGTTTGGAAAAGAAGTGGGCATGTCTGCTGCGTGTGGTTTTAGCCCGCAGGTTTAATCCTCACCCAGAGGAGAACCTAATACTGGATGTTAAGGGAACACCACTTTTATTGTTAACTAACCTCTCTGGTAGGCTTGCTACATTCTGTCACCCCTCTTTGCATAAGCCACGGCTGCACAGTTGGTCTAATCTACTGAAGGACAAACAGAAGGCACTTTCAGTGAAGTATAAACTGAATGCAACTTACTTATTATCGGAGTAATTATACTGTAAGATCACAGGGTGAAATGATATGCGTTAAAGATCTCATCAGACTTGACATCTCTGGAAAGGAAGTGTTCGACTAAAGAAAACAATAAAAACCAAATTAATCCACAGGACGTCCACTTCCACGTCGTCCAGACAAATTCGATTACACTCGGCAGATCTCTAAATGCTCGTTTTGCGGTGTTCGTGCTTTTCTGGGTACACTCACGGTGAATTGCTTTTAAGCGATCGATAGTGTTAAGCACATACAGCAAAGAGCTTGAGATAGGCACAAATACAAGAAAGACATCCTGTTTCACAAAAGTCCTGACTTTAGACATTGCGAAAGAAGCAAATTCAAGCCTCGATCTCCACCACAGAACTGGCTGCGTCTTACATCTCTTGTTGGCAACTCTTGAAAAACCTACAAGGACAAGGACACGGTTCAAGGACTCACAGTGACTCACGGTGACTGACAGCTGCAGGAGTAAACTGGACCTGCACTGATGGAATTGAAGCAAATACCACAAGGTGGTCTGAAATGTAATATTCAGAATATTTAGCGAGGTTTTCATATCTGGCATCTTCAGAGAGAAAACTGGGGTTTGGCAATCCAGACTCCAACAACATCCAACCAATCAGGACAAGGATCTTAAGGATCTTTATCTTTACATGTTTGACAATTTGAAAAGCTCCAAAGCACAATAATAGTGGTTATGCTTGTCTGGGTTTCAAAACCAGCAAGATCTCTGACAAGACCTTTCACTTTTTCTGTTTTTGAAACATGAAGCTTTATCAGGTTTGCAAGTACAGTACAAATATGACAAGAACAAATAAGCTTCATCAATCATCCATTTCAGCAGTAGGCTACTAACAAGACCACACATACAGACACCACACCACACCACACCATACCACAGCACACAATGCACCCAAGCATAACACATTCTTGTCACTGATAGATAGGGACACATCAGATTCACAAATCAGGAACGGGGATCAAGCAGGCAGAACAGCTTGCCGGTGTTCACTGTGTCTTCGGAAAGTACAAAGAACTGGAGGGCAAGATTTGAGGGAAAGCGCTGAGAGGTAGAGGCTGTAAATGTTGGGTGTAAATGAAGTCCTAGCTCTAGTTCCGTATGTTGAGGAGTTTCCTTCAGACCTAGAACTTCAGAAGTGCGCATGTTTCCTTGCAGAGTAGCAACTGCAAAGTCGTCACCTTGTGACCCTGAGCCCGTGTGTGTAGCGTATACAATGTCACCCCTACATCATGTTCACCCTTTCTTACCCATTGCCATGCAGATGGAAAAGTGAACTTAAAAGACAATAAGTACAGCGCAACAAGTATGCATTAGCAAAGACCTTGGGTGACTATAACTCTAGGATTTGGCTCAGTATTGTTGATGGCGTCCTTTGAATAGACATATGGCCTAGGGTTAGGGTTTGTGACAGTAACAGCATGGGCTGTACCCCAGTACCTAATTCCATAACTGTATAAGTTCAATAATGTGAACTTTTTCAACCTCTCGTATTTCGGAGCAGCATGGGCAGCTGTTTGCGCTGCCAGACCCTGACGGACTTGGATGATCGGCAAAATCATTGCTTAAATTGTTTTGGACCAGAGCACCTTGAGAAGAAGTTACATGACCTTGGCCTTTTGATATCATTATGCATCACTATGTGAATACTGTGGACTAGTCAAAACAGGCACTGCTTCAAGAACCAAAAACAGACAGAAGGCCCTGCTTCTGCTAGGTCCCCTTGAATAGGAAGGGTAAGTGATACTACTATGTTGATACAACGAGGCCTCACCAGCGGGCATGAGAAAAATGCTAAAAAAAAAGAGCTGTTAGCACCAAAGCCACGGCACAACAGAATGCAGAACTGCGAGGAACTCAGTACAGTTCCCTCACATAGAGACAGACCCTGGTGGCTGATTCTTTGGCTGATTTTCTAAACTTGAAGAGTCTACCCATGCAGAAAGGGCTGATATCCCACCCTCAGAGCATTCTCATCAGAATGTAGTGAAGGACCGTGGCTCAGGAGCAAATGCACTTCAAGCTCATTTTCAAGTTGAGTTCATGAGGCTAAATTCGGATTTTCCACTAACCCATTTGTGGTACAGTCGCCCGAGCAAGTGATGTGGCTATTCCACAGTGTATCTATTACCTTTTAGAGCTTTTCTGCACATGCAAGTGTGCACTGACGCTGTAACCTGATAAAAGAGCAACATACTGCGGCAGATGCAGAAGCACCGAGATTGAGATCAATGCATCCTTTAGAAACACCACGGCCTCAATAGTGGTACAGGCTGATTCCAGCTCTGCATATAAATAAAAGACAACATATCTTGCTCCTGGACTTAATGAATTAATAGCCATAATGTCAGGTGTAATGAGTATGGAAATCTTAGAGGCAGTACTCCAAACAGGAAACATAACTAAGCACTCAGACCAAACAAGTCCAAACGGGACTATTGTATGATCGCAACCAATACAGATTTGTTCAACTTATTAAGTCGCTCAAAATGACTAAGTTGCTCACAATCAAACCAGTTTACTCCTAATCTAGCCCACAAACGTCTTTAAGCAACTATATCAGAAGACAAGCAGAGTTAAAAGGGCAGAGACTACCCATGACAATGCTTTTGTGCCAGATCAGGGTGTGACCACTCTTCCAGGGCATGATTCACCAAAAGTATCCTGAAGTACACTTCCCTTTGGATTAGAGCCAGCACTCAGGACATTCACAACTGGCCTTGGGTTTTAACCTCAAAGTTCAGCCCTGCAACACAGGGTCCGTGCATACTCCCTTATTTGGACGCTTGGCTGCCGTGTGGGCAGCCCCAAAGCAGGTGACAGGCCAGACAACACTCCTGATCTTAGATGTGGAAGCTCTTAGAATACAATTCAATCACAAAACAAGTCACTTGACTTTCACAGCCTGGTCAGTAGAATGAAGCGTAACTTGCATGGAGATTCCAGTAGTGAGATGTGTGTGGAAAAGCTAGAGTAAAAGGAAGGTGGCCAAACAAGGCTTGACGTCATCCATGAAATCATCATTGAAAGCTGTATGGTTAATGTCGCAACTTTTTCAGAACCACCATGGTGGGGTTTTACACTGACCACAAGTGATATTTGCATGGGCAAAAAGATGCACATTTTTTCTATTAAGAGATGCCTACTTGTAGGGCTTACGCAATCAGAAGCGATGCAGCAATCCTGTGCGTGGGAAGGGGCAAATTTACAAGGACCTAATAAGAGGAGGTTGATCTGTTTTTCCAAACAGCGGGGCTATACACCTTCTAGTGTGCTTCATGGACAAGGCAGAGACAAATGACTTGGGCCAATATCAAGTGGTGGATGACTGGCCAAAGGTGCATGATTTTTGGTGGGTATCTACAGCCAACTACACACACTGGGATCGAACCAAGCATACTGGATACCTTGCAAAGGGTTAGACACTCTTGAGTGAACATGCATTCCACCTGGAAGTGTAAAGTTTGACATGACTGGACACGAGATCCTTTGCATCGTAAGTGTCCCGTAGCGCCAGGTACCAAGATGGTTTTCAGTGTTTACCCCGAATAGCAACATAGTCAAAATGTTTCTCAAAGTGATCAGCTGCTGCAACTTGCAATTCCAACCAATTAAACATATAAAGCAAGTTTCTCTCGACAGCATTCGTGCCAGTCCTAGATGAGCTGGTGAAGCCATTAGCCAACACACAGTGTAACAAGCCCCTTCTCCATTAAAGGCTGTCAGGCAGTATGCAGACGTTACACGTTTACATTTACATTTATGGCATTTAGCAGACACGCTTATCCAGAGCGACTTACATTCATCTCGTTTCCACAACTGAGCAGTTGAGGGTTAAGTGCCTTGCTCAAGGGCCCAACAGTGGCAGCTTGGTGGTGCTAGGGTTTGAACCCCTGACCTTCTATTCAGTAACCCAACACCTTAACCATTGAGCCACCCCTGCCCCTATAGCCAGTTATAGCCAGCTAGGATGGTCATTGACCAGATGTTTGTGTGCTTTGAGGTGCACCATAAAGAGCATCAGAATTCTGAGAGATTTACGATGTCGGTATTAGTAGCACTGGCGTTAGTAAAGTATGGTATCAGCACCATTTAGGAGCACTGCCTTTTATTGTGTGGCAGTGTGCAATTAAGATGTGTTGCAAACCCTCATTATGACTCAGAGCAGAATATAGCTTATATAACTAGCCATGCGTCTGTAACCGAGTGAGAGTTCGCCATGCCGTTTTGGTCATCTGGGTCGACGGAAATGGTTAGTGGATGGGTGTGATACGGTGCAGGCATTTTATATGCTACACATGTAGGGTCACAGACTTTGTTATTGGTACTCAGCAAACCCCATTAGCTCCATTTTCACGTACCAGAGTAGATGTTTAACAGCCTTAACAGAAGTATTCAGAATACTGTTATGTAGCAGTACATATGTAGTAGAATACTGATAGCTAACTTTAAAGCATGTGTATCCTTATACAGGGGCTCTGAATGTGTATGAGGATGTTAGTGACAGGCGATAAAAACGATGTAGAGCGTTGGTTGAACGTTTTGAATGTGGGCAGGAAAGGCTGAAAAACACAATAACGCACAAGAAACGAGGGACACAATGAAATACTTTTAAGTACAACACATTTCGAGTCAAGGACAAAAAAGAAGTTTAGGCACATTATTCTCTAGTGAATGTTACTGTGTGTACAGGAATGCTGACATACAAGAGTATTTACAATAGAGTACAGAAAAGGGAGCTTGTCTGAAGAGCTGTCTCAGCAGGGTGGAGAAAAGTGCGCACTGCGCTGCAGACGCGTTCACAAGTTAGCCTTTTCATGATCGCGAACTCTTAGTTCCCCCAAACACTATGCCTGACCTAGGAACAAGACGGATCTTACTTCTTCTTAGGTGCGATTTAAACACGTGATGACTGTTCATCGCTACGATGAGTAAAAACTGGAATGTGAGAGCCTGGTGCAGATCTACAAACCCAACTGTAAGGTGAACTCATCTCAAGTCAAGCATCTTTGTTTTTACATCTTCGTCAGACATAATAACGTCGCCGTATTCTTTAACACTAAAACGAAAACTGTGCAAGTAACTTTAACATGATTTCTACCTAGAGAACTGCAGGATAAAACAAAACTGTAGATGATACAATGATTCTGATCTACACAGGAACAGCTCGTAATTCTCCCAACGTTTAAAATTAGTGGTCTTACTCAAAAAGAAATAAAAAAAAAAATACTGTAAACATAAAAATTACAATTTATTCGTTTAACCATTTCGATCCGTCTGATGTCTTTTACTGGAATTACCTCTGTGAACTGTACACATAAACCTCATGATCATGCGCTTTTATCCATTAAAAAGCCCATAATTCAGTTGATGTGCAGCTCTACAACAACAAACAAGAAGACTTCTCCACTGGATTCAAGTAAGCACCATTTGACAGGCCTACGCCTTTTCTAAACTTCTCCTGTCCTCTTAGCTCTTCACAGGACTTCCTCTGTCCGTACTCGTAGCTGACTCTCTGCAATTGCTTTCATGATCTTTCTTTGACTCTGATTATCCTGGCCCCATCCCTCATGAACAAGAAACACAGAACACCAACAAAAAAATAGACTGAACCAAAGAAAAAAAACATTTTTTTTCCATTTTAAATCCGTCCTTTGGAAAAGCGAATGAACTTGTGATCTGCGGCCCTAGGATTTTTATTTTCTTCATATTGGGTATTTTCGTTATTACATGTACGCAGAATAGACACTGGTTTAGAAGCAAGGTCTCCCGGTGGCAAGTCAAATGTTCAGAGGTCACATTCCTTTTGTTTTTGTTTAGTTTTTTTTTATCTTCGTTTTTTCTCCTTTTAGTCCCGCTTTAGCTGTTGCTTCCAGGCGTCGTTCAAGTAGACCAGCCTCTTGTAGTTGAGCACGAGTAGAATGAAGTTCAGTGCATATGTGGCAATGCAGATGATGCAGAAGTCTTTCAGGACAAAGTAGAGGATGTAGGCCAGGTACACCGAGCCTATCACTGAGACGATGGACGTGGTCATGAGGATCAGGGCGGCCATCGCACTCACAGTCATGCCTAAGGAACAAACACGTGGGCCGGTTAATGACAGCAAGAAAACACACACTGCAATGCTATGAATGTCAGCTCTTCGTTTATATGATCCTTTTACAAGAACTGGACTCGGATGTTTCTCTTTTCAAAGGCAGGAATATTTCGAGTCGTGTGCTTGTGACTCCTGTCTTAAAACGAGGACCTAAAAGTTCGAGCTCAAGGTGATCAGTCGGGAGAATTAATTGAATTTCATACTGCAGTGGATGGATTTCAGTTTCAGCCTCATTCCACATTATCTGAAGTGTTTTTATTAGTTTTTATTCATTTTTCCAGGAAGCGTCCTATTAAATAACTCTTCACTGCCAAGTGTTCAAATTATTCTCCAAGGGAAATTGCTAGTCTATTTTTATTTAGTTAAAATGTTTTTTTTACTATTAGTATTATTATTATTATTAAATTATTTATCATCAGCTGTCTATTTTAGCTATTTTAAAATATTTTCTCTTCTTTTCTGGTAAGTTTGCCCTTTAAAAAGCTGTTTTAAATTAGTTTTAACATGTTTACAAAACTATTTCAAGATATGCACTGCATTTGTAAGCACCTTACCATCTCTAAATCTCTAAAAGAGTCTAAAAACAGACTATTCTTGACTCCGCTATGACAGTAAACTGGACATCTTTGGGTGTGGACAAAACATGATATCTGAGGGCATCGTCTTAGGTTTGGGAAGCACAGAGCGACATTTTTCAACATTTTATGACATTTTCTTTATAGACCAAACAACTACTTGAAAATAATCGACAGATAAAGCAATAACAAAAAAACAATCGACTTTAGCTGCAGCCGTACTGCAGGGAAAAATCATCATACTCATAGAGGCAAGACGTGACATTTCCCCAGTTGGCAGTAGCATGACCCAGGTACACACAACCCCTTTGCATTCTCTTTTCTCCTTTAAGGTCACGCTATTCATAGACGCGAAACTGCAATAAGGACAAGAGGACAGACAGAGCCGCGTACAGAGCCAAGGAGAGACAAAGATGAACTCTGCAGTGATACAGTGTTAGTGTAAAATCACTTTAAATCACGACTGCAGTGTAAATGAGATGCTTGGCTTTTAATTAATAATAAGCTATTAGGAGGAAATAAGCGGCATCATAGAAATAAATATTAATGGAAATTTGCATACGGTTTTCTTGCTCAATGTGACTTATTTCATATCGGGCAAAAATAATCTAAGTCAGGACTTTGGTGTCAGAGACACATGACTCGTTCTTTTCTTTTTTTTTCTTTCTTTCAGCCGTCACATGAGCACACATTCAAATGTCACCAGGGAACAAGAACTGAAAATGTGGATTTATTTAATCTATATAATGCCTAGGTAATGTGATTTATTTGTAACAAATCGAATCAGAATCCCAAAAAATCAAGTTAGAAGTAACATGATTGTGCGCTGCGTTAGACAAACGAGATGTGGCTAACTCGCTGTACGATCAGCTGGTCATGGAAGTCTACATGTGGGAGAGTCTGAGTCAGCAAATGTCACAGCTCGGTCTTGGAGGAAAAAGGAGAAAGAAGCAGAGTAAAAATAGAGATGTGATAGAAAAAGAATGAGTCATTTAACTCCAGTGGAAGCACAGGAGGGGGTTGACATTACTGATTTCACCTGTTCCGTGCATCCATAAGAACTATAACTGTTTGGAAAAATACATCAAAAGAACATTAATACAACATTAATTCTAATGTCTCTTGTGTGTTTTGACTATAAGACATGTTAAACCCCTGCAAAAAAAGAGAGATGTGTATATGGTGGGTTTGGACAACACCCCACCCATCCAGTACCTCCCTACGACACAAACTATCTGTGGTTCAGTTTGCTGTGCCAGGATATTCAGAGGCACATGTGAAGTTTCCTCTTTAGGCGATTCAGCCACCCAATCGCCGCCTGATAAAACATGAGCTCTTTGTCATTAGGGTTCTCCTTATGCTCAACAGGAAGATGAGAGGTTTGAAGTAAACCACGACGAAGTAATGATCGTATCCTGATTAGCAGCTTTAGAAATCACAAACGACTACAGACGCTGTTTGTCTGCAGGATTAGACACTATTTGTTTTTCCACTTTGGTTCATATCCTTACAATCGTTCTTACCGTCCCGTTCCGGTGGACCATAACGAAATAAAACTGCTCTGCTTACAGGAAGCCCGGGGGAATGAATAAAACCAAGCACTGCATTTAACCAAAAAACGTGTTTGTTTATTTTTTCTTAAGAGAATCAGTCTAATTTGAAGTGAGCTTTTTTGCTTGCGGAATTGGCTTTTCCTGTCATCAACCCATCCTAAAGCTGCAGGCTATAGCAATTATCCAACATTTCCTCCTGTAGACGTGCAGGAAGCAACAAATTCTGGAGAGGAACACGGGTCTATCGGGAGAAATGTTTCAGCTTGGAGCTAGATCTTCTTGGAATTGCACTAGGGCGGACAATTCATTTAGCAAATGATAAATTATGAGTTTATTAACCAGTTAAACATTTTCAGTTTCAAAAAAATGTGTTGATGAGTAAAATACTCCTGCTAAATGTATTATGTTCTGCTTGTGCACTAATCATCTGTTGCCTCTAAACCATGAATCAGACACTCCGTGAGCCCTCATCTGCACCAAACCCTGGTAGAGTACTCTTGATTAGTTAAATCCCTCGAGACTAACGTAATTAAAACGGTGTCATTTTGTGCTGGATTTCTCGGCTTTATTATAACAGCCACGGCGAGAGGAAGCCGTTTCTGGATCACTGTAAAGAGCGACTCCTCATGTGCACGTCTGAAACGTTAACTATCTGGCAACATGAGTCAGTGGCTGTTCTTTAAAAAAAAAAAAAAAAAAAAAAAGGCATCTTGTTGTCAAGTACTTACCTAATAACAGCTGAAAGACATAAAACAACAGTCCGTAGACACTGTTCGGCTGATTTATTGCACTGTCGTTACCAAAGATGGACCCCAACAAGCCGAATCCTCGACCCCATCTGCGGAGAAAAAGAGGACACGCAGACAGGGTGGTTTATGAGTAAACACGAACAAAAAGCAATATCGGTGATTGTATCTAAACTTTAATATCAATGCCTTTTCTATGTGAAACTGAAAGAATCTTTCAGAATCTTTGGCCTGAATAAAAAGTCACAAGATGATGAATAAAACAGTGGAATTTAATATTGAAAGTAGAACAGAAGTTCCCCTCCAGCAATCCAGACGTCACCTTTAGCCCTAATAACGTTATGCGAGATGAAATTCTACATAAAGGGAAACTCTGAGCACAAGACACTCGCATTTGACGATCACAAGGATTGTAACTGCGCCCTGCACGACAGAAAGCGGTGCTTCAGGGGGATGTAATCTAACCTGATATCATCACTGTGTGCATGGAGCTGCTCCCCTCCCTAATACACAGATCATGCCACTGCATTGTTAAAGATGGACTTTAAGCACTGATGTTGCTCCTCTCCCAAATATGGTATATATAATGGCAATGACGTTATTATGGCAATGATATTACGACAGGACTTATCAGTCTCCTGTATCCGAGTTGCCAAGGCACAATGTGAGAGGGCAGCAATAACTACATTAGTCAGTGTACAGTGTACTTACACAGTGTCGTGTATTGACTTGAGTGTCTGGAAATCTAATGAACGAGTCCAATAGTTGGAAGCTGACACAATGCAACCCCAAGTGTATTAATACAGCCGAATGAATATGAGTGAGTGCTTTGAGTGGGTTATGAGTTATGGCATGTAATGATCTGAATCCAAACACCTCAGGCTCCTTGCTCCAGGCTGATAAGTCATGACTATAAGGGTGGATAAGAGTGGACCAATCAGATGCTGGGGATAAGCAGAATTCACATCGGGAACGTTCGACTTTTTATATCCGTAGGTGCCCGACGGACAATTAGGATTAACAGCCAGGGAAAAAGGGTTTTTCTTGGTATATAATGTATTTACATACTACATACTCACAACTGGCAGATGTCACATGATAGGCCAGAGCTGGCTGGTGGGTCGGGGAGAAAATGAGAAGTGGGGACGCACCGACAGCCCGGATATAAATCGCTTCACCTAAAGCAACTGGGGGGCTGAAGAGTCCATCTCGAAAGTAGTTCATAAAACAAATGCTAAACAGGAATAGTTATTATTATTATTATTATTATTATTATTATTATTATAAGGGGATTAGTGTGCTTGGCTGCATAATTACGGCCACCT
>JAOVVH010000037.1:7269160-7287119 GCA_028566435.1 Scorpiodoras heckelii
AGCCCAATTTCCTGAACAGAGTGATCACAGGAGATGAATCATGGGTGTTCGAGTACAATCCTGAGACAAAAAGACAATGTGCTGAATGGCACATGACAACAACACCTCACCTAAAGAAAGCTCGCATGAGCAAATCAAAGTTCAAGTCATTGTTCATTGTCTTTTTTGATTCTCAAGGGATCGTCCATAAAGAATTTGCACCAGAAGGCCAAATGGTGAATGCAACATTTTATATTGTTTTGGAGTTTTGGAGCGTTTGAGGAAAAGGGTTTTGCCAAAACCTAACTCTAAACTTAACGTTAATCTCAGTAATGAAAATGCAACTTTTTGGCTCTTTTATTTTATTTATTTATTTTTTTGTTAAAAACTTCAACACAAAACCTGCTTTCCTTATGGGGACCGGCAAAATGTAAACACATACATAAAAACATACATATGATTTTTCTCACCCTGTGCTCATGGCCCCAGCAGTAACATTAGTAGTTTTTCAAGCAGAATGGCGCACAACAGGCTGCTGTAATTAGAAACAGTGACGTTAAGATGTACGAATCTTGCTGGGAGCTGTCAGGCCTCATAGCACAAAGTGAGATGGGAGAGTAGGGAGCCTTGCTTCAGAAGGAAATGTGCCAGCGCTAAGCCTGAGGGAACAATACCAAGGCTGAATTTGGCCATCGGTGCTAATGTGTTTTGAGTGGGTTTCCTGCATTGTTGTTTGTGCCCTGACACTTTTGTGCGTCCCAATGCTAGATTAGTGCAGCACTGCTGTGCTTCTGGCTGCTGTTTGGTCTTCCGCCTATATTTCTATATGTGCTGTCCATCTTGCTCCTTGATTTTGATCAGCTTTTAATCCTGCCTTTTCACTCAGTCTGTTTATCAGCAGTCTTTCTATGTCTCCCACTCTTTTTTTCCTACAATCTGTCAAACACTCAGGCTGTGATGCGGGTCATGTCTGGCTGTAGGGGGTCTCAGTTGGAAAGGTGCTTAGTAGCTTGATTGATTTAGCAGATGTCAGTGTTACTCCTCTCTCCATCCTTCTGTCTCAGTCTCTCTATCTCCATCCTTCCGCCTGCTAGAGCTGTCACTTAGCTCTTTACTTCTCCGCTTCTAATTCTTCTTTTAATCCCAGTGGATCAAACTATAATCACGCGGAGGCTGCTGACATTTAGCAGACCGGAAGCTCCAAAAATGTGTACGCTTTCCAATTCAAGACTGTAGAACAATTTTTTTATTCCACCTAGCTGATTGATTCTTTAGCCACCAGCACTGTACCTCTAACTGTTGACTCATATGTTTGACTTTAGTAAAAGCATTTTGACCACACCAGACAGAAGGAAAACACTGCACAAATCAGATCAGAGCAAGTCAAAGTTACCTTATTAGTACTTTTTTCATTGTGAAGCACATATTTTATTTAAGCTCCCAGAAAGAAAGGATAACTTGATGATAAATATTACCATAAAGAATTCTGACCTAAAAACCCTCACACTACCTTTAAAGGCTGTGTAATACTTAAAGTAATAAAAATGTAATAAACCCCTTTTCATACAAGTAAAATACAATATTATTATTATTATTATTATTATCATTATTATTATTATTACTATCATTATAAACTATAATAAAATGAGCATGACTAAGTTGTCTGTGTTTATTAGGTGCAGTTCTTTGCATATGAAGGCATTTAGTGTTTGTCATTTCTTTGTTTCTTTGTGTAGTACCTGATGGTAGAAAGGCCGATTTCAAGCTGGTAGTCCACTCTTGTGAATACTCGTCATGATTAGGACGCTGTACTTATAAATAGTAGAATGATGTACGAGTTTCTTTCTCTCTTCTTCTAAAATGCAGCGAACCAACAAAAACAAGGAGCAGGGCTTCTTGGCTGGCTTGAATACCCTTCCCAGACAGAAATGTGATTTTTCTTTATGTCCCATGCATCATCCTGACACTGTAGATGAATTCCAAAGTCAGCCATGATCTCTGTTTACACCCATTGCATATATATTTAAATGCACATTTAAAAAAAAAAAAAAATCCCAGACTATTTTTTTCTTCAGCTTTTCTTTGTGACCACTATTACAAAAGCACTTTATCGTCGGCTTCTGCAGGCTGTCAGCCAGAACTGTTTCACACTATAAACTAAACTAGCACCAAGTGAGTCCACATTATGCATAGTAAAGGACATTCAGAACATTGCCTGTAAACGAAAACTAAAAACGGTAAACTTACAGTCAACATACAGAACATCAGTTCTCCACCTGTGTCAGTTTCCCTCTAGTATGTGTAGCTCATGTGTGATTACCTCAGACAAGTTTCTCACCACGTTTGTTAGCGAAAGATTTGGCTATATGATGTAAAAATATGTTATTCTCTCAGTGTGTTTAACTGCGAGGTGACTATATGTTGTGTTAACAGAAAAGTTAGGATGATACAATGGCTTTTTTGCGCTTTCGTATTTTGCTTGTGCTCCTGATTCTGAAAAGTTTGTGTCTTGTCCGTGCATGCTATTTAATTCACCTAGTAAAAACTGCTCATTATTGGGACTTATCAGCTCATAATTTGGGACACGGCACCTTAAAGTTATAGCAGTGAAGTCTGTCTCACTGCTGTGAAATGCATCTGGTTTGAACGTACACTGAAGTGGTAGTGGCAGTGGTAGCTCAGCGGTTAAGACGTTGGACTACTGATCGGAGGGTCAGGGGTTCATATCCTAGCACCACCAATCTGCCACTGTTGGGCCCCTGAGCAAGGCCCTTAACCTGCAACTGCTCAGCTGTATAAATGACGTAACTTTAAGTCACTCTGGATAAGGGTGTCTGCCAAATGCAATAAATGTAAATGTAAGTAACAGAAAAACTGGTGTACCAGTTAATACTTGGTAGGTTCCCACAGGAGTTTTTGCCAGAATTCTTGCAGTCACTGTACTCCCTTGAAATGCTCATATGTGAAAATCCTAACTTCTCTTAAATGCTATGACCCATCTCACGAGCTCTTTCAACTCTATTAAACTGGGTTGAAAATCGCAAAATTGTGATAACTTGCCATTCTCACAGTGGAAACGGCTCTAGAAGCTTCCATAGATGTCCTCTTTATATACACACTGGCAGATGCAACCAGTGACATGCATAGGTAGTGTTGCTATGTATTTTGCATAGGTTCCAGTACCAGTTTTTCTGGTACTTCAGTGTACATACTGAAATCAATAAAAAACGAATATGCTAGACACTAAATCAGCTTTCTCATGCAGGTATTTATTTGTCCACTACTGACTTTACAGATTCATATTTCGTGTTAAAGCCTTCATCAGGAATATTGTGTGTCCAGTTTATTAGTTTTTGCTATGAGAGCATTGGAGGCTTTCAATTAGAGCTAAAATGAGGAATGTGTACATTTATTGTCCTCGTATGGTTGGGCTGCAGAGCTTTTAGGTTGTTGAGCATGCAGTGTAGTAATAAAGTTACAAAACTGTAGTGCTATCATCTTTTTCCAAATGGCTTAAACAAATGTAGTATTGTCTTTCATTAAATATGTATAATTTGCACAGCTTTATTACATCAGTATAACATACTTAACCGTTAAATCCGACTACAATAAAAGACTCAGAGGACTGCATATGGCCTATCCAATAGCTTGATTAGTCACTGTTGACTGCGTGCCACGATGCACCCGACTCCTTCTTACTTTCATTAATCCAGCTCGTTCCCATCAGCAGGCAATTTCATACCATCGGATGCTCTTCTTTTATTGCTCAAGAAGGAGAACAATTAATTTTGGCCTGCTTGAGCTCACTCTAACATCTCCTCTGACTGTTTGCTTTGTGCCCAGGCTCTGCACTGCGACATCAGTTAAGATTTAGAAGGCTTTTGTGATTACCCATAGGCATACCTTGTATGAATACCCCTCTCTTAATGGGAGGATGATGACTTTGTGACACATCATATAATAGAGTTATGCTTATCATTTGGTCTTATAATTTAATAGATTAACACATGCTCCTGCTCTCGCTGTGAAAGTTCATCTCAGGCTTTGTCTTTTCACTTATGTTTGCGCAAATGAAATGTGATAAGCGAATTGTCTGAATGTCTGTCTGTGTCTGTTCCATGCAGGAATACCACGCTCAGCTGGAGGAGATGCAGGTGACCATCAGGCAGCTGGAGGAGGATCTGTCCGCTGCCCGGCGCCGCAGCGATCTATATGAAGCCGAGCTGCGAGACTCGCGCCAGACCAGCGAAGAGCTCAAGAGGAAGGCTGTGGACTACCAGCAGAGAATCCAGAAGGTGTGTGTGTATGTGTGCACAAGACATGTGGATTAGCAAGGATTTTTCTTGCATAATGTGATTGAATCCCATACATTTGTTTTTTGAAAATGCAAGCTTTCTGCACAAGCAAAGCAAAATCTAATCTAACACTGCCTACTGTCAGCAGATTTGCACAAATATATTAAGGATGGAAGACAATTTGCTTGCATGTATTCCCTGGTATAACACAGAAACCATCCAACAACACCATACCTACCTACACCAAAAAATTTATCTCTTTCCGTAAGACTCAGTCTATTGATCCTTTTTTCTCTTGAATTGGATCCGATATTTAACAGGGAGCCAGTGAAGATGCTGGAGTACAGGTGTAATGTGGTCAGGAGTGCAAGTGTAAGTGAGTAGCCGAGAAGCAGAGTTTTGTACCAACTGAAGCTTATGGACAGAGGAAGAGCTAATGCCAGCCAACAAGAAACTGCAGTAAAAGTTCTTCTGCTACCGGACTTCTAAATGTCCCGCCATCTAAACTCTGTGGCTTTGGTGATCGGATATTTTCTAGACTCGCTGCTCGTCTGTGGAACTCCCTCCCAACTGTGGTTAAACAATCCTCCTCTCTTTCCATATTTAAATCTAATCTTAAGACTCACCTCTTCTCTCTCGCCTCTGGCCTGCTTAATTTAGTCCTCCACTCATTGCTGATCTCTAGTTTTTCTAACTGTTGGACCTCTACTGTTTGTGTGTTCAATGTACTTATTGTTTCTATGTGCTTCTGATTGTAAGCGTCTTTGGGTTTTAGAAAAGCACTATATAAGAATAAAGTATTATTATTATTATTATTATTATTATTATTATTAATATTATTATTATTATTATTATTATTACCGTGAACAAGTAAATGGGATTCCATAGCAACCATTTGGTACAGCATAGCCACCTCCTGCAATAAGAGCATCAGCTTAAGCATACCACAGGAACCACCTGTAACATCATAACCACTGCATGGAACACCACAGCAGCTGCCTTGGAACCTTCTAGAGCCACCTGAAATACAACAGCATCCACAGTACACACCTTACAAAACCCCTTAGCAACACCAAGGAAATGCTAAAGCCCGTGGTTCTCAAAGTGTGGTCTAGGGACCCCCAAGGGTTAGCATGATTTTTTAAATTTGTTATAGCCTACCATTAATAAATAATGTCAACTGGAGTCTAAAGACAATTTTAATAAAATGGGTTTTGTGGTAAAGATGAAAGGTTCAGAGATTAAATAAATCTGGCTCCAAATACTAGGCAGAATGTTTTTGCATATATTTAAATTATATGGCTAATTTTTTTTTTATTGCTTGTTTGTGAAATAAATCTGTATTGACAGGGTCACTGTTTTTTTTTTTTGTTTGTTTTTTTTTTGTTTTTTTTTAAGCTGTGCTGTTACTTTTTTTCAGAAAATGTCCTTATCCAGTTTCAGATTTTCTTTTTGGCACCAACAAATTTGCCACTTTCTTCTCTTCTTTTTTTTTTTTTTTTTTAGAGGAAAAAAAGACATTAAAATGTAGAATTTGCATCCTTGTATACATAATGCTTATTTTGTACAATACATTTTGCTTATTTTCTTAAGCGGTGCCAATAATTCTGGGGTGGACTGTAGGGTTGAACATCTGAGTTGACCAATCAGCGAATTCAGTGGTGATGGAGAAGTGCTTTATTATATATTAATCTTTTTTTTAATTATTATTTTTTCAACTTAGTGTTAAGCTTAGTTATGCCATTTAATTTGGTATTAAAGAAACATTTTTAAACTAAGCTGAAGTGTGTTAACCTTTATTGCTTTTTTTTTTTTTCTTTTAGCAACCGAGGAAGTGAATTCTTGCTGATTTGTCAGTGGGTTTTAGAGAAGAAGAAAGCCAAATGTCATCAACATGACCTTTTTTTAAGCTGAGGTGTGTGTGTGTGTGTGTGTGTGTGTGTGTGTACAGGCAAAGGAGCAGGGCAAGGCTGAGGCTGAGGAGCTGCTCACCAAGCTGGAGAAGGTAAAGCTCTTGTGACTCGTCTGTTTCATTACACTGCAGCACGGCTTGCCCTCGGGAGGGCTATTGAGAGTGAGGTTTCACCCTAATGCACCTTTACTGAAGCTGCTAATGAAGAGAAACGGATCCATTGTCTGTGTTTCTCCCCCTAAACTAGGCATTAATATTTGAGTAACCCCCTGACTTTCACAGACATTCAGACCTTCAGTCAGACTTTAAGTTTCCATCATTCAGCTCTACTGCTCCCAAATGCTCATTCTCTGTACATTATGGACATTTCCTTTGCAGAAAAGTATATACATCACTATACACTGAAGCCTGGTGAACAGAATAGAATTAGAGTGTGTGTAGGCGTCAGTAATCCCCAGTCACTTGGCCTTCGCTGTTGGTACACTCACACGTTTTTCCACGCAGTGAGATCACTTTTGGCTCAAGTTGCTTGAAGTGCCCTTTATCATAGCTGATACTCTAATGTAATGACAGAGAGTGATTATTTTATCATGCTATAAGTGGTTTGCCAAAAGGACAGGTGACTTCCCTAGTATTTATTAAATAATGCAAAAAAAAAAGATGAAAGAGCAGTGATGCGTTTTATCTGTTTTGACTTTACTTCATGCTAAAAGTAGCAGGCAAATTTCGACTCTTTACTAGACTTTACTGTCGAGCCCAATATACAGTAAGGGGTATGATTAATTATGTAGCTAAAATGAACTCTAATACACTGAAGTACCAGAAAAACTGGTACACCAGTTAATGCTTGGTAAGTCACCCGTGGGATCTTGGAAGGTACGTTGCACAGTCCTCATGCTGATGTTTTTTGAGGCCCCAGCATTGAATTCCAGTGTTACCTGAGGCAGTGTTGACGCCTATCACGTGAAATGATACTTGCCAGCCGACGCTGGTCACGTTCACCCAGAGTCTTTTTACGGCAACACATCTGTCATTAGTTTGAGGTTTTGTCGGAATCCTTGTAGTCACGGTACACCCTTGAAATGCTCTTACTATAAAATCCAAATCTACCTCCGAAATGCTGTGACCCATCTCACGAGCTCCGACTACTAAACCGCATTGAAAATCGCAAAATCATGATAGCTTGCTATTCTCACGGCAGAAACCGCTCTAGAAGCTTCCGTAGATGTCTGTCACTTTATATACGCACTGGCAGATGCAACTAATGACATGCATAGGTGACGTTGCTTTGTATTCTGCATAGGCTCCAGTACCAGTTTTTCCGGTACTTCAGTGTATATTCATAATACAGATTTCACTTCGGCTTATATCAGATCTCAAATGAGATGAGAATTTGCAAATTGCCTAGTACATAAAACACAATGGAAATGCTGTAGTAGAAAAATAGCCAGCAGAGGGGTTTAAATTGTGAGCTGACACAAATGAAAGAACAGCACGTCATGCATTTTGTTCATACGTAGTTGCGATGTTAATGTCGTGGAACAGAAACACAAACAAGTTAGATCCTGTTACATTATCGAAACAATACAGTGGTCGTGCCTTTATCAGGCTCACTTTTCTCTCCATTGTTAAGACAAAAAAAAATGCAGCTTGTTTTGTTAGAGAGAAACACAAAGCCCTAGGAAAACACTGTTACCCTGGACCCATAGAAAACAAATACGCAACACATGACTATGGGCTATGTTGTGTATAAAGAGGATTTACAAGCCATTATGTTTTGTGAGTATGTAGGAAATAGAAAGCCAGTTGGGATTCTGAGTAATAAACAGCAAAATACTAATAGTGAAACACCTGATTTGATGATTCCGTCACCCTGTACACTGTGAAGGTCTTGAAGTGTCTGTCTGCCTGACCTGATGTTTTTATTTCCGTCATAAATAACCCCAAATTAAAGTGTGTACAGTCTGTATCCTCCAGCACAGCGTTCACGTGTGTGAATGAGACATAGAAATAGAGATAAACTGCGCTCTTGGTTGATGTTTTGTGGCCTTGTGTGTTCCAGACCAATGCAGAGCAGCAGCTGAAGATCCAGGAGCTACAGGATAAGCTGTCTAAGGTACCGTTTGAACTGACTGTTAATGAGCGACAGACATAGATTGATACAGAAAAAAGAGTAAACGAAATGTCAACAGTTGTGTCATGTTTAAAGTTCGCCATCAGTTATACTAGCACCGTAAAACTAGAGGGATATCCTGTTACCCTGCACAGGCGGTGAAGGCGAGCACAGAGGCCACGGAGCTCCTGCAGAACATCCGTCAGGCCAAAGAGCGGCTGGAGCGCGACCTGGAGCGGCTGCGCAGCAAAACGGATCCCAGCGACACCCTGCGCAGACGCCTGCGTGAGACTGAGGCAGGATGCAGCGCGGCTCACACTTACAGACTGTCACCATCACCGGCATTTACACCATCTGTTCACATTATTCATTATTCATAGCCTAATCCTGTCAACAGCATCGATGAAGTGCTTTCTGACGAAGGCGTTTTGAATTTTGTCAAGAGGATGCAAAACAATTAAGCTTAATCATGCAGTGATGGAAATGTGGCCCAAAAAAGATGTTGCTAACAAACTGGATCTCTTTGTAAGGTCACATGACAAGACAACAAGGGTATTTCTGGTTCTGTTGATGGCATTAATTCAGCAGACTGCATGCAATCGTGCTTATGTTATAGGCATAAGTTCTCATTACAGTCTGATTTTAATTGACGTGGAAAAGTATAAAATGGCTTATTGTTTATCATTACATTGCAAACAGGAAGGTTGGTTAAAAAATCTAAAGACAGAAGGAACCGTCACTTTACCGTTCTCAGCGGTATTTGGTTAATTAATGCTGTGTGAAATGATTTCGTTTGTTCTGTTTGCACATTCTGCCTTTTAGGTCTTATGACAGCAGTCGAAATTAGAAAGGATATATATATATATATATATATATATACGTGAACACATTACAAAATCAATCACTAAATTGCGAAAATGAACACAGACCATACACACACACACGCACGCCACTTTAGTAGGAACATCTGTGCGTCTGCTCCTTCGTGCAATTATCCAGTCAGCCAATCATGTGGCAGCAGCACAGTTCAAAACGTCATGCAGATACATCTTAAGAGCTTAATGTTAACATCAAAGATCTGTTTCAGCTTAATGGAATCTCTTCACCTGCATGATTGTATGCATTACCCTGCTGACATGTGATTGGCTGACTAGATAATTGCATGAAAGCACAGGGTTACAGGTGTTCCTATTAAAGTGGCAGTAAGTGCATCTTTTATATAAATAGCTAGAGAAATAGAGGAAGGGCTTAAAATAACTGGTTAAGTGTGTGTGTGTGTGTGTGTGTGTGTGTAGGAAGGCAGAAAGACTCTGGAGAACCAAGTGAAAAGGCTGGAGATGGTGGAGCGAAGAGAGAATAAATTGAAAGATGACATTCAGACCAAATCGCAGCAGATCCAGCAGATGGCTGAGAAGATCCTGGTGAGCCTTTTCTCTCTCTCTCTCTCTCTCTCTCTCTCTCTCTCTCTCTCTCTCTCTCTCTCTCTCTCTCTCTCTAAACAATACCAGTGCTTTATATCAAAACCTCTTATTATCCGTATACACATGGATAACTAATATAAACTCTGTGTGTGTGCGTGTGTGTGTGTGTGCGTGTAGGAACTGGAAGATAACCTGAGGGAAACTCAGGCCACCGCCCAGCGGATGGAGGCCCACCTAGTCCAGAAGGAAAGAATGTACGAGGACAAGATCAAGGTAACATGGAGTAGTTTCAGACCTGTTTATGGTTCATTGCCATGTATGTGACACACATCATTTAATAAAGTGGTAGAAAACATTTCACAAAAAATATTTATTTTGCAGCTTAAGATCATAGGCAGCGCAGTGCAGCCATAGACCGATTGTCTGCACGTGTATCTGTTTGTGTGTGTTTAGGTGCTGGAGGCTCAGATGAAGGCAGACTTAGCCGATAAGGACGTACTGGAGACCAAACGAGTTCAGCATGAAGAGGAAGTGCGTGAGAAAAGCAAAATCCTCAGCGAGCAGAAAGCTGTAAGGATATCCTCACACCTCCTCCTGTATCCATGTGCATGTGTCCTCCACCTCTTTTCTTTTTTTTTTTTAATATTACCGTTCCACCATTCCTGGAGATGCACGCTTCGCTAGAGTTTACTGGGGACAAAAGGCTCCTAAACCTATTTCCAGTTCAAAATAACTAAGACTTAACTGTAAATAGATGAAAAAGTATGACTTGTCATCGTCATAATTCACATCAGGCTATATCACATCACTCGTCATTCATTATTTTCCTAAAACAGCGTTCCCATCATGTTTTTTTTTTCTTTTTCATTTTGTAATCATGGGTTGATTAAAGTGTTAGGATAAAATGGGACGTTAGTAAGGACGGAAGTGGTGCCACACTATCCTGTATAACAACGCTTCAAGCATGTATTATTCCTTACGTATTGAGTGTGCTACACATTGAGAGCTTAAACAGTTTGACAGGTATAATTAATGCCTGCATATATGGCAGTATTTTCTTTCAAAGAAAATATCAAGCATTCACAGTAATACCTAGTCATTTTTCCCCACAGTGCTTTACAGCAGTCATAGTGATGTGTCACTTTCTGCTTAACCCACTACAAGCCAGAATCATGATCCTAGCTCGTAACTTTATTGCTTATTTATGTTGCTGTGGTGGCTGAATGATACATATTTTCTTCGACGTTTTCATGCTATTTTCTAAGCAAATGACCTGCTACCAGGTTTTGTAGGTCTCCACTGTTTAAGTCAGTCTACTTCAACATAAATAGGCAAATACTAACATCAGTATACCTGATTAATTATTTTACTCGTAACAAATGCGGAGAAACCCATGCTAGATGTCACAGTTCATGCATTATTTCACTGTGTAATTAATATAATCAATGAAATTAAATCAAATGTAGCCGAGTCTAATCATATGTTATTATGAAAATGTCACAGTTCTGATTTTTACTGCTCACACGGCAGTTGTAAAAGGAATCAGATGTGTTGATTTGATTGAAAATCGCCTCACAGCAAGAAGGACCTAGGTTCAGTCCCCGGGTGGAGTGGTCTGGGTCCTTTCTGTGTGGAGTCTGCATGTCCTCCTCGTGTCTGCGTGGGTTTACTCCGGGTACTCCGGTTTCCTCCAACAGTCCAAAGACATGCATATTAGGTTAATTGGTGTCTCTAAAGTGCCCCTAGTGTGTGTGTGTGTGTCCATGTGTGTGTGTGTGTGTGTGTGAGCCCTACGATGGATTGGCGCACTGTCTAGGGTTGATCCTGCCTTGCGCCCTGTGCTGCCGGCTAGGCACCGGCTCTCCCATGACCCTGGAGACAGGAATAAGCGGTTAAGATAATGAATGAATGAATATGATATGATGATGATAATAATAATAACTCTGTCCAATTTTATTATGACACCATTATTCTCACTGTCAGAAAAATGGCAGTAGTATATTACACCAATGGCATGCTTTTTTTTTTTTTTGCCTGTGTGTTATGATCATGCCAACATGCCTAGAATGATGCATGATGATGGCATTTAGACTGACTCATTTTCTTCTTAGGTGACATATTCTTTTAAATGACAGTGCTATTGTATTATCTGCACTGAATTGGTTTTTTTTTCTATTTCTCTGGATTATATCTAATGTGTGGGTGTGCGTATCGTTCCTTTAGACCATCAATGCCATGGAAAATAAGATGAAGAGTCTGGAGCAGCGTATTGCCGAGCTCTCTGAGGCCAACAAACTGGCAGCCAACAGCAGCATCTACACCCAGAAAAATATGTAAGAGACTAACGACTCATAGATAATACAAGCTGGGACGGATCAAAAAAAGTAACTCGATGCTTCGCTGCGGTGTTATATGTGTGTGCTGGGCAGGAAAGCGCAGGAGGAGATGATCTCTGAGCTGCGTCAGCAGAAGTTCTACCTGGAGTCGCAGGCAGGAAAGCTGGAGGCTCAAAACGCCAAGCTGGAGGAGCATCTGGAGAAGATGAGTCAGCAGGAGCAGAACAAGAAGAGCCGGCTGATAGAGCTGGAGACCAGACTGCGCGAGGTCAGAGAGGGCTGTAGGCGAATTTGAAAAGCAAATAGAGCAGAGAACAAGGCATTCATTTCCAGAAAGGGAGGAATTTCAGGAAAAATGTGTTTGATATTATGGCTCTGGATATTCTATGGTTAAAATCACACTAAAGCTATTAAGGTTTTCTTAGATGTGTCCTTATATTGTATCTACACTGATGCAGCATCCCTAATGCTTACAAGACTTAATATTTTCCCAATTCATAATACTGATAATGGTTATTAAAATGTAGCAGGAAAACTGAACATACGCTTTAAAAGCAGTTTTGGAAATGTGTCGAATTTTTGGCCTGGATCTGGAGGCTCTTCATAATCTCAGACATGTTTCGGTTTCTAGTGTCGGTTCTCAGACTTTGTATCAGTGAAATTACTATTGATTTGGGACCTAGATCCAGTGATATCAGTGGCTTGGGGTTGGCATCATTCATCACCTTGAGAGCTCAGCTCAGAGCTCAGCTCAGACAAATCAAGCTGTTGATATTAAAGTAAGACATAACTTTTGCAGGGAGGTTGAAAATTATTCCACCTGAATCTGTGCTCCAAGGAGGAACACTATAAATAAATAAATAAATAAATAGCCTGAATAGCTGTTGAGCTATATTGCTCAATCTTATGCTGACGAACTCTTTTTGAGAATTTATACCCATAATGTAGGGCAAGTGTAATATTATGAGTGTATCCGACATCCTATATGGAATAGTTTTGACTGGAGATCATTAAAGTTTTTATGCCATATGTTGTATGAACACCCACACCTGAATAATTAATGGTTCAACTCTCAAACAGGTGGGAACGTGGACTGCTTATTAAAATCGCCTGCACAATGTCAGAAACAGAAAAATATAGTGGCATGTCTATGAGGGATGTCTATGAATGGTTTTAATCATCCAGGTCATGATTACGAATTATAATAATCAGATCAGCTTGTCGCAGCTTAACACTGGACAGTGATTCGAATTGTGTTATAATCTTATAGACACTTTCCTGCTCATCTAACAGGCTTCATCAG
Source organism: Scorpiodoras heckelii (assembly GCA_028566435.1). Taxonomy (NCBI): domain Eukaryota; kingdom Metazoa; phylum Chordata; class Actinopteri; order Siluriformes; family Doradidae; genus Scorpiodoras; species Scorpiodoras heckelii. The sequence goes on from JAOVVH010000037.1 coordinate 7,282,520, forward strand.
TTCTCTTGCAGTTAAATCTTTACAGTTCTCAGTTATGACGTCATGAAGCTGGCTAACTTTATATGACACTGACAAGAGGTCATGAGTAGGCTTATGAACAGGAAAGAAAGAGGCACAGGGAAAAAAATTAAAGAAAGAACGGTATAGTCTCAGAAACATGGAGAGGATGCATAGGAAGAATGTACACAGAAGAATAATGTCTGGTTTGTCGCTAACAAACAGATTTTGTTCCCGAGTTACAAAAGGCTGAATAAAAAAAAGGGACTCGGAACCCGATAGCTGTTTAGAAATGTGACTCGACGGGGCCTCTGTAGGTGATTTTGTGATTGATTGCACTCACTGGTGTGTGTCGGTGTGTTGTGAATAGATGGGTCTGGAGCATGAGGAGCAGAAGCTGGAGCTGAAAAGGCAGGTGACGGAGCTGACACTGTCCCTGCAGGAGAGAGAATCTCAGATCAGCAGTCTGCAGGCGGCACGTCACGCTCTGGAAAACCAGCTACAACAGGCCAAGACTGAGCTGGAGGAGACCACGGCCGAGGCTGAAGAGGAGATCACTGCACTTAGAGTGAGGCACACGCGCACACATTATATCATGCTGGCCATAATGGAGGAAATAATCACACCTTTTAGTTTCCCACTCAACATCATTTTCAATTCGCTGAAGTGTTCTGCCGGGTTCATTGGTGCGTCATGGCAAAATCTGATTTGTTATGCAGATGAGTCTGTCTGTGACACTGCATTAATCCAGTCGGGCAAAGCAAAGACTTTTAAACAACTCATCGTACAAGCTTGTGGAAAAAAATGATCATTTCAAAGAATAGCTGAACACTGTTAGGAAATCATATTTGAAGCATATGAAGCTGCTTAGGCTGCATGGTAGCAATAGAAAAGTCGCTTGATAGTATGATTGACCAAGCAAACCAGCCAAGTAGAGCTGTCTTGTACACGTTTCTGTTTACAAGCTACAGAAACTTGAAGATTGCAGTCTGGTTCTCTACAGTTCTTAGATCACTGGTTTCCAACAGGCAAACAAGCTTGTGTGACAAAATGAGCTTTTTGGAGGAGGATATATGTAGGTCCTGTCTTGAAAAAGGTCTACATTATAAGTAGGTAGTTCTTAGCCACATTTATTTAAAAAAAAAAACATCCAACAGATCTTTAGTCATTAGACTAAATCTTCATCTTTATGAAAATCCGTTGATATACTGTAAATTACAATATAGCAGTTTGTTTATGTTGTACTGTATATCTGTAATATACACACACACCATTCTATTATACTGTACCATAGTATACCATACACATCTTACATTTACCTTTACGTTTACATGTTTGTCCTCTTTGTCCAGGCTCACCGAGATGAAATTCAGCGCAAGTTTGATGCCCTAAGGGACAGCTGCTCGGTATGTAGCTTATCCATAATCATCCATAATGACAGGATATTATATGATCTTTGCATCCTATGTACATCAAACCCATTTTACGTAGACTCCCTGTGACAGATTTTGGAAGGTTTAACTATTTAGCTACACAGGATGATGATGATTGGTGTTGTGTCATTGCAGGTGATCACAGACCTGGAGGAGCAGCTGACCCAGCTGACCCAGGAGAACGCCGAGCTGAACCGGCAGAACTTCTATCTGTCCAAACAGCTGGACGAGGTGACGGACGAGAGCGAGGAGAGACTACAGCTCAGCCAGGATGTGGAGCGTCTCCGCCGAGAGGTGGCTGACCGAGAGATGCACCTGAACAATCAGAAGCAGGTAGATCTGAACGCACACACACACACACACACACACACACACACACACCTCAGTGAGCACAATCAGAGGTCCGCGGAAATCCACAACGTAACGTTATACTTTCCTTTGTACAAAGAACATCGAGACCCTGAAGACGACGTGCAGCATGCTCGAGGAGCAAGTGGTAGAGCTGGAGACGCTGAACGACGAGCTTCTAGAGAAAGAGCGGCAGTGGGAGAACTGGCGCTCAGCCCTGGAGGACGAGAAGGAACAAGCGGAGCGACGCACGCGCGACCTTCAGCGCCTCCTCGACAACGAGAAGCAGAACCGGCTACGTGCTGATCAGCGCAGCACCGAATCCCGCCAGGCTGTGGAGCTGGCTGTGCGCGAGCACAAGGCCGAAATCCTCGCCCTCCAGCAGGCGCTCAAGGAGCAGAGGCTCAAAGCTGAGAGTCTGTCTGATACAGTGAGTCATGCGTGCACACGCTTTCTCCAAAGTTTCATAAGACGTTTACTGACTCAGTGAATCTCATCACTCAAGCTCTTTAATTCACACTTCAGTTTTTTCCTCCTCTCTGTATATTTGGAACATTAGTTATTAGTATTAAAAAAATATATATTTCTGCCCCTGTATTGCTGTACGCCAGATCCTTAGCTAGTTCTGAGATAATTATGGATCCCTGTAGCTATTCCTTACTAATCCTAGAACTGATATGTTGTATTTGTAAAATATGTGGATGAATGAAACATATTTGTAGCTTAGTTTCCAAATACACTTGTATAGAAAATATGTATTTCGTTTAAACTGTCCTCACAGTCTCGAAATCCTTTAGTGTGTTGTGCCCGAGCTTCATTGCTACTGTTTTGACTTGCAGTTGAATGACCTGGAGAAGAAGCATGCCATGTTGGAGATGAACGCTCGCAGCCTCCAACAGAAACTGGAGACTGAGAGAGAGCTCAAGCAGAGGCTGATGGAGGAGGTTGGTCTCGCGCACACAGGCATTTGGAGCATTTGCCATCAGCCTGATCTACCTAACAAGTTACTGCTGCTTTAGTTTATTGGATTCAAATTAAGCTAGGCATGCTACTTGAATTCTGCGGGTGATTCCCTGCCTTACACCCAATGAGCTTTGGGGTTAGGTTCCAGCACTCCCTGTGACTCAGTAGTAGGATAAGCAGCTTAGAAAATGAATGAATGAATGAATGAATGAATGAATGGTACTTGAATTTTCTATTAGCTTGAACCTACGTGTTGATGTTCACTAAGTATCATCAGCTATACCATGGCTTATCAAAGCTAGTGGGTAGCAGGGACCAGTGCTGGTATCTTGTTTCTCTCAAGTGATCCAGTTTATTCTCAGCTTAGCTAATAAAGTTTGATTCTTGAATGTTGCATGTAACATAAATGATGTCAAGGGCTCCAACTGTAAGACAGGAACTGTATCTATGAAGTGACTATAATTAATATAGCCACATAATAAACTGTGTCCATGTATGGATAAACCTGCTTAATAGTGATGTTCAGATATACTGTGCCATTCAGAAATCTTCTAATAGGTGTCGGTATCTCTTATTCTGCCATAATAATGCAACATGTTCAACCAAACATATTGTTTCACATCATTGTTCCACTGCAAAAAATAAAATCTTATGCTCTAAATGTATTATGCTGTATATACACAAACGGTTATATTTTTATTTCTCAGCTGTGTATATGTCAAGACATTTTTTGTTAAAGTGATTGTTTCCATTGATCCTTGTACATGTTTGACATCTCAGCAAGGAAAGCTGCAGCAGCAGATGGACCTCCAGAAGACCCACATCTTCAGGCTGACTCAGGGTCTGCAGGAAGCACTGGACCAAACTGACCTGCTCAAGACTGAAAGGACAGACCTCGAGTATCAGCTAGAAAATATACAGGTACACACACACACGCACACGCACACATCTGGTCATCATTCCCAGCTCTTGTTACACCGTTTACCAACCTTTTTCCTCTAACTATGCAGAACAGCTAATCAAAAGCACTTCTGAGAGGCATGAACCATTGACGACTCCTCAGGGATGAATGCAGCGTATTGATTCGGATAGAATGGGATAGATTAAGAAGTAGTGAAGCAGAGGCTCTGACTAGATCCTGACTCCCACAATCTGTCTGAGTCCACGCTGTAATTATACTCTCCTACACACGCTCAACTCACAGGATTAATGATCTGTTGTTCTTGCTGTTCTCTGCAGCTACCTCATAAATTCCTCACATTCGCACATGTAACTCAAAAAAAAAACAAAACCAGCAAGATTGTGAGTGCATTTACTGTACTCACAAGTGCAGTGCAGATGGTTTTTGGACCCTTACTGAATGACAGAATGACGGATTGCCACTGTTAATGCATCCATGCCCATATCAAGACACCTCGTTTTGGTTTATATTTAAGCATAAACCAGCAATAAGGAACAAAAATAGTAGTAAGGAACTCCATGTTCAGGTTAATCTTTCCAGTTCTGCATTTCAACAAATGCTGTATTCTGTGCTAGGGTTGGCTAGTAATTCTTATTAAGAAGGATCCTGACGACTGGACAGATGATAGAAGAACTAGACTTAAAACAGATATACAGAAATGATAAAGGGGATTATGTAAAAGATATTTTATAGTATAGTAGTTGCTAGTGCTGTCACGTGATAAATTTTTTAATCGCGTTAATCGTGCGATTAATTTTTTTATTCGTGCGTTAATCGCGGTTTTAACACACATTTTGATTTGCATTGAACATGCAAGGGGGCATCGTAGGACCACTGAAAATGAAAGAGAAACAACTGCTGAATGTTGCCTCATTATTCACTTGACTTTATTTGATAA
>JAOVVH010000037.1:7457412-7469807 GCA_028566435.1 Scorpiodoras heckelii
AGTACAATAAACCTCATTTCAATCCTGAAATATTACTGTGTCCATCAGTTATTAGATATATCAAACTGAAATGGCTGATGCAAACACCCAAATATTTAGAACTAAAGATGATTAATGATTAAGATTAATAGGGGTGCCCAAACTTTTTCATATGACTGTAACAGAAACTAACTTGTTTCACAAAAGTTCAGCAACGTTAAATGTCACACTAAACTAATGATTATTACATTAAAAAAATTAATCATTGGAAAATTGCTCTAAGAGGAAAAATAACACAATGTGAAAATCTGTTATAGGAAAAGGATGGTAAATGGTTATTATAATAAGAAATATGTAAGAAGACAGAACACAAATGTGTTTATTTCTCTCCAGGCCCCCAAGTACAGCTAAAAACACAGGCCTTGCTGGTCAGGACCCGTCTCTACAGCTGGACTGTAAGGGAGAGGGCACGGGCAACAACCTGACTCTGCCCACATTCATCAGCCCGGGAATCAGCAGCAGCCGCGCACACAAACCCAAAACCTCTATGCTGTGCTCAGGTGAGTGAGTCGGGGTCTCCTATTCTCGCACACACATGCGCGCGCACACACACACGAACAGTCTCACATTCTGAACAGAATCCCCACCCTCACTGTGTGTGTGTGTGTGTGTGTGTGTGTGTGTGTGTGTGTGTGTGTGTGGGTCTGCCAGAAGTGTTAGATGAGAACCTCTCAAGCCCAGAAGAAGTGTTTCACACAGGCCACTCCAGGAATTCCAGCTATGCCAGCCAACAGAGCAAAGTTTCAGGTGAGACTCTCACACAGCTAATGGGAGTTGACATTCAGTTTTCCCTGTTTGTACAAATATACTTGAAGGCACTAAATCTGACAGTCCTTCCTGCAGGCTACAGCACAGAGCACTCGGGCTCGTCCAGCCTGACAGACCTGAGCCAGCACCGGAGGAACACGTCCACCAGCAGCAGCAATGCTTCAGCGGGGACCGCCACAGCTACTGAAAGCCCAGCAGAAGCGGACAAAGATCAAGTGAAACCCGAGAAGCCTCCTCGCCCACCGAGGCCTACCGTACTCCCTGTGCGAACTTCTAGGTAAACCTGTGACTCGGGTGCAGAGACGTATCTGCATGCCTTAGTGATCCTGGCAGAGTTAAAGAGTTACATGTTTTGCATTTGACAAATGTTTATTACTTTTTTCATTACTTTTTGTTCTGCACTTCCTTCATCTTGTTCCCTTTTTCTTTTTGTTTTTGTCTTATTTTTATCTTGTCCTTATTATTATTAAAAGCTACTTTGTTATTCTTGTTCTTCTTTTTTCCACTTCTTGTTTGTTATAATTATATGATTTATTCTTCCTTTTTTTAGCATCAGTTATTTAAAAGCTGTTCTAGAGGTTTTACTGGGATGGTGTTGGGTATTAATGAATAATAATAATAATAATAATAAGTTTCTGCACATGTTCTAGGAGAAAGAAGGACTCTGTGGAGAACCACCCCACCTGGGTGGATGACACGCGCATCGACGCTGATGACATTGTTGAAAAGATCGTCCAGAGTCAGGACTTTGCTGACGTCAGCAACAATGAGGGTGTGTATGAAAGCTCGTGCATGCTTAATTATCAGTTTTTCAAGGTAAATCCTTCATGTCCTGTCTGTCTTCACTTGCTTGACCCTGTTTCCCAGTTGTGCCGTAACTCTTTGCATTCATAACAGTGCTGATGCGGACGAACAGTGTCCCAAAACCATGGCATTAAAGATGCGTTTCCTTTTTCTTCTGTCTTACAGATAGCAATCTGCAGCTGTTTGTCAGTCGGGACGGTACCACTGCTCTCAGCGGCACCCAGCTGGGCAACAGGTGAGTCCAGGAGTGGCGTCCTTGACTTACTCCTTATTAATCATTTACATATAATTGTGATAATTGTGATTGACGAATAGCATACATCATTATCCTGCCTGTTTCCTTGTCTGGCAGGGTGTCATCAGGTGTGTTTGAGCCTGTCGTGATCGAGAGTCATTAGTGGCGTCAGTCACACCTCACCTGAAATACAAGAGATGACCAAAATAAGTGAGGATAAAGAGTCCAGCATTGAACTAACAAGAAGTTTTGTGGTCTTTTTGTTGTCTTCACTGATGAATTTATTCTCACACTTATTATTATTATTATTATTATTATTATTATTATTATTATTATTATTATTAGCCACGTAATCAAAAAGTTGTGTTACTGACACTCTGTTTGCAAGTAAACAAACTACTTGAAATACCTGAAGTAGTCGAACACTGTGAAAAGCTGTCTTTGGCCTGGGAAACATCATACTTATGGCCCTAATGGCAGCCCATAGGATTTTTAAATAGTAATACAATTCTTAGATCGTTTAGCCTTTTAGATATTATTTAATGGTTCCAATCTGTGTTTTTCCTCTTACCAGATTTGTTTTTCGAAGCATTTGTTTTGCCTGCATTACAGACCACTAAATCATGTTCAGAGTCTTCGCATTAACCACTACCTTTTCCCTTCATTGGGAATGATCTTAGAGGAGAATTCCACTTACTTTAAAGAACACCGCATGTTTAGCAGTGGTTTAAAACATTTTTTTTTGTTGATTGCATGCTTTTAAAGGAAGATATATTACACTAATTACCCACTGAAGGTTTCCACAGGGCATAAAACCCCCTTTGGTTTTGAATGTTTTCAGATTATTCTATGTCAACAAATGGAAAAGAAGTTCAACAGCATTACATCAGTGAATATTTTAACATACTTATTGAATATTTAAACCTAAAATCATGATAGATTTTTTTGTTGTTGTTGTTGAACTTGTGTTTTTTGTGTACTGCCTTAAGCAATGACCTGTTAGCGAGGTGATTTATGAGTCACATACCTGGATATAACCTGATGTGCGTCACTGGTAAAGTCAGCGTTTTTATACACCAGTTTCTCCAGATTATTGTAGTGTCAAAATTATAAGGGACGTGTTCAGAGAGAAATTCGGTAAATTCAGTTCCAGATGTGACTATAGTTTGACCACAATAATTAAAATTTTAGACTCATCACTAACGTAATATGGGAGACACCTGAAAGCTGCACCATTTTGCATTTTCAGAGAAAGCAGTACTCGGACAAAAACATGAATAAAAGTCACCTGGCAAAAAAGCCAGTTCACCGAAGGGGGGAAAAAACAGGACATAAGAGACATTTGTTGGTAGCAACGGTTACTTTCGCTTTGTGTTGAATTTGGTGTGAAATTTGACCTGTGGATTCATGAGCCTTAGTCTTCTGAGCCAATAGAAAGCAAGTGGGCAGAGCTATTGTCTCTTTGGCAGTCACATTAGTATTAGGGGTTAGAAGTTAGGAATTAGTTATTAATTTTTTTGTGGTAAAAAATTATTATTTTTTTCAATTTCCTTAAATTGAAATATGACTGCAGGTACTCAAATCATAGTTCTTGCTCAATAGATTAATTGTCTTGCATGTTTACACAATGAACATGTATAGAAAAGCATCATAAGGCATCATGACAGTTTCAGAAATCTCTTTATCAGGAATTAAATGAACCATTATAAATAATATCTTTTGGATAATATTCTGGCACTAAGACTACTTTTCACATTTGCTGGTTTTTATGCCCTATGGAAGCCTTAATGGGTATTTTTTGTGCTATATTTTACTTGACAGTAATCATGCAAATTGTTTTAAAGCACTGCAAAGTATGCATGAAATATGGTTCTGCTGTTAGTTGGAATCTGAATTTGAATGGAACCATAAGACACAAAGATGAGCAAACACACAGAGCTGTATGGCTGGCCATACCTAAACATATCATATTCAGGTTAACAAGCTTCTAGGCATTCCTCTGTAGATTATGGCCTTCTGACATGTTTCTGTAGTGTGTGTGCGCTCGTGTGTGTGTGTGTGTGTGTGTGTGTGTGTGTGTGTGTGTGTGTGTGTGTATTGGGGATATTAGAGCCTTCATACGTGTGACTCATCTGTTCTCCAGCTGGCCTGGGGAATCCCACTCCAAGTCAGACTTCTTCATATGCACACTCCTCATCCGAGCATGCGTGCTCATACCCGGCTCTCCTTCACTTGTTTGTTTGTGCTGCAGGATTCAGCCGTGCATACCAGTGTTAATCAAGTGTTAGTATTGTACTGCAGCGCAGTGCACTGAATGTCCTCGTACAGATTCTTGCTCCATTTTTATCTCCAAATGTGCCGTTCATGTTCTAAAGAAATGTGCAGCAGAAACCCGCAGCACGATAATAGAGTGCATGCGAGTGGAGGATGGAGGATGTGGCTTGAAAAACTGGCTTTGTTTTTGCAGGCTTAGATCAGAGCAAATGACTAACAATCACGCCACTGTACTTGGCAACAGCCTCCGTGTCCCCAGATGCACCTGGTGTGCATCCCCCGTGTGTGTGTGTGTGTTTTAAAAGTCTGTGTACTGTTTTGTTTTCAGTTTGAATGAGCTAACCATGATGTTGGTCATGGAGAAAAATGATCTCAGTTGATCTGAGATGACATACAGAGTTGCACATTTTAGTTCCCATAACTTTACATATAAAAGTGCAATGTGAGCTTGATTCAAGGAGGATTTCATGCTTTAATGTGTGATTCCAAGCTGTTAGTGAGATTTGACAGATAATTAGACAAGATAACTTAACTTATTTCCTACATTCGTGTATGGAATTACACTGATGAGCCACAAACATTAAAATCACCTGCCTAATATTATGTAGGTCCTCTATGTGCTGCCAGAACAGCTCTTACCCCTTGAGGCATGGAGTTCATAGGACCTCTGAAGGTGTGCTGTGGTATCTGGCACCAAGACGTTAGCAGCAGATCCTTTAAATCCTGTAAGTTTCCAGGTGGGGCCTCCATGGAGTTGACTTGTTTTTCCAGCACGTCCCACAGATGCTTGATCGAATTGAGAGCTGGCGAATTTGGAGGCCAAATCAAGACCTTGAACTCTTTGTTGTGTTCCTCACACCATTCCTGAACAGTTTTTTGCAGTGTAGCAGGGTGCACTGGGTGAAAGAGACCACTACCATTAGGGAATACCATTGCCATGAAGCAGTGTACTTGGTCTGCAACAATATTTAGGCAGGTGGTACGTGTCAAAGAATCATCCACATGAATTCCAGGACCCAAGGTTACCCAGCAGAACATTCCCCCAGAGAATCACACTGCCTCTGCACATACTTCTATCCACGTGATGTATAAGAAAGCATGATTCATCAGACCAGGCCACCATCTTCCATTGCTAAATGGTCCAGTTCTGATGCTCATGTGCCCATTGTAGGTGCTTTTGCTGGTGTACAGGGGTCAGCATGGCCACTCTGACTGGTCTGCAGCTACACAGACCCATATGCAGCTAGCTTTGATATACTGCAGCAAGGTGTTCTGATACCTTTCTGTCATAACCAACTTTAATGAACTTTTTCAGCAGTTTGTTCTACAGTAGGTCTTCTGTGGGATCAGACCAGACAGGCTAGCCTTCACTCCCTGTGCACATCAATGAGCTTTGGGCGCCCATGGCCCTGTCACTGGTTCACTGGTTATCCTTCCTTGAACCAGTGTTGGTAGATACTAACCACTGCATACCCAGTACACCCCAAAAGACCTGCTGTTCTGGAGATGCTCTGACCAAGTCATCTAGCCATCACAGTGTCCGAGGCACTCAGATCCTTACGCTTGCCCATTTTTCCTGCTTCCTTCACATCGTCTGTAAGAACTGTCTTCACTTCCTGCCTAATATATCCCACCCCCTGACAGGTGCCAACGAGATAACTGTAATGATATAAACAATGTTATTCACGTCACCCATCAATGATTTTAATGTTATGGCTGATCGGTGTATACATGTATATTAATGAAATAACGATTTTTTTCAATACTCCTAACAAATAACAAGCTCTTTTACTATAATATTTAGCAGTTTACATGCCCAAAGTTATGTCTCTTACGACCTAAAACAGCATGTGACTTCAGATTCAGGAATCAGGTTCTTCGTTCAAGAAACGAGAACCATTTTTTGTTTCCTGAAAATCCTTTTGATTGTTGGATGGATTGAAAGGTTCTGAATGATTATTCAGTATATCCTGGTTTAAAAAAAAAGGTGCAAATCATGGGGTGAAATGGAAATGAGAAAGGAAATGAAAAATGGCTCTTTTTGTGGCACATTGTGGTTCCCAAGACAAATAAATATGTCCGTGCCAGAAAGTTCCTTTTCGTCTTAGCGCACTTGGTCCTGACTGCGTGGGCAATTCAGCTAGAGTTTACGGACACGTTTTAACATCGGCGTATGCTAGTGTGTTCAGTATGCTTGTGTGTTCAGAATCGCTCAAAATATATTTAAAAAATCAGACCTTGTTTTTTCTTCCTGAAAAAAAAAACCAACAGTTGACCCAAATCGACATACAACTCTGGATTGATTGACATTTGCACGAGTGTTCTGAACTCGATGTTACGTGTGCAAGTGTGCAATCTGGAGACAGTAAAATAATGCGCTACTATTGGTGGACGTGACTACATTTTTTTGTCTGGGGAACTTATACATTATATTCATCTACATATACAGTATACCAATTATAGATAAGTGCATTTTGCCAAGATGCCTAATTTCCTTCAAGGGAACATATTTTCAAAATCTTTAAACTAATCCTGACTCACATTACTCATGCTATACACTTTGTTTCCTATATCTATTTGCAACACAGTCTGTGCCAATCTTGCTCACGTAGATCATCAGCCACACGCTAATTCTAATACTGTGCTGTCTTTCAACTTCCGAACCAGCAGGCTGGTTTATTTTCGATGGCTATTGCCATGACAACTCTCGTCCTTCTTATTTCGTTAGTGATTTAATGAGTATTGTGCCAGCATGAGATGATTGATGTACACACTACTTAAAGGGTTATACTTGCTTGCTCTTTCTTTCTACTTTATAGAGCCTCGTGCCATGCTGTTGTTCAGTCGTAATAGACTGTAACCTGTGATATATTTTTTTCAATCACAAACATAAATGTAAACGTGATTTAATTTACTATGTGAGGGGCAAAATTATTTCATGCACCAGTGTTTGTGTAATTTGCTGTTGTGAGTTCTAAGAAAAGTGTCAAAGAATGCTTGAAATGCAAAGTAATTCATTCATTATGATGCAAGTGTCCACATGGTTTACGCAACCGAAAATGATTTGTGGGTAAAATGTGGCGTATGTGAATCAGTCTTGGGTATTAATTATAAATGAAATGATACTACACTGTGATGTTTTAGGGATGACGCACACCACAACGGCACTTAAATACTAACTTTCACTTAACAAGATATACACCCTCGTCCATAACTAATGACATCCGTCTCTGTTTTAAATAGTTATTATGAAGCTATGCACTTGGCTCAGCCAGAAAGATTCCTTTAAAGTGGTGGTTCGTTTTCACCACTATATTCCATACAGTTATCAAAATGTTCAGTATATCTCAGAAAACTTAAGATGTCTATAAAAGTCTACGTATATTTAACTCTACCACAAATTACTTTATTTTTCTGATCATATTAAATATAGAATTATGGATGAATACTTATATTTTACGATCACACAAATAATATTGTTTCCAAAGTTTCGCTCGACCTCATATTGTATTATTGGACGTATTACTGTGTCATGATGGATCTAAACTGTATTTCTACACTCAACTATGGATGTTTCATATTCTGTCATGTAAATTTGTTTATGGATGTGTATTAATGGGAGGAAATAAAGGAAATTTTGGGCATCGTATAATAAATGTTGGACTTTGTTTTATTATTATTTATTATGAGGGCGAGTCAAAAATGGTCCGCACTCCGGTTCTAGTAAAACTTCCACTACGAGACAGAGAGTAAACGGCAGAGTATGGAATAGAAACATTATCAAACGCCGACTAAGAAAACATTCAACCATCAGCTGGAAAATTGATGTTTACGGTTTTCTGGGATTCTCAAGGGCCAGTACTGGACGATAATCAGGAAAAAGGTTGAACAATCAACAGTGCTGGTTACAGTGAAACGCTCACTGAAGAGCTGAAGCCTAAAATTCGGGCAAAATGCAGAAGATTGCTATCCAAGGGGCGTTGTGTTGTTTCATGACGATGTACATTCGCAGACTGCTACCCATACTGTCGACACTCTCCAAAAACTTCATTTTGAGGTGTTAAAGCATCCTCCCTGTAGTCCTGATCTCGCCCCATCAGACTATCACCTGTTTGGTTCCCTGAAAGAAGCCCAACGAGGACAAAGATTCACGTCTGATGAAGAGGTGAAGACAGCGGTGTATTCGAGGATCTCAGCTCAGCCTAAAACATTTTTAATGAGGGAATATAAAAGCTTGTTGACAGATGGACAAAGTGTATTGAAAAGTGGGGAGATTATGTCAAAAAATGCTGTATTTGTCTTTTCTGCTTAAAACAAATTCTACAGCAGAGTGCGGATCATTTTTGACTCGCCCTCACAGATTGGCTTGGGATAAAGCATGATACAGTTGTCAAACTACGTCTCCTTGTTGTAATGCCTCCTTGTTCCCTGTGAAATAATTTACTCAAGCAAAAGTGCAGACACTCCTGTAAATAAATATTCAGGTTAGTGTTGGAGTACAGCTTCAAATTCTTCACATATGGTAATGTAGCGAATGAGTTTTGCATAAAGTATGAATATAAAAATCGAAGAAGCAGATATGAATTAAGTCACATGTAGGTACTGTTGGTAAAATAGTTCCCACTGTCACCACGGAAACAGGGAATGTGTGTATCGGGTGAATTAGTTATGCTGATTAAAAACGTCATTGGTGTTCAAAAGTATGTGGACATCCAACCATTACATTCATGTATGCATGCTGAACATATTTGAAGTTTAGTCCTCCTTTGTTGTTACAATAAGCTCCACTCTTCTGAGAAAGTTTTCCACTAGATTTGTGTTCAGTCAGCTACAAGAACATTAGTCAGGTCAGGCACTGATGTTAGGTGAAGAGGCCTGGGGTACAGTCAGAGTTCCAGTTCACTGCAAAGGTGTTCAGTGGGAATGAGGTCAGGGCTCTCAAGTTCTTCCACTCCAGGTTTTGTGCAACCATGTCTTCATGGAGCTCAGTTTGTGCACAGGGCCATTGTCATGCTGGAAGACATTTGTGCCTTTTAGTTTCAGTGAAGGAACAATGTTTGTTTGGTTAGTTTCAATGAAATGATAATGCTACAGCATGTAGACATCCTGTATAATTCTGTATTTCCAGCTGCAGTGCATTCGGAAAGTCTTCAGACCCTTTCACATTTTTTCACATTTTGTTATGTTGCAGACTTGTGCTAAAAGTAAAGTGTTCCCCCATCAATTTGCACCTAAAGCCCCATAGTGAGGGAGTGAAAACAGAACTTTAGACATTTTTGCAAATTTATTAAAAAGGAAAAACATAAGTATTCAGACCCTTGGCTGTGACACTTGAAATTTAGCTCTGGGGGCCTCCCATTTCTCTTGATCATCTTTGAGATGTTTCTACACCTTCACTGGAGTCCACCTGTGGTGAATTCAGTTGATTGGACATGATTTGGAAAGACACATCCCTGTCTATATAAGGTCTCACAGCTGGCAATGCATATCGGAGCAAAAACCAAACCATGAGGAGGAAAGAACTGCCTGTAGACCTCAGAGGCAGGATCTGGAGAAGGCTACAAAAAATTTCTGCTGCACTGAAAGTTCCCAAGAGCACAGTGACCTCCATAATTCTTGAATGGAAGATGTTTGGAACAACCAGGACTCTTCCTAGAGCTGACCACCAAACTAAATAATCAGGGGAGTAGGGCCTTGGAAAGAGAGGTGACCAAGAACCCAATGATCACTCTGACTGAGCTCCAAAGCTCCTGTGTGCAGATGGGAGAAACTTCTAGACGGTCAACCATCACTGCAGCACTCCACCAATCTGGGCTTTATGGCAGAGTGGCCAGATAGAGGCCTCTCGTCAGTAAAAGACACATGACTGTCTGCCTGGAGTTTGCAAAAATGCACCTATAGGATCTAAAGATTTTTTTTGCAAACTCTAGGTGGGCTTTTGTGCATGTAAATCTTGTTTTCACTTTCTGATTATGGGGTATTGAGTGCAGATTGATGACGGGGAAAACTTTCATCCATCCATTATCTTCCGCCTTCCGCTTTATCCCGCCAGTGTCATCGGGTGAAGGCGGGGAACACCATGGACAGGTCGCCAGTCCATCGCATGGCCAACACACACTCACACACACACACACATTCTCACCTACGGATCAACCTAACATGCATGTCTTTGGACTGTTGGAGGAAACCGGAGTACCCGGAGGAAACCCACAGAAGCACGGGAAGAACGTGCAAACTCCACACAGAACGGTCCGGACCGGGAATCGAAACCGGATCGTCTTGCAGTGAGGCGACAGTGCTAACCACTACACCACCGTGCTGCCATGAGGGAAAACTTGAATTGTGTTTTTATTTCAGCACAAGGCTGCAACATAATAAAAATAAAAAAGTGAAAGGGTCTGCAGACTTTCTGAATGCACTGCATGTGGAGGCAGGTTGGTTGAAGAAACACATATGGGTGTGATGATCAGGTGTCCAAGTCCTGTGGCCAAATTCGTCGTGTAATCGATAATAAATAATAGATAACAGAAGCATGTCTTGCTTCAGAGCAATGCACATTTGTGCTTGGAGAGATTTTGATTGCTTTTGAAGTGTGCAAAACTCTCAGAATAGTGCAGTACGTAGTCTATATGTGTGAGTCTGGACATATCTAAAGCGACACATACTGTACATACATACATACATACATACATACATACATACATACATACGCATAACCTGTTCACT
Organism: Scorpiodoras heckelii; assembly: GCA_028566435.1. Classification (NCBI taxonomy): domain Eukaryota; kingdom Metazoa; phylum Chordata; class Actinopteri; order Siluriformes; family Doradidae; genus Scorpiodoras; species Scorpiodoras heckelii. Next base: position 7,468,259 of record JAOVVH010000037.1, read on the forward strand.
GTCTCTTACACAAGAAAACATTCATCACAGGCGTACACAAGAGCTAAAGGAATAAAATTCCTCCAGTTGTGCTCTGTCGCCATCTTGTGGCCTTTATTTCCTCTACAGAAAACTACATTTCCCATCACTAAGGATGACGTGAACCGGAAGCCGGAAGCCGGAAGCGCAAAGGGCAGGAAATCCGTCGGACAGCGACGAGCTCGACATGGTGAGATGAAATAAAGCTTTTCTCGGTGCTTACGTTTGTTTATTTATGTACAACTCGGTCATGCTGTTTAGACATGTTTCATAAACGATAAATATTCATCCTATTTAAATATACTCTAAGGGATTAAATAAATCTCTCAGTTTGTTTGTTAAAGTCACAGAAAGCTGAGCGTCTTGATGAGATTGTTTAACAAGAACTTAGCTTAACAGTGCTTAGGCAAGAACAAAACTTTTAGTGTAATTAATTAATAAATAAATAAAATAATTAACTTAATTACTTTTTAACTGCAGTATCAGTATACCTTTTGATTTTTATTCTGGCATGGATACATCATGATACACAAAATCCTTATATTACGAATAATGAATGCTAGCTAATGGTCAAGTCCATACAATGAACATAAACCTATAATATCATCATCATCATTATGACTGTGATTCCTGGTTATAAATTACATGTTGGTCATGTTATACTAACTTGCTTTTACTATACTAGCTAAGTAATAAAATCAGATATATTTTGGTTTCATTTTAATACTTTAATTTAATTTAAGACTGTGATGCACATTACAGAGCGACCCATTAAAAAATGCAGGTTTTGTTAAATAAGTGTCAGACAGAATAACAAGGAATAGTTTATTGTGAATTATCTGTGTGAATGGTTTGTAAGTACTGTAATATGCATTTACTTGTGTAATGCACTCCATAAGTAACAAAGAAAAGTTTTATTAGTTATTAGTTTGACACTATTAGTGAAATAGAGTTTGTGTATTATAGTTATATAAATGCAGTGTTGCTAATGACTCAGAGTCTGTATTAAACATCCAGGCATTTTATGGCTTAAATCCTGGCTGTAACATAGTCATCGAAAACGTTCACGTTTATCTTTCGGAAAAAGGCAACCGGAGCAGATCAAGCTGTTGGTTTGGGCCTCGTTGGCTTCAGTCTCTTGCTGTTCACATACTACACCATATGGGTTATAATCCTGGTAAGTAAAACGAATCTACACTGGTACATGACCTAGTATTGTTGCTTTTGAAAAAAGTGCACAAATTGCTATACATCTATCTATATGCTATATATCTGTTTGACTTGTAGTTGTTGTGTGAGCATGTTTTTTTTTTTTCTCTTATCTGTAAGAATCTGAGAGAAGATTAGCTCTACAGTAGCAGTCAAAAGTTTGGACACACCTTTAATTCAGTGGTTTTTCATTATTTAAAAATGTTCTGCATTGTAGATTAAATACTAAAGTCATTCACACTATGAACAAATACATATGGAATTATTTAGTAAACAAAAAAGTGTTAAACAAACCAGAATATGTTTTATATTTTAGATTCTT
>JAOVVH010000037.1:7517642-7528769 GCA_028566435.1 Scorpiodoras heckelii
TCATGTGGTTCAATCAGTTCACCACGGGGCGACACTACGCAGCTGTTCTCAGAATTAAATTGTCACGTCTTGCATATCATATGCATATGTAAATACACAGATGCAGAATCTCTTGAGAAAGGCATGATGCATCTACGTATTGATCCATAGCTATGGTTTTACACATTGGAGATTTTTCATACATTTCACCCCTGATGGCAGATGGAAGCAGTTGGGTATGACTAATAAACTGTGGTTTATAATATTTAAACTTTTAGACATCTTTTAACACAAGTGTCCACTTAGGTGCCCGCATTGAGGAGTTCTTCTATGAGAAACTGGACAGAAAGATCCCGATAAGAACCACCAATGGTGAGCTGCTGGGACAGTACATGCAGGATGCTGCCAAGGATTTTGGACCTGGAACAGCGTACGGTATGTAAATCTGAGCCTGCTGAACCTGGGATCATGGAGGGAAGATTTGGTGGAATATTTTCCATTATTTATTTCTGTATTTGAAAAAAATACATAAAAAGGGTACTGTATGACAGATTATGAATGAGATGGAATTAAGGTCTAATATAGCATATTAAAAAGGACACTAGCTTTCCTAGTACAACACACATGTTGGTTTACAATCTGTATTCTGTTGGATGCTTTTCACTGGGCAGTAGAGGGCACACTTGTCTTCTCTATCCCATACTATAAGAATGGACTTGAACTGGTGCACTATATATCTCACAACATGCCCCTAATTTCATGGGCAATGCAATAACATATTCAATAATAAAAACTCTATTACACTGCTGTGTACAGTGGAATAATAATTCTGCTTTCTGAAGTTCTGGTTAATGTACCTTTTAAATTACAAATTTGGATGCAGCATAAAAATGACCAGGTAATAGACATTATCATGACCAGCCATATAAAGAAAGAAATACCAGTAGTGCAGACAAGTCGCTCTGGTGTAATTGAAATGCACTCCCTCAGATTCTGTGTACATAGACTACCATAGGTTTTTGCAGTGAAAAAATTGCAGTAATGAGACATTTTTATGTGTGTGTATATATATTGCTCATATGTAGCTTGAAGATGAAAAAATCAGCAGAATTGTTTAATCAGTGCTGATGCATTAATGAAATCTAGTTCATTCTTGGGAACAAGTTAGTATGGGAAGCGAGACCTACAAACAATTTTTTTTGTCTGTCTGCCTGTCTCACCACTCGGCCATAACATTAAAACAACCTGCCTAATATTATATAGGTCCCCCTTATGCCACCAATACAGCTCTGACCCCTTGAGGCATGGACTCCTCAAGGCCTCTGTAGGTGTCTGTGTATCTGTCTACTATATGGACAAAAGTATTCTGATGCCTGACCATTACACCAACAGAGACTGTAATGAAATTGTATTCAAATACATGTATTTTTATATTGAGTTGATCCCCCTTTTGCAGCTGTAATGGCTTCCAATCTTCTTGGAAAGCTTTCTACAAGATTATGGAGTGTTTCTGTGGTAGTTTGTGCCCAGTATTTATGAGGTCAGGCACTGATGTTGGATGAGAAGGTCTGGCTCGCAATCTTCGTTCCACTTCATCCCAAATGTGTTCGATGGGGTTGAGGTCAGGGCTCTGTGCGGGCAGGTCAAGTTCTTTCACACTGAACTTATCAAACCATTTCTTTATAGTCTTGTGCACTGGGGCACAGTCATGTTGGAATAGAAAAGGGTCTTCCCCAAACTGTTGCCACAAAGTTAGAAGCATAGGATTGTCCAACATGTATTGGTATGCTGAAGCATTAAGATTGCCCTTCACTGGAGATAAGGGGCCTGGCCCAAATCCTGAAAAACAGCCCCATAGCATTATCCCTCCTCCACCAAACTTCATAGTTGGCACAATGCAGTCAGGCAGGTAACGTTCTCCTGGCATCTGCCAAACCCAGACTCACCAATCTGACTGCCAAACAGAGAAGCGTGATTCATCATTCCACAGAACGTTTCCACTGCTCCACAGTCCAGTGGCTACGTGCTTTATACCACTCCATCCGATGCTTGGCAGCTGCTTGGCCACGGAAACCCATGCCATGAAGCTCCCGCCACACAGTATTTGTGCTTACGTTAATGCCAGGGGAAGCTCGTAACTCTTCAGCTATGGAATCAGCATTGCGTTGGTGACTTTTAGGCACCATATGCCTTAGCAGTCATTGACTCCGCTCTGTGATTTTACATGGTCTTCTGCTTCATGGCTGATTTGCTGTTGCTCCACTTTCAATCACTTCCACTTTCTAATAATATCACTTACAGTTGACCGTGGAATTTCCAGCAGGGATGAAAGTTCATGAACTATCTTATTGTAAAGCATCCTATCACAGTAACATGCTTAAAGTCACTGAGCTCTACAGAATGACCCATTATGTATCACAAATGTTTGCAAATGGAGACTGCATCTATCTGTCTATCTGTGTATCTGTCTGTCTATCTCGTATCATCTGTAATTTCGTAATTCACTGCAACTTTTATTGAACAGACAACAACAAAGGAAAGATTTTCACTATTTTCAAGGATGAACTTAATTCTGTTTTTTTAAATATAAGCAAATTTAGAAATTGATGCCTTCAACACACTCAGAAAAAGCTGGGACAGACCCTGGGTCACATCATCTGTTCTTTTAATTATATTCATTATACATTTACATTATACATTAATTATTAATTTAATTATACCTGTTCACACTCTGTGTTTCTGCATCTGGCCCAGCTGTGGGCTTGTGGTTAAGGAGCCAGCCTTGTGACCGGATGGTCACCGATTTTGATCCCCGCAACTGACAAGACACGACTGAAGTGCTGTTGAGCAAGGCACCTAACCCCCAACTGCTCCCTGGGCCAGCGTGTGCCCACCTCACCAATGTGTGCGAATGTGTGTGTTTCACTGCACAGATGGGTTAAATGCGGAGGAAAAATTCCTCTGTGTGCAAGCACAGTAGGCCAATACTTCACTTTCACTTTCGAATCATTTGGGAATTGAAGATACTAATTGTTGCCGTTTTGCAAGTTTTTCACAAAGAAATTTAGCCTATTTTGTCTATATAAAAGATTTGGGTTGCTGAACAGTCGGTGGTCGCCATTATCTGATTCTCTTCTTCGTGATACACCATTCATTTTCAATAGGAGACAGATCTGGATTGATGGCAGGCCTGTCAAGCACGTGCTGTCAAGCACAACTCTCGCAGAATGAGGCTTGGCATTGTCCTGCTGAAATAGACATGAAGTTCCTTGGAAACAATTTTGTCTTGACAGCAGCATATGTCTCTCCAAAATACCAATATAAGCTTCCACATCAATGGTACCTTGAGGCCACCAAGAGACTTACAGAAACAAGGAGTTACAGTTATCTGGCAACTCTTGGTCACTCCCTGTGACAACAGTCTCTTGTGTTCACATTTCTGGTCTGTGGGTTAGGATAGCTAAACTGAAGCCCAATCTCTCTCTCTCACACACACACACACACACACACACACACACACACACACACACACACACACACAAAACACATCCAAGCCCTTATAAATTACCACAAACAATATGGCAGAATGTGTTCTGGTCTAATATGACCAAATTAAAACTTTCTGGACATAATTCTAAAAGATATGTTTGGTACAAAAACAATACTGCTGTACCAAATACCACCATACCCATGGTGAAACATGGTGGTGGCAGCATCGTGTTACGGGACCGCTTCTGTTTACCTGGAACTAGTTATAGCTAATCATGTATACAGTACTAATAAGTGCTAAAAGACATTAATTCCCAACAATCTGAATCTGGTTACTCTGTCTACCTCTACATTGAGCGGGGTGTTCCCTCCTGCACAGTCATGGGAGAGTAGTGAATACAGTAGGTGGTTAAGTATGTAATGATGTGGCTCACAGGTCTAGGGAGTCCGAGTGTTGGAGGTGTATGTGTTCATTGTGAAATTCTGGGGTCTGTTACTGAGAAAGTCCACAGTCCAGTTACAAATTGAAGTGTTGAGGCAGAGAATGTACTGTTTCAAGATCAGCTTGACAGGGATAATTGTGTGAAAGCTTAAACTTTAGTTGACAAGGAGCATAGTTAAATGTGTTTTCTTGCTCCAGATGGGTTAAGGAGGTGTGTATTTTCTGTGTGTGGACAGGTTTTGTGTATTTTGATATGAGCTAGGACTAGCCATTCTAAGCATTTACCATTTTATATGGGTTATAGCAATAGAGCAGCAGTCATTCAAGGACTTGCTTGCAGTTGCACATTGGTGGTTGATTTTAAGTGGGTTGGAATTATTGCAAAGCACAACATGTGGGAAGACAACTGCAAGTTCATCAGCATCCAGAAACTCTGTCTGATCCTGCTGCTTTATTGATTTTGTGCCTCCGCAGGGTGTGGTTGGTTGGTTGGTTGGTTGGGTGAACATGCCACTTGGTTGACTGAACTTGTCAGGAAGTGTGCTACTGGATGGAGAGTAGGAGTAGTCTGAAAAGTCTTCACACTTTGCCACATAAAGTAGGGGTTTTTAATTTGTAAAGCTTATAAACCATTGCTCTCCTAGCACCGTATATGATTTCAGCAGTTGAAGATGCACCATGTGGCCATAAGCATGTAGACACGTGTATCTCTTCTCCACACTGTGTTCACATGCATTTTTTTGTCTTCCCCACATAAGCCTTCTAAGAAGATTAGATGCTGTTATAGCAGCAAAAAAGGAATCCACTCCTTACTAATGCCCATGATTTTTGAATAGGATGTTGAACAAACACTCCTGAAACAGTTTCTGAATAAAATAATTTGGGATATACAACTCCTTGTTGACAGAGATCCTTTAACTTTGTTTTAATAATTCTCTCCATTAAAGGATCTTTATGGGCTTGTTTTGACTAGTTTCAACCTAGTAAATGACACAAGAATGTTAAACCACAAGAATGTTTAACTACCGGAGATGTTTGTTGTAGGAACTCGGATGATTAACGTCTATTTTTCTATAAATGGGTTACTAAAAAGATGAATGTCGTGTGGGCTGAATGCCGTCCAGCCAACAGACCTGCACATGTTTTTCAGGAGAGGAAACCCACCACTTCCTGTGTTTAGATTTTTTACAGTAATTAAAGAATATGGAAGTGATCCTCCTACACAGTGGGCACCAACCAGGATGTCAAACGGAAGAATTAATCATAATGTTTGAACTATAGTTGCTGTCTACTCTGTATGAAGGGGGATGAAAATTTAAGGGATTAAACTATAAATGTATAACTCTGTTCACACTGTGACTTTTTTCCTCCTTTACTTCATAGGGGAGGAAAAGAGAATGATCTGATTATCCGAGTCTATTTGTAATAATTTGTATATTTTTCTTGTGCCATTAATACTTAGTGGATTTGTACCTTAGTCATCTTGAATAAGTACAATAAATTGTTCATTATTTATTTACATGGTTTTGCTAGACACCTTGTTTATCATTTAATGTGTAGCAAAAAATATATATTTAAGTTCAGTTTGCATTTCTAGAAAACAGACATGCGTTTGGGAAGTCTTCAGACCAGTTCACTTTTCACATTTTGTTATGTTGAGTGCTAAAAAAAAAAAAACAAAAATCAAGTTTTCAAGGTGAGAATTTGAGAAGGAAAAAGTAAAATTTTACATGGACATTAGTTTTCAGACCCTTGGCTGTGACACTTGAAATTTAGCTCTGGGGGCCTCCCATTTCTCTTGATCATCTGTGAGATGTTACCAAAAGCACAGTGGCCTCCATAATTCTTAAATGTAAGAAGTTTGCAGCAACCAGGAGCCTTCCTACAGCTGGCCGCCCCAGAAAAATGAGCAATCAGGGGAGAAGGGCCTTGGTAAGAGATGTGACTGAGAGCCCAATTGTCACTCTGATTGAGCTTCAGAGATCCCGTGTGCAGTTGGGAGAAACCTGCAGAAGGTCAACCATCACTGCAGCAGTCCACCAATCTGGGCTTTATGGCAGAGTGGAAAGCCCACCTGGAGTTTGCAGAAAAGGAATAAAGAAATCTCAGAATGTGAGAAACAAGACTATGGTCTGATAAAACCAAGATTGAGCTTTTTGGCCTCAGATCTAAATGTCATGTCTGGAGGAAACCAGGCACTGCTCATCACCTGCGCAATACCATCCCTACAGTGAAGCATGGTGTTGGCAGCATCGTGCTTTGTTTTTCAGTGGCTGGGGCAGGGAGACTGGTCAGGATTGAAGAAAAGCTGAATGGAGGAATGTACAGAGATATTTTTAATGAAAACCTGATCCATAGTGCTCGTCCTCGTTGGTTCACCTTCCAACATGACAATGACCCTAAGCACATAGCCAAGACAACACAGGAGTAGCTTAGGGACAGCTCTATGAATGTCCTTGAGTGACCTAGCCAGAGCCCTGACTTGAACCCAGTCGAACATCTCTGGAGAGACCTGAAAATGTTTGGCCATCGACTGTCCCCATGCAACCTGATAGAGCTTTAGAGGATCTGCAGAGAAATGACAGAAAATCCCCAAATCCAGGTTCTTAAACCTTGTGGCTTCAAACCCAAGAAGACTGGAGAAGACCTTTTCAATAAATTTGTAAAAAGTTCTTTTCACTTTGGTTTTATGGGGTATTGAGAGCAGAATGATGGGGACAAACTTGATTTTTTTTTTTGCACAAGGCTGCAACATAAAATGTGGGAAAAAAGTGAAAGGGTCTGAAGTCTTTCCGAATGCATTTTATATATAAAAACCAGCTGTGCATGTACACTGAAGTACCAAGAACTGTTACACCAGTTAATGCTTGGTAGGTCCCCCACGGGATCTTGTAGAGAACGTTGCACAGTCCTCACGCTGATGTTCGTTGAGGCTCCAGCATTGAATTCAGATGTTACTTGAGACAGTGTTGCACGCCTCATGTGAAATGATTCTTGCCAGCCTACGCTGGTCACGTTCACCCAGAGTCTTTTTACGGCCACATTGTTGTCGTAAGTTCACAGTTTCGCCACAGTTCTTGTAGTCACATTACACCCTTGAAATGCTAATACGTGAAAATCCCAACTTTACTTCTACTTCCGAAATGCTATGACCCATCTCACCTGCTCCGATTACTAAACCATGTTGAAAATCATGATAACTTGCTATTCTCATGGCAGAAACAACTCTAGAAGCTTCCATAGATGTCTGTCGCTTTATATACACATTGGCAGATGCAAACAATGACGTGCATAGGTGGTGTTGAATGCATTTATCATGTATTCAGTGAAGTCTGATTTGTTTGCTCAGACTGTAATAGCCTTTGCTTGCATATCCACATTATTCATATAGTAAAAACGCAGTCATGCGTACACTGAGTAGTGCAGACAAAAATGAACTTTCTGACAACATGGAGATTTGACATGCTATCATGATTTGCATAAATTGTCTAGTGACTGTTCTGAACATCATTTGTCATAAACAAAAGTGACGAAAACTGAGGAGTTTTTATATAAAGTGGACAGGCCATGTTGTCCACAGCTGCTGACCGTCATGCTGATTTTCTTGCTCTAGCACCACACAGTAAAAATAAAGAAATATAAATCTGATTCGACCTGTCAAACTGAACTGTATGTCCAACATTTGACAGGAAAAAGTTAAATGTTTTGGGTTTAGATTGCTGAAAAATTGTCCCTCCTCGAATGAAATGAAATATAATTATTGAAATATAAAAAGTTAAATATAACCAGAGTCATTATTGGTTATGACATGATCATTTTGTAATAGGGAAGCAGATGCGGATGCTGGCGCATTTGGCTGCTGCTGCTCTATCTTCGTAAAATATCTTCATAAATATCTTCATAAAATAACTTAGATTTTTTTGCCTTACAATGTGGTTGTCTGCCTGGCTTTTTTTCTTTCCATTTGTCCCTCAAACGGTGATGTCCAGACTACAATATATACAGCCACGGAACTTCTTAAGCTCCAGCTCCCCCACTTCGAGCCGCCATCAGCTTTGTACCTTCACCCGGATATCGCACTCTTCCCTCGTCAAAAATACATCCATCGTGGCTCTTGTCGTAGTTTCAGGTTTGATTCATTCATGGCATTTAGCAGACACCCTTATCCAGAGTGACTTACAGTTATCACATTTATACAGCTGAGCAGTTGCAGGTTAAGGGCCTTGCTCAAGGGCCCAGCAGTGGCAGATTGCTGGTGCTGGGATTTGAACCCCTGACCTTCCGATCAGTAGTCCAACATCAGTGAACTACCACTACCACTACCACTGGTTTGATGACACCAAACCAATACGATCCCTGTGGTCATCTCTGCCTCGCCCACACAGGAGAAACGCCGGTCGTACAGTTGACCATGGTGTACTAGCTTACCCGGCTAGGTCGGCTAGCATGGAATATGACTTGAATTCTCTCCGCTTTGGATTACTTACTATCCGATCGCTATCCAGCAAGGCCCCTGTGGTCTATGATCTCTTGAAAGATCATGGATATGACTTCCTTGGCCTGACAGAGACATGGCAGCAACCTGGCGATTTCTCTCCTCTGAATCAGTGCATCACACCTGGGTTTGTTTACATGTCTGAACCACGTGCTACAGGACGAGGGGGCAGTACCGCAATTCTCTTCAGAGAGAAATGGAGGGTTTCTTCAGTATCTATTCAGGCTTACTCTTCTTTTGAATCTACTGTTATCTGAGTTAGTGGACCAATACCTACTGTTATGGCTTGACTTTACCGGCCATCAAAGCATAATACTGACGTTTACTGAGTTTTCTGTTCTCCTAACATCATTATGCTCTGTGTCACCAAACATAATACTCATGGCTGACTTTAATATTAACACGGACAATAAATACGATGCACTCATAATTTCCCGCTCACTGCAAAGGACATATTCTGGACCTTATTTGCTGTATTGGTCTCACCCCTCTGAACTGTGCTGCCTCTGACCTTCCAATTTCTGATCATGAGAGACTTGCTCCTTTAAAAACTAGGACTGTTTCATTCACCCACTCTGCTCCGTGGTACACTGCTGAACTTCGCCAACTCAAGGCCAAAACCCGTTGACTGGAATGTCTTTTTAGGAAAAGTGGACTTATAACTCACAGGAACATGTACAGGGACAAACTTCTTCAGTACAAGGAGGCTATCTCTGCTGCAAAAATTACTTACTATGCTGCTCTATTTAGGTCTTTTGAGGGACATACACGTGCCCTCTTTTCTACAGTCAATAACATTTTAAAGCCTCCAGATATTTATCCAACGTATATGTACTCAATGCAAAAGAAATGTCCTTCTCATCTATGAATGCTCTTAGCCAAAATTGTGTACCATATCAGCCACTCTGCTCTTCTTTCTTCCCTAAACTTGATCTTCCTTCTGTTGATAAAGTAGCCTGTCTTATCCAAAGATCTAAAACATCTACCTGCCAGTTAGATCCTCTTCCTACACACCTTGTTAAATTGTGCCTTCCTTTTCTATGTTCTCCCATTTCTGATATTATTCAGTCTTCTCTCTTGTCCGGCTCAGTACCATCCTCTCTTAAGATTGTAGTTATCAGCCCCACACTTAAGAAACCTGGTTCTGATCCAGATGGTATGAACAACTTTCAGCCAATCTCTAACTTACCATACATATAAAACACTCTGGAAAAGGTTGTTTTCACAACTACACCTATCCACCAAACCTACTGCTTCACTTCCTCCTTCCTCTCTATCCAGCTGTTTATCTGAAATTATGACTTGGTTTTCCAATAACGTTCTAAGATTAAATACAGATAAAACTGAAATTCTTCTTTCGGGTACAAAGGGCAATCTTTCTAAAACTGATGTGTTCACCGCGCAAATCAATAATTCTATTGTCTCTCCTTCTGCTCAGGTGAAAAATGTGGGTGTTACTCTAGATAGCAATCTTTCATATAAAGCACACATCAATAATATCGCACGATCTTCCTACTTTCATCTACACCATATCAATCGTCTCTGCTCATTTCTCTCTACAGGAAATACTCCCTTTCTCGTTAATGCCCTGTTCACATCTCATATCGATTATTGCAATTCTCTTCTCTTTGGCTTACCCCAAAAAACTCTTCAAAAACTACAACTGGTTCATAACTCCGCTGCCCAGATTATATCTAGAACATGTTCTATCGAACACATCGCTCCGGTTCTCAAGCAGCTTCAGTGGCTCCTTGTCCAGTACCGCATACATTATAAGATATTGTTATTTACATTTAAGGCTCTTCATGGTCTAGCACCGCCATATCTCACTGATTTTAATCCAACCCTACACACCCCTCCGTATGCTCAGATCTTCCTCTGCCTTCCAGCTTTCTATTCCTACTATACGTCTGTCCACTATGGGGGCCAGAGCTTTTAGCCACTTGAAATTTGAGCTATCAATTCCTTTTTCACCTTTAAGTCACACCTAAAGACTTAAGACTAAAGACATATTTATACAAGCTAGCCTACTGTTAATTTACTTGATTGTCCAATGGTAATTGTATATGTCTTGTATTGTCTGTGTATTGCTGTCTTAAGCTGCTGTAAGATGCATTATTATTATTTGTTATTATTATTATTATTATTATTATTATTAATAATAATAACCAGGATATCACGAAACATAAGCCTATTATAATCTAAAATAATAGTTGTTTCTGTGTCTTTAGGAAGTACCTTATACACCGTAGGAGACTATCAGAAGAGACTAGGATGTGCTGAGAGAGAGTTCTTACAAGCATCAGCTGTCAGCTTCCTCACTCCTCTCCGGAATTTTCTAGAGGGTGACTGGAGAACCATATCGGTAAGATCAACTCCATTTGAAGGACGTTAACCTAGCTTGTACACAGGGGAAAGTAAATGACATGTAAACTACTATATCCTTAAATCATCTGTACTAAAAACGTATCCGTAATGCTGAGGATGTTCTACCATCATCAGCTCCACCCCCTGCATTGATCTTATAAACACATAAAGACAAACTTTCATATTTTTTACTTTAATTATTATGCTCTCTTTGAGTATGTTCTTTCTGTTCATTTAATATTTAATATTTAGACTATTGTAAGTACAGCAGCTCGGCTGCCCAAGGAGGTTGGGTCCCTTTTTGAGTCTGGGTCCTCCCAAGGTTTCTTCCTCATAATATTAAGGGAGTTTTTCC
>JAOVVH010000037.1:7762580-7775602 GCA_028566435.1 Scorpiodoras heckelii
CAATTGTGACAGATAAAATAAATATAATTCTAACAATATCATTATGTAAACAAAATGTGTCAATCGATTATTTTTGTTGGCTTTGTTATGTGCAACTTAACATAAGTAAATAAAAGTACTTTTTTAACTTTAATAATACATTCAGGTAATATTTTAATATTTAATTCAGGTAATATTTCCCAGCTATTTCACAATCTCTCTAGTTCTCTGTCCATTTCCAAAATGAGCATCCATAACGGGTTACTTAAACATTTCCATTACAAAATCAGTCACACACACTGAAATGCGCAAGATTGATGGAAAAATGTTCATGCAATGCTAGATGAATGAACACCACTAATAGGAGCTTCAACAGCTTGTGTTTGTCAAGTGGCGATTAATGTGACCTCTTAAATCCCAGACCCAGAACAGTCTGTTTCTCACACTTGTTCCTAAGACATAGGAACCACTTAGCAAAATGTCAAGCAGTCCTTACAAGAGCAAGTCATTTACAAGGACTTGGCAGAAGATATTGTATGCAAACCCCATTTCCAAGTGGGCACTGCATCAAGACTACTATTGAAAATGCAGTTTTCCAAATAGAGTGGCTTTCTAAGAGACAACTATATATAATAGCATATCCATCAGAATGTTTATTGACAAATTGAAAGGACCCTGTCTGGTATGTGTTCATCTTTTTGTACACTTTTGTTAATAGGAGAGGTTTGGTGTGGGCCTTTAGATATTCACACTGATATTGAGGAAGATGGATGAAAAACTATTCACATACAAAGTTGTACAATCCAGTGCTAAAAACCTACAGGGGAAGCTCATGGTGAGCCTGGGCTTGGCACACCACCACACCAGGCCTACTGGATTAACACAAAATACCTACAGTACTGTGCAAAAACTTAGGCACCCTATTTTTTTCTAACAAATTTTGTTATCGTTTATTTTTGTGACATCTGCATTATTGAGTCAGTACAAAAAAGATTTGTATGTATGTCAGTAACAAATGCAACACGTTACATAACAACCCACTTTTCAGACAAAAAACATAATGAAGGCTGCCGGGTTTTACATGCAAAAAGAAGAAGTAAGTATGAAAGTCAAAGTCTCCAGAACAGGGGTCAAAGAAAGAAAGGGGTCAAAATAATATAATAAATATATGTATATATATTTGGGTAGAAGGAAAGTGATACGACTCTGGATAGGGGACCCCCAGTTGGTCATCCTGCTCCAGGGAATAGAGGGGCAGGGTAACCAAACTGGCATTCGAAGGGGGACATCCTTAGGGCTGAGTGTAATAGGGTGTTAAGAGCGTACTCAGCCCACAGCAACTGCTCTGCCCAGGTAGATGGGTTCTCTGTCGTCAGGCACCTAAGCATGCGGGCCAGATCTTGATTGACCCGGTTGGTTTGGCCATTAGACTCAGGGTGGAAGCCTGATAACAGATTCGTGGTGGCCCCCATGAGCCGACAGAAAGCCGTCCAAAACCGGCTAAATTGGGGGCCCCGGTCGGACACCAGATCTTTAGGGAGGCCGTGGACCACGTGTTGGAGGATGCGGTCCATGGCCTCCTTGGCTGATAGCAACTTGGGCAGTGCAATGAATTTGCAGCCTTTGGAGAACCTGACCACGACCACCAATATGACTGTTTTACCCTTGAATGAAAGCAGTCCCGTGGATGAATCAAGGGAGATGCGGGACCATGGGCGATTTGGTACTGGGAGCGGTCGGAGGAGGCCTGCCGTCTACTCACAAGGGGTCTTATTTTTCACACGGACGCCACAGGAGGCTATAAAGTATTTAACCTCTTTCTCCATTCCCAGCCACCAAAACCTTCAGCGAAGGAATTCGAGGGTTCTGGCTTGCCCTGGATGTGCTGAGAATAGAGGTGTGTGGACCCATTTGATTAATTGGACCCGAACCCGAACTCGGGTTCAAGTTCACTGCACAGTGCCAGTTCCACCGCCCGCTCGACTCCACTAACCTGGGTGCAGGGAGTACTGGCTCAGATGTGGGATCAGTGACGGGGGGGTCCCACTGCCTGGAGAGGGTATCGGGTTTGACGTTTTAGAACCTGTCCTAAATGATAGAGTAAAATTAAAGCACCCGAAGAATAACAACCATCGGGGCTACCGGACATTCAGCCTCTTGGCCTGCTGGATATAGGCCAGGTTCTTGTGATCAGTCCACAATAGGAAGGGATGTTTGGCCCCTTCCAGCCAGTCAAATTGTGGGTTGTGGACTTGTAAACAGGGGAAGCCCAGAACCACCCATAAGTGGGGAGCCCTGGTGACAAATAGCGGCACCTTTTCTGTGTGGCCCCCTAGGCGCAGATCAACAGGTGTGGTTTGATGGGTGACTGCCCCTGGGCCCACGTGTCACCCATCTTTAGCTTGCAGATATAGTGGTTGGACTAGCTTCTCCACAGGTATGCCTAGCTGCCTGACCAATTGCTCATCAACAAAATTACCGGCAGCCCCTGAGTCAATGGAGATGTGGAGCTGGGTTGACTTGCCCCTCAGCTGATTGATGGCAGGGAGAAGCCAGATGGGGAGGTACTGGGTTGGCTTATGCCCAATTCCCTGAATTGGGCCTGGCCCTGTTGTTTCCCGACCTCCTCAGAGGCTTGGGTATCACATCAGGTGTCAAACTTGCCTTGGTGCCCTCGAGTTGCATCGGTTCTCCGGTGGTCCCCATGGCTACAGAATGGGTGGGGCTGGTGTTAGGGTGCCAGGAGGTGGGAGACGGTCCCCGTGCGGCTCCCCTCTCCCTGGCCCTCTGTCTAAGCCAGGTGTCAACTCTGATCCTTAATTCACAAAGATTGGATAGGCAGGAGGGGGGGTTGTGGGTGGCAAGTTTGTCTTTGAGTCTTTCATTTTGCCTCTTCTGAAAAATTGCTAACAATGCCTCCTCGTTTCACCCACTCTCTGCCGCCAGCGTACGGAAATCAATTATGTAGTCAGATGCTGACCTTGACCCCTGAGTTAGCAATAGGAGCTGTGTTGAGGGGTCTCCCACAGGGCCGTCGCCCAGGTTAAGGCATGACCTGTGAGCAACGAGACCATATACACCACCCGAGAGCGACTGGTTGGGAAGTGAGAAGGCTGTTGTTCAAAAACTAATGAACACTGGAGTAAGACGCCTGGCAGCATTTTGGTTCGCCCGCATATCTTTCAGGGGTAGCAACCTGCGAATCCCTGGTGGAACTGGCAGGTGGTGGTTCGGGTCTGGGAGCTGCCTGGGCCCCAGGCTGACAGGCCCCCAGGTACGTCTTCCCTAAGGAGGACAGCTGCCGCAGAATCTCGAGTAGCAGCTGTTCATTCCGACAAATCGTCACCACCCTTGCGCTGACTGGGTCCATAATTGGTCACAACTTTCTGTTAGGGTGGGTGGAGGGGACAATCCAAGTGCAGGCAGCCGGGCTGTTAGGTCCCCGTTAAGTGGTAAAAGATAGGTTTTAAATAATATAACAAATAAATGTATATAAGTGTATATATTTGGGTAGAAGGAAAGTTATATGACTTGGTATTCAAACCAGGGATGTCGCTGTCGGAGAGCCGGCGTGTTACTGGTTGAGCCGCTGATGGCTGGGGAGTGGAGATAGCAGAAAAAGAAAAGGAGACTTGTGAATGCAAATATGAGTGCTTGAAGATAACCGTGTCAACAGGGAAAGGAAATATCAGGATTGAGACTGGCAGCGGAAATATAACTGATATCAATTTAGATAAAAAGCAGCCTGCTAAACTGTTGTGCTGCCGCCGGGCCAGCGGAGCACAGAAGCAGGGAGGGTCACAAAAGCTCAAAAACAGGAGCTGCTGATGAAGCAGACACAAACAAAAGAGATATATTAGTTTTAAGGATATGTGGAGAAAGAAAACGAATGAGACAACCGAAACTGAGGGCGGCTTAAGCAACGCCTATAGAAAGGAGAGCACTAACAACCAAAACAAAGTCCAAGGACACCGGAAGCGGAAGCCCATCCGTCCAGGTGAGCGTCCCATTACAAAAAGTAATGAGAAATTACCTTGGGCCAAAGCCCTACACTGTAGTGAAAATTAATATGAGTTATCCTAGCGCTGCCTGAGCAGCGAGGAATAACTTAAACCCATGTTGAGTTTTAGTGAAGGAAATGTAGAAGTCCCTAACAAATTACCTCAGGCCAAAGCCCTACCCCATGGTCACACTCCTACACGAGTGGGACCAAATACCTCACACTGTAGTGTTATGATACTAGGAAAAATACCTCATGCTGTAGCGCTATGATACTGAGACATTGGTCAAGGGTGTGACAGGAGGCACCGCTCGTGAATCCCTTTAAATAGGGCTGGGAGCAGGTGTCTCCTGTTGTCCCTGATTGCCTCCAGGTCTGCTGGGAATTGGAGTCCTCCCAGTGGGAGACCTGCGCTGCCACGGCCCCCTAGCGTCGGACCGCGGCCCGGCACAGCTCCTTACATAAACAGTAATAAACTAAAAAAAGTCAGTATGTGGTGTGCCTTTTTGTTATAGTGTTCCCAAGTACAATGTATGCAGTTGTATAAGGAAATTATAAAAGAAATCATATAAGTTTTACTGAGTGTCTTGGAGAATCTGCCACAGCTCTTCTGGAGACTTTGACTGTCACACTTGCTTCTTTTTTTGCTATATAGATTATTTTAATGGTCTAAAATAACATGTTCTGGGTTACTTCTTTTTTTGCTTGCAAAACCCAGGAGCCTTCATTATGTTTTTTGTCTGAAAAGTGGTCTTTTGCTTTGTGAAATGTGTTGCTTTCATTACTGACATACAAATATTTTTGTATAACATTTAATTTTTTGTTGTAAAAGTGACATTTGGAAATATAAAATCTTTTTTCCCTACTGACTCAATAACGCAAAAGTCATCTATAACAAAATTTAACAAAAATATAGGGTGCCTAAGACTGTATATTTTTACAAACGTCAATCTTTGCACACAAATCAAACTTTTCTGGTGTTTTTCTGGCCGCATACACTTTATTATTATCATGCACAATATGATTATTATGGATTATGCTTACTCCCACTGCTTCCCAAGGTTAGACAAAATGTAAAAGGTAAGGTTATTATTAGGGATGTCCCGAGCAAGGTTTTTTTGTTCCCGATCCTATCCAAGTCTTGAATTTTGCTCCCGATCCGATACCAGTACTTCTATTTTCTAGCTATTGTCTAGGTAAGAACTAGATAATATCATGGTTTCCCACAGCGCTTAATAGGCAAGGCGGCCGCCTTACCAACGAAGGGCGACCACCTTGACAACGCCTTATTTAGGTTTCGGTTTTCCTCCGCTTTTACAAAAAAAATTGCAGGCGCTGGGTAATTTTTTTATCAAAACATGGTCAAATGAATGCAAATCCCAAAAATCTGTTAATATTTACTGACCAAATGAAGACTATAGTCATGTCCTGCTACAAATTGTGCTCTCCGTTTACGACACCTGCATTACCGCTGATGTAAAACAAAGGATCGGGACATCCCTAGTAATTATAGTAATTTTTTGTATAAACACATGCTTAATCCTTGTCCTTGTTAGTGTTTCATGCCAAACAGGAGAAAAAAACAGAGAAAAACTATTCCTGCCTCCTAACCATCTTCCTAAAAATTCCTATCTCTCTACGTTTGCCTACAAAGCCAAAACCTGGTCCCCACCTACCTGACAACACACCTTGACTCGACCCTCCATTCCACAAGAAGACATGGAAGATATGCATGAGGACTTCTCTCCAATCTGGCAGGTGGTGAAATTAAGCTTGTTGTCTTCAGCCAAAGACCAAGCATATTTAATATGCACTCATTTCACAAAGGAGAAAAAAGAAAACTCATCTTTTGTTGCTGTACCATCTCCTCTCATGCAGAACTCCTCTCTAACAGGGTTTTAGCTTGATGGTATTCTTAGACCCTGACCTATTTGCACTAGCATGAGGATATGTTTTGCTGGAGACTACAAAGCACTTATGTAAGATGCTTTGGATAAGGACGACTGCCAAATGCTGTACATGTAAATGTAACCTAGGTGTCACTGACAGCAACTTAACAGTGGGTATCCCTAGACAAGCACGGTTGTCCATGCATAATTCTGAGTTCATGCATTTTCAGCCTCTAGATTACATTACTGCAATGCACGTCTAACTGGATGCTGTTCTGTATCCATCAGCAAGCTTCAACTTGCCAATATTCAGCAGCCAGAAATAAAAAAAATGGTTCCCAAGGTTTCTTTCTCCTAATTCAATCTTAGGCATGATTCCTTGCTACTGTCACCCGTGGCACCTTTGATACACATTGCATTGTACTCAACTCTAAAATTCCATAAAGTGGAATCTACTCAAATCTCCGGCACCAGACTTCAATCCCTTCTTACAGTTTCAAATCTAAACAGCTCCAAACAGTTCCCATAGAAGTACACGTGGCTGGATCACGTCTGAGACGCTGCCAGCTGGACAGCATTCCAGGTTTCTGAGTTGTATCCAACGTGGAATTCAACAGAGGACACCTTTAATGTTAAAACTCAAAGGGCTCTGGCGACAGTCTGCTAGTCTTACATCGTAAGCCCTAAAATGCCATCACTCAATGGCTATATAAAACAGTTTCAGGACAAAAAGTAACAGAAAGTTTCAAACCGTATTAGTTCTGAGGCTTTCAC
Source organism: Scorpiodoras heckelii (assembly GCA_028566435.1). Taxonomy (NCBI): domain Eukaryota; kingdom Metazoa; phylum Chordata; class Actinopteri; order Siluriformes; family Doradidae; genus Scorpiodoras; species Scorpiodoras heckelii. The sequence continues at coordinate 7,769,223 of JAOVVH010000037.1, forward strand.
ATAACTGTGAAAGCATTTTCCCTGAGGAGAAGCGAATATCATTTGTGGCTTCTGAATGGATGAAAGAAACGATGATGAAAGTGACTGCTCTAGGTATTTCAGATTCATTTGCCTCAGTTGTGCAAGAGAGGAATATAATAAAACCAGTAGCTCGTCTAGTAGATTCGGCATGTTCCTCTGATTGCCTCTGTCACTTCTAATTCCAGTCCATGAGGGGAAGTGACATGTTTTGGAGACAGAAGGTAGAAGTATATGGAAGATGGCAACAGCACCAGAGTTAAATTTTTACAATGACATCTATAATGGTGCTGCAAGTGAGAAAGAGAGGAATGGAGAAGCAGAATGGAGGAGAGAGGTGTTGTGGGAGACTAATAAAAAGAGGCATATGGAACAGACCTCAATCTAGGGAATCACTTCCTACAGCAACTAAACATTCAAAGGAACAATTCAGCATTTCTCAACCTCATCTCTATCTCAACGATTCCCAAACTAGGGGTTGTGACCCCACCTGAGGATAGCTTATTTACCGAAACTCACAGTTGCTTCTATTGCTTTACACAAGTACTAGATAAACTTGTATATAAATTAATACTTAGTAAGTCTCCAACGGGATCTTGAAGGGAACGTTGCACAGTCCAGGTGAGTGTAATCAGTAGTCGGTTTAACATCAACCTCACAGAGGCTGTAAGTGATGAGAAACTCAGACTGGATCAGCCATGTTCTGATGTGGTGGATTTTGGGAATCAGAGTTCATCACTGTATCCTGTGCTGACATGACAACCTCCTGAATGCAGTCTCACCCTTTCCATTACAGTGCAAGTAATAGTCCTTTAGTTGTTAGTCACTTATGCTAGAAATATGTTATTAACATCTGAGCAAATTCTCAGAATGTTACAATAATCTAGTGCTGGACGTGACACGATGGCACATATTTTTATATTCTATGCACTCCTGATAGTAGAAAAAGCCACTATTAACTTATAGGCCCTGGCCTGCAGAAAAAGGTGAGATACTGTACTGTGCAAAAGCACCCTTGTTTTAAGAACCTGTTGTTTTTAGGTACAACCTTTGCTACTGATGGGTTTTTTTAGTTCTGCATTATTGAGTCAGTACAAAAAGATTTTATATTTCCAAATGTTACTTTTCCAACAAAAAATTTTATGTTACACAAAAATGTTTGTATGTCAGTACCGAAAGCAACACATTACATACAGACCACTTTTCAGACAAAAAAAACCATAATGAAGGCTGCTGGGTTTTACATGCAAAATAAGAAGTAAGTGCGGCAGCCAAAGTCTCCAGAAGAGCTGTGGCAGATTCTCCACAACACTTAGTAAAACGTACCAGCTAATTACTGTACAGTACAATGCAGAAGTCTTAGACACATGCAAACACTTGCTGTAAAGCAAAGATGCCTTCAAAAATAATGAAGATGTTTCTACATAAAAGAAAACACTATAAAGTTCAGTAAACAGTAATAAACTAAAGGAAGGAATTATCTGGTGTGTTTTTTTCTTAAACAGTGTTCCCAGGTACAGGGTGTACACTTTTATAAGGAAAGTAGCTTTTAAGTTTTACTGAGTGTCTTGAAGAATCTGCCACAGCTCTTCTGGAGACTTTGACTGTTACACTTACTTTTTTTTGCATGCAAAATCCAACAGTTTTCATTATCATAATTTTTGTGTTGTTTTATGTTACTGACATACAAACATTTTTGTGTAACATTTAATTTTTTTGTTGGAAAAGTAACATTTGGAAATATAAAATCTTTTTTTTTACTGACTCAATAACGCAGAACTCAGAAAATTCCATCAATAACAAAAGGTGTACCTAAAAACAAAAGGGTGAATTGTACTGTGAAACAGCCTGAATTTTAAAAAATACTATGCTATATATTTTTGGTCATACTGCATAAATTAAATTAAATTAATTAAATTACATACATAAATTAAAATGTCCACTTGCATTTGTTTTCCCAAAAACTTTAGGAACCTCTGCTCTGTTTACTGCATCTGTAGTGTATGTATGATATCCTTGTACTGAGGGAAAATGGAAATGAAAATGTTACATTCCACAGACAATTGTGAAAGATAAATAACATTAAATAATTCATCAAAGCTGTTCTTACTCATTCATTCATTCATTCATTCATTCATTCATTCATTCATTCATCTGTAGCAGCCACTTTATCCTGTTGATCTGGACAACACTGGGCATGAAGAATACTCCCTGGGTGTAACAGCAGTCCATTGCAGGACATCATGCACACATGCATCACAAACTCATTCACCTCGAGGGACAATTTATCTTGTCTACTGGCATCAAAGGAAATCAGAGAACCCAGAGGAACCCCATGTGGACATTGGGAGAACATGTAAAACTCAGCACAGACCGAAAAGCGACCGCTGCAGCACCATGCTATTCCAACCTTATACAGTTTAACATTCCTGGATGCTCCTAGATGTCATGCGGTATTTAAGCACCATCAGGGTTAAAACTGAGCCGTTTGCCTGTGTACTGACAAACATATTGTATTTGATGACATTTCTGAAACACATGCTATACTGAATATGATAATATAAATTTTTGTCATATATATATATATATATATATATATATATATATATATATACACTGTATATATATATATATATATATACCTTAAAAGCACTGGCATATTCTTTTAAATATGCATTTTCATAATTACATACCCAGTTCTTCTCATTGCCTAGCGTACACGCACACACGCGCACACACGCGCACACACAGACAGACACACACACACACACGAGTGGAGCTCAATCAACTCAGTATTGTCTTTAATAAAAGCCAGATCATCCTCTCTTCTCTGCAACAGTTTCTGCTTTCTCTCTTTTACAAGGTAACCTGGCTGTACAATAAGGCAATGTACAAAACAGTGTGGTCTGTTACACACACACACACACACACACACACACACAAGCTGAGCAGGGAGGGCAGCAGTCGCTGAGGCGTTGAGTGAGCGTTTAAAGCTGAGGAAACCCAGAAGGAGTGGATTAGTTCAGTTAATGACTACACTGATGACACAGCTCGACCCACACATATGCACACACTCCGAATGCCGTGCCAGTGTGTATTACGGTTCACTGTGCATCAACACTCTCTGTATTTTAACATAATAATGAGAACAGACTTAATAGGATTCATCAGTGGCTGTAACCTTGCGCAATTATGGTTTAATACGTGACCACGAAGCATGAAATGAGAGGGTCACGGAGTCAGGTTGTGGTCAGTGGTCAGGGGTTGTACTGGACGGCCCCACTGAATCTCTCTCACACTCGTTGGGTCGGTCAAGTTACAGTTCATGAAAGGCTGATTAACTCAATCTGTTCAGGGTCCAAACGCAGAGTAAAATCCATTTTATAATTATTACACCATATCAGCACTGTGCTGCCACACGAAAACACAGAAACTCTGCAGACTTTCAGTTTTGCTGTGTTTTAACAGACTATGAGGAGTCATAATGATGCGAGCCGTACCGTATACTCTTCTCCAGCGTAGTTAATCCATGTGTGTCTTTAATTGTCACGGACAGCGCAGCTTTTCTGAACTCCAAATTGATCGTGTTAATAAAAGCAGCAACAGGCAGCATTATAAAAAAAAAAGGCGCTTGAGGATATATCCTGCAGGGAAGGACGTAAAACCCGATCAGAAACAAGCCCTGCCTGGGTTCACATGGAGGAGGAAAATAGGGACACGGGCGATCAAGGCCAAATCCAAAGCTTACCTTTCACTAGGGTAGGCTATGGAGGGATTACAGGAGGAAGAATGAGATAGGCAGAAGAACCCTCTATATGGCTACATAGATTATATGTATAGTCTAAATACAGTCTGGAACAACTTTTCCACAAAATCTCCTCCTGTCAGTATTTATCATGTTGTAATAAGCTGAAAGTCATAGTAGCTGTGAGGAAAGGAAATCTAAGCGTCACACCAGGGTTTAGTGCTGCTTAGCCAACACTATAAAAACACTACTTAAAAAAAGTAAGATAACTGGTTACACTCAAATTTTTGAGTTCACGGAGCTTTAAATATTAAGTTAACAGAACAATATCTTTGTCCGACATTGTTTTAACTTACGAGTTTAAGTTAAAAAACACAAAATCTTGAGCGCAGCCTGGATACGTACTTTTTTTAAGTAAACTTACTGCAATTTTTTTTACAGTGAATGATTTTTTTCTTCTTCTACTCTTTCTTTTCTTCTTGCTCAGGTTTTTTTTTCATCAATTTGTAATAGATCATACACTTCACCAATCTACATGAAACTTGGTATGCATGTAGCCCCACATGTCTGATACAAAATATAAGGTTTGTGCCCCTAGGGGTGTGTTGCCCTTCGTGCTAGCGCCCCCTGAATTTGGAGTAGGCTCAAAGAACGTTTTGGGCAAGAGCTTGACATCCGTATTATCTAAAATGATCATCAAGGTGGCCTCTAGGAGATGCATTACTCTTGTTTATTACAGTTCGTTTATGATGTAGTGCCACCTTGTGAATAATGCTTTAGATGCACACAATCTTTAGACACACCAAATTTTGTCCATAGGGACTGCTGCAACTGAAGCATTTCACTATCTCGAGAATTTAAGCTAGAATTTTGCAATTTAGGTATGCTTATTTCACTTTATTCCTGCTCTTTCTCTCACTTTATTTGTTACGTCTAGTCAGTCGTTTTGTTTAGTTCTGGTCAGCAATGCGATGATCTTTCGCGTGTTCGATAGTCGTCGTGTATGATGGGTAGGTTAGGAACATACTCTGAATGGCAGCAGATCTAGGAAGCAATCTAAGCCTTTTATAATAGTAGCAGATTACAGAGCTGAAGTGCTGTCCATTTTCTTAAACCCCGTTTTTACAAAAGAAGGTTGGCCTACCATGATTTCGGAGGATTCCTAATCACATAACTGGAAATGTTTTGTCACTGACAACCACTGGATAGATCAGTGGTGTCCAATCTTATCTGAAAAGGGCCGGTATGGGTGCAGGTTTTCTTTCCAACCAAGCAGAAGACACACACTACTGAAAGTCAAGATCCACTGATTAGATCCATTGATTAAAAACTGGTGGAATAAGGTGTGTTTCCTGTTGGACTGGAAGGAAAACCTGCATCCACACTGGCCCTCTGTGGATAAGACTGGACACCCCTGAGGTAGATGGAAATAGAGTCAATTATTACAATTATTTTCAACAGTGAGGTAACCATCCGATCATACATCAGGGCTTACCGTCATGTCGTTATAACCTTAGATTCAAGGTAGCATTTCAAGAGACAGCCATAGCGTCTCCTGATTAAAAGCATCAATACGACCTTCAGGTCAAAACCAGTGATTGTTCCATCTCCTGTCTCTATCTCTTTTTCCTTTCCTTTCTTCCTAGTAAGTAAGTAAGAAACTTTATTTATAAAGCACTCTTTACACAACCTGCATTGACCAAAGTGATGTACAGAAAAATGGCTAATGACTACACACGAATACATATAGCCAAAACACAGGTTCCTAGCTCTCCAACATCTCTCCATCACACCCTCCTTTTACCTTATACATTGCAAATGTCCCAACACAGCATCACCATTAACTAGGTATTTATTTATAGATCGAACTGTCCCTTCTGATTCCTTTTACTTTTGTGTCCTTGTATGGTGCATGTTTTTTTTTTGGTACACATTAGAGGCTGAGGTCAGCTACACCGAACAGACAGTCAAAGATTAAACATGATCACATTGGTGGATCCCTTTGATAATGTTTTTGGAGAGCACATCAAGCTGGGTGGGTTTTTTTTTTGCTAACTTTCAGTTAATAGTGATTCATAAATGATGAATGGTGGAATTTGAGGGCTGCCCTGAGGGAACTTGGACTTCACCCAACTCTTTACTCTGTCAGCTATAAAAAGCAACCAGAGAGAGGGATCTGTATCACACACAAAGGCACTGTGTACCTCATTAAAAATGCTTAGCCGTGAGCAGACCACGGATGGATCCAGCATAATATTTGTTTAAAGCTTAAGTTATTATTATGAATTGTTTTCCATGGGGTTGCTGGATAATACGCAAAAATAAGGGCGCACGAGAGGTAGCTGAAATCCTGCCATGCGTTTCATTACTGCTGTCTTGCTTGACTTTCTCCTAAGCTTCCTGGTCCATTTTCTCATTTGGAACAATCAGAATATAAAAACAAAGAAAGACAAATCAGCCTTTCCATCGTAAGCCCCAGTGAGGAAAAATCCATGACTGCTTTCTAATGAGATTAAAGTTGCTAACAGCCTACAGTATTGCACACATACAGGGGTTAGACAATGAAACTGAAACACCTGGTTTTAGACCACAATAATTTATTAGTATGGTGTAGGGC
>JAOVVH010000037.1:7993798-8008724 GCA_028566435.1 Scorpiodoras heckelii
GTCCTGACCATTAGAGAACAGAGTAAAGGGGACTAACAAAGTATGTAGAGAAACAGATGAACTACAGTCTGTAATTGAAGAAGTACAAAGTGCAGCTATATGGTAAGTGGAACTGAGAAAATGGATGACGAGTTTAGAGAAAAGGAGGTGGTCATAATGTTATGCCTGATCAGTGCATACTTTAGGATATCAAAATTGTCAATGTAATTGGCAATGGGCAAACTGGCACCAAGAAACCCTACACAGTTAAAACCTCGTATTTAGCCGGTTTGTAAAAGCCATTGCCGAGTCTTTTTTAGGTTCAGCTTGAAAATGTGGTGCAGCTTGAGCGATACTGACTGCAAAAAAAACCCAAATCATGGCTCTTCATGAGTACTTTAATAGCCAAAGCATTTACTGGTATTAAACTATACAGCTCCACTGAGTGAAATCTGTGCGTTCAGTATTCATAATTTCAAAAAATATGGTTCAGTGTTTACTGGAGTCAGACTTCCACTTCCTACTGAATCCCAATAAACATTTATCTTTTCCAAGGCTAAATATTCTAACCTGCTTCCAACAAATACTGTAAGCGTTTTGTGAAAACTCAGAAGATCCTTTCTGCCCTATTGTCGGACACATCCGAAGAATTAAGTAATGCAATGCTGTGTCACGGGTCAGAACAGACAGAGATCATATTAATATAATGACATTACAGCCATTATAAGCAATCATACAAATCTCAGCCATTTACTGCTCGAAATCCCTCATGAGTCACAGCTACCGCACGCAGAAACAGTCTAAACAAGCCGTCCTCTGGGGATCACAAAAAGCATCAAGGGAAAAGATTAAAGAGAGAGCACCAAAGGTTTGTAGACTATGTAGGTTCTAAAGCCACCGTGCCTGATCCAGTGGGAGCGCGCACTGCCGTCAGACTGCCAGTAGGACGTGGTTTCACCGTTGGTCAACCGGTGGACGTCTGCACTGTTGGACGAGGCCTCGAGGGAGCAGTAGCACTGAGAGACCACCCTGACCTGATCCACTTCCGAGCCCTGGGTCAGATCTGTCCCGTACTGAATGTCCAGGTCTGTAAGACACGTCGGAAAGGAGGATAAAATTACAACACCAGGTTAAAGAATCAGTTTAAGGAGTAAGAATTTGATTCCATGATGCTCAAGTGGAAAAGGGACAAAATAAAAAGCAGCAATCAGACCAGACGTCTGTTTTTGTCCTCCCAAAAATATAATAATTTTTGATATCACAGTGGGTACAGTTTCAATTTCTCAATGTAAGGATGTATGGAACATGGTGCAATGTGATGCCGCCTCATTTTCACTTTATCTGGCTGATATTTTTGGTTTTCTTTGGTCCCTTGCTAAAGAAATAAACAAAACGACCTAAACTTCCAATTAAAGCTTGGCATTTTCTTTTGTAAGTGTCAATACTAGCAATTACGCAGCCGAAACTGGCCGTAGTCCCTGCATGGGAGAGGTGCGTGGTGTTACCCTCTCCCCTGTCAATCAATAATTATTCGTAGGTGTCTCTGGGCTCATGTACACTCAAGTAGCAGAAAACCTGGTACTGGAGCCTATGCAAAACACACAGCAACGGCACCTAGTCACATCATCGGTGGCGTCCGCCAGCGTGTATACAAATCAATAGACATCTATGGAAACTTCTAGAGCTGTTTCTGCCGTGAGAATGGCAAGGTATCACGATTTCGACACGGCTTAATAGTTGGAGCTCGTGAGATACAAGAATTACCGTGACTACAAGAATTCCGGCAAAACCTTGAACGTACGACAGCGGCATATCCGTAAAAAGACTCGCAGTGAACGTGACCAGCGTCGACTGGCAAGAATCGTTTCACACAATAGGCGTCCAACACTGTCTCAAGTAACATCAGAATTCAATGCTGGGGACTCAACAAACTGTGCAACGTTCCCTCCAAGATCCCGTGGGGGAGCTACCGAGGTTTAACTGGTATACCAGTTTTTCTGGTATTTCATTGTATGCAGAAGTGGGCATACAGCTCTGTCCTCCAAGTGTGTTGTGACGCAGTACGAACAGCAGCCAAAAAAAAAAAAAAGATGAAGTGTCTCCAAGGAGGAGACATCATTCTTGTTTGGTGCTGGGAAGATCATGTGCAGATTGATACTGCATCACAGCTTAACACACTTGCAAAACAGAGCTATCTGCCCTCTTCTGCACACACTGAAGTGCCAGAGAAACTGGTACACCAGTTAAACCTTGGTAGTTCTCCTATGGGATCTTGGAGGAAACGTTGCATGGTTTGGTTTGTTGAGGCCCCATCATTGAATTCTGATGTTATGTGAGGCAGTGTTGTACACCTAATCGCATGAAACGATTCTCGCCAGTCGACGCTGCTCAGCTACACCCAGAATCTTTTTACGGCCACGCCGCTGTCGTAAGTTCGAGGTTTTGTCGGAATTCTTGTAGTCGGGGTTACATCATCGAAACGCTCATACGTGAAAATCCAAACTTTGTTTCTACCTCCAAAACGCTGTGACCCGTCTTACGGATCTGGATATCGTTGAAATGGTGGCGGAAAAGTGTATAGTGGCAAAACCGAAGAGTCAGCAGTCATGAAGAACTCCTTCCACCCCTTCCACGTAACACGACAGAGACAGAGACAGAGACAGAGGAGTTCACCGAGCAGCAGATTACTCCTGCCCCGCTGCAGGAAGGAACACTTTTGTAGGTCATTCTCCCTCCAGCCATCAGACTATACAACTCTGGACTCTAATTTATTACTCGTTTAACTGTCTACAGTATCTGTACCTCCACTGAACAATAAAACAAATCATCTCAAGTACTATATAATTTATTATGGCCTCGTGTACATTATGGCCTCACTGTATAGTACAGTATCACCTACCACAACGCTGCATTATATTCAATAGACTAATCAATAGTGAGATATTGCACTGACACTTTATTGCCGTTTTCAACTACCTCATCTTGTTTGTACACAACGAACATCTGTATAGTTTAGTTCTGTTAATTCTACTGGTGGCCTGTTTATATGATTCCTGCACACTATTTACCACTGTATTTTATTTTTACTCTTATTTTTAATTTACTTCTTTTTTTTTTTATCTGTATATATGCTACTGGAACAACCAAATTTCCCTCTGGGATCAATAAAGAGTTATTCTATCCTATCCATATACCGTTCTAGGGGAGGCAAACAAAACCCAGCAAGCCAATCACATCAGAGTGGGTGTCTCCAATGCTATGAGTTTTTTCCCCCCAATTTCCGAATTTACATGAGCATCTTTGGTAACCAAATAGTTTTATAACGCAACAGATGCCTGTATGTCTGTTATTTACAGATACAGACATCCATGTGTTGTATTATTCATTCAATCATTCATTCATTCATTATCTTAACCGCTTATTCCTGTCCCCAGGGTCACGGGAGAGCCGGTGCCTAGCCGGTGGTATAGGGCGCAAGGCAGGATCAACCCTAGACAGGGCGCCAATCAATCGTAGGGCATAAACACACACACTCATATACACACTCGCACACTAGGGGCACTTTAGAAACACCAATTAACCTAATATGCATGTCTTTGGACTGTGGGAGGAAAACAGAGTACCCAGAGGAACACGGGGAGGACATGCAGACTCCAGAGAGAAAGGACCCAGACCGCTCCACCCGGGAACTGAACCCAGGACCTTCTTGTTGTGACTCAACAGTGCCGCCCTGTGTCGTATTAACTCATGCTAAATATCATTGAAGGTGACCATTTAGGTCTTGCCTTTAGTGAAGCTACAGAGCTACAGAGGATATCTAATATATATATATATATATATATATATATATGTATATTCATTCGCTTTTCCCATCAACATTTCTCTCCGCAAAACACTTCAGTACATGAACTGTTTCAAACTGATCTAAAATCACAGCCAGCACTACCGGGATGTCATTGCGACTAGAATCTGCTACCTTTCTCTTTCTGCAGAAGGTAATCCAGGAAGTCCTGCAGCACGGCAGCCCTCATGGAGCTGATGCTATTGTAGCCATCCAGAAGGGGGAAGGGAATTGTGCTGCTCGGGATGCGATTCCTGTGCAGGAACTTCAGGATCTTTGAGGCGTGTGCACCTGTTCTGTCTTTTGAATTGGAGAAGATGTCAACAAATCCTGCAAGGGGATGACAGGGATAATAAGGGGATATAGACGTTAAACACAATAAGCAGCTTTGAACAATTAGGTTTGGCTTAATGTCAGCAATTTTGGCAGAAGTGAAACAGAAACAGAAACAGAAACAGAGGCTCTTGTAAAATCCATGCTCACAAGACAGTGGACTATGCTAATGTAAGAAAACGAGCCTCTGAACTAATACGCGAGTAGAGACACTTCCTTGTTCTGGCTGGATGGATGCTGGCTTGCATTATTTATCATTTCATTTATTTACAGACCCTGAAGACCACAGAGGCCAGAGTTTCTTCTCCGAGTGGATATTTTACTGGACCTACAGCAACGTAAAGATATTTACATTTTGCTATATATATATATATATACACACGGTACTGTGCAAAAGTCTTAGGCGACTTTTGTCATTGATTTTTTTGAGTTCTGCTTTATTGACTCGGTACAAAAAGATTTTATATTTCCAAATGTTACTTTTCCAACAAAAAAATTATGTTACACAAAAATGTTTCTATGTCAGTAATGAAAGCGACACATTACATAACAGACCACTTTTCAGACAGTAAACATAATGAAGGCTGCTGGGTTTTACATGCAATGAAAAGACGCAAGTGTGACAGTCAAAGTCTTCAGAAGAGCTGTGGCAGATTCGCCAAGACGCTCAGTAAAAAATTTTAAGTTAAAACCTAATTTCTTATAAAACTGCACACCCTGTACCTGGGAACACTGTTTAAGAAAAAAGCACACCAAATATGGACTTCCTTTAGTTTACTACTGTTTACTGCACTTTTATAGTGTTTTCTTTTATGTAGAAACATCTTCATTATTTTCAAAGGCATGTTTGCTTTACAGCGAATATTTACATGTGTTATGTGAAGACTTCTGCATCGTACTGTACAGTAATTAACTGGTAAGTTTTACTGAACGTCTTGGGGAATCTGCCACAGCTCTTCTGGAGACTTTGTCTGTCACACTTACTTCTTTTTTTGCATGTAAAACCCAGCAGCCTTCATTACGTTTACTGTCTGAAACGGTGGTCTGTTATGGTCTGTTATGTAATGTGCTGCTTTCGTTACTGACATATATATACTTTTCTGTGTAACATTAATTTATTTGGAAATATATATATATATATTTTTTACTGACTCAATAATGTAGAGCTAAAAAAAAAACCATCAATAACAAAAGCTGTACCTAAAAGCAATGGAGTGCCTAAGACTTTTGCACAGGACTGTATTTAGAAATGATTCTTAACTCCTACACATTTAACTATTTAAGTGCATCTCTATAAATAGTAGCTGTATATAAAGACTCTCAGCATGTCATAAACTCTTCCCTAATCCTCGGGGCTGAAACTAATAAATCTTCTAGAACTACTACAACAACATCTACTGCTACAACTATTACTGTTACAACAAATACTACTAAAAAAACATAGCTACAAGTGGCGCTCTTCAGGGTCCAAGTACTAGACAAGACAAGACAACTTTATTTATATAGCACATTTTTAAAGACAGCAAGTGTCAACCAAAGTGCTGCACAATAGAATAACCAAGTTAAAAAGCAGAGTCCCTATATTAAATTAGTTTAAATAAATACATATATATAAAATAAAAATAAAAGTCACTAAGATCAAACAAAACCACTAAGTCAAACAGAGTCATAGAAAATCTCTAAAAGGATTCAAATATTACTTACTGGGATACTAAACCCAAGAACATGTTCGGTTGAAATCCATATGACCAAATCATGAATTATAGCTATTTAACTAACGCAGCTCCTTGGAGTTGATTAACTGCCATGATGTAGCTGCCATGTTTTTGATGATTATTAAGGTTCGCACTCTGCTGACTAGTTTGACACCAAATTTGTGAAGAGAGGCCTGAGACTAGTTTGCAAAAGTAGGTTTTGCATATTAAACAAATCAGCAAAATAATGGTTTTCGAGGCTTCTCGAGAAAGAAAGAAAGAAAGAAAGAAAGAAAGAAATCCTAACGAATACAACAGAATTCCAGCACTTTGGTGCTTGGACCCCTAATAATGTTTTACTTATCATGAAAGGTGAACTCTGGGCTTGATGAATATCAGAAGAACACAGGTTCAATTCTTTGTCATGACACCTCAGTAACCTTAAAGCATTCATCGTCCTGCAGTCTTACCTGGAGTCAGAGAGCAGGCCTGCAGCTGTCTGATCACGTGACTAAGTTCTCCTTGCAGATTTGCACCGTTGCTGTTCTTCAGGGCCATGAGCATGTTCTCGATATCGACAACCCCATCGCCCTCGGCATCAAACTGCCCGAAAGCCTGTTCAAACACAACAGGAAGAGACCGTGTTTTTTTAATACACTTTATTGTGTTACAGTCTTTTTCTGCTTCAGTTACAATTCAAGCGAAGTGACCATTAAAGTCAAGTAAAAAAATATATATATATTCCCAAGACTAGACTGCACTCATGTTCCAGGTAGTACTGAACATCCAAGAGTAAAAATGATGTCGCAAAGAATTCAATACTATAACTGTTTAAATTGGAGAACTGCTGCGATGCTGACTGAGTCTTAATGTTTACTGGGTATTAGAAGGAGACTGGAGACTCGGCGCATCAGGACTGGGATCCCACGGGACGCAGGAAAAAAGCAGGGCAATCAGAAAGGTTTTACTTTCATGAAGACGCACACAAGCTGATCGATCATTAAAAAACGAAAGGACGGCGCTGAGCACTGCATTTACAGCCTTCATACATTTGTCCTTAATAACTGCCCGGTCAGGGTAACTGGTATTTTAATTACTAGGTGTTTTTTTAATATATATATTTTAGGAATTTGTTAGAAAACAGCACCGATAGGAAAAAACTAGGTGAGCAGGAATATAACATCTCTATTAGTGAACAATTATGAACTGGAGCGATGTAGCCGAGATTGAGGAACCATGCGGACCGCATCGGTATTTCTACCTCAGGGGTTTTTCCAGTGTTTTTCAGTATTTTCAACAGGGGTGTAGTGGAAGGTTTCATACTGAATTAAAGACAATACAGTCTGTGGAACGGTGATACAGCACTAACACTGAGCTGTGAATTGCCTGCGGCTGTCATGCAGCCTACTTTTAATGAAACTTCATTATTCTTTAATCGAAAGACAAATACGTGCCCTTTAAACTGTAAATCATATAATTATAAATGAATGTAGTTTCAGCCAACCCAGTGGGACGAATTTGACTGCAAGGAACATCTGTTTCAGCATGATATTTAAAGCGTACAGGTGAAGAATTTTAATTTTACATGAGAGAGCGTGGGTTTGCATGTCCAAAGTTTTTTTTTAACAGAAAACGTACAATTTATCTACAAAAATATATGTAATAAAATATGTAAAAATAGATATAATATATATATATATAAATAAATAAATGAATATCCTTCAACAAGACATCAACCCAAAAACCAATTACTCAAAAGAAAAATAGTTTGAAAAAGAATTTAGAAATTGACGCAATAATATCATAACATGTCAAGAAAAATAAAGTAATAAAAAATTAAGAAAAAAGTCAGAATATCATGAAAGCATCATAATATCTGTCATGATGAGAAAAATTCTCATTATTCCAAGAACAGTCAAAAAGTTGCAATACTTATTCTAAAAATAAAATATTAAAAAAAACATTTTAATTATGTTTTATAAAAAACCTTGCTCCTGTATGACAGAATTAAACATAATAGAAAAATAATTTTAATATAAATTAAAGTCTTTGGGTATTTAGTGTGGCTACTGTCAAGAAAAATCTCTTTCAATATTACAATTTTTTTTCCCCTCCGTATATTGCAACATTTTCCCATAATATCAGACACGACTTTTTTTTTTTTTTATTCTCGAAGTGTTACAACATTATTCTCAAAATCTTGTATTTTTATTTTTTTAAACTCTGGCCCTAAAACACCACTGTACCATGACCCACCCAGTACATGATAAACGACCGAGTTATAACAGAAATGTGAAGAAGCACCACAAAGAATGTGCACGGGGAGTGGTGGTGGTGGTGGTGGTGGTATGAATGTGCTATGGGGAGGAGCGAATATTTACAGAAGCTGTTCAGAGGACATGAAAGAGGTTGGAGGTGATCATAAACATGAAACATCATGCCGAGGATGTTTAGAGAACGAGACGCAAACTTTTGACCTGATAAATTAGTCTGGTTTTTTTTTCCCCTGCTAATATCATAACCTTTAGTATTTCACCATTGCATGTTATAAACGACATTTCTTTAAAAGGGTACAATGTTGAATTCTTTAATCTGATTGGTCGGAAGGGTGTTGATTAAATTTCTATAACAGCAGCCCGGAGTCTGACAATAGCGCCGGTTGTAATTAAATCGCGTTTATATTAACATGTTCATTCTAGCACATTAATTTTTATATAGTGTCAAACCAACACAGATACTTGCTTGTAGAATCTATGCCTAGCAAGAAAGATATATATATTTTTTTAATTATTATTTTACAATGAAAAACGTATAAAGGTTCATTTAGGTTTTCCACCGCAGTAAAGTCCTCAGGACAGACAGCGAGAGAAGGCTGTTGAGGAAACAACTGCTATAATGAGGGGCAGTGGAAGCTCATTGGTTAAGACATTGGAATACTGATTGAAAGGTCATGAGATCAAATCCCAGCACCACCAAGCTGCCACTGTTGGGCCCCTGAGCAAGGCCCTTAACCCTCAACCACCCAGCCTTATAAAAGGAACGTCTGGATAAGGATGTCTGCCAAATGCCATAAATGTAAATGTAACACAAGTCACAACTACATCACAACCATTATGAGTTTGTTCCACAACAATCCATTGCTATGCTGTAAAAACACACAGTGTAAATGAAAACCAGACCAGGATGAAAATTCCAAGAGATTAGAACCCAGGTTATCTGTTCAGACCACATTTAACAAACTAGCATCCATAACTCCAAGAAATGAAAGGCAAGGAACGAAAGGCACAATAGAAACGATTAATAGACGACAAGCGTGCGTTCTGACTGCCGGACCGAAAGCTTCCGTCCTGAACCGAGCCAAATCGAAGCTATTGTGCAACGAAGCAAAGTCCTCGCGGTAGCACGAGACACTGCGTTCGGAGAGGAGGAGTGCTACGCGATAAGACGGCCATAATGTCAAACATTGCCAATCGATAAACGCAACACAGGCAGGTTTACTCTGGACGGATGACTAGACTGTAAATGTCAGGACATGTCAAAAGACTGCTGAGGTAAGCGAAGTCTGGAGGAGCTCCTGCTTAATGCTCCAATGATGTCACCGATTAAAGTGATGATGTCAGTATTACTAGCGGTAGAGTCGGTGTAGGAAAACGACTCGGCGGAATCATCTGGGGGGGAAAGAGAGGGCGATGAAAACCCTTTCAACTAGCTAGACGAGGTGTAATGAGACACGGATTTCTAATTCATGAAGATATTCAATAAGATACAATAAGGTGGTGTCTTTCTGTGATCACAGATTTCATACAGAATAAAATACGCATCGCCTGAATAAGTAAATTAACATTCTTAAGTGCTTTTTCCCATTGAAGGGTTGAGTTTTCATTTTCAACTGATTAAAACATTCAATATCATAAAACTACAGTCACTGAGCCTTTATAATGACACAGTGTTTGTGTGATCTATTCAGACTCAGTCTATATAATATAGCAGTGCATAATGAAATAAAAGCAGTGCATTAAAAAGGAACAAAAATAAACACGGCTAATTAAAGATTATCTTTCATAGCTGCAGCTGTGACCGTCCCGGTAGCTGTGCTGATTTCTTTAGCCTGGATTGACTCGATGAGGGGGGAAAAACAGACAGGATGCAGCAGAGTTTTAATATACAGGGTTTCTGAAAAGTCAGGAACCAATGAGAGTAAAACTACACACACATCATTTTTGCATTTATTATTCACAACCTACGCGTTACAAGTTCGGTCTCGCATTTTCTCAGCTGCTGTATGGTATTACGTTTTTGTTTACTTTGCTTAAGACATTCCCGATGCTAGTTTAAGAGACACATAGGAGGTTGATTGTTCGTGGTATTAGCGCTGGCGTACTCTACTCTTAGTCATCAGATTTGTGACACTGTACTGTTTCCATCCACCACTCAGTTACCCAGCCGGTACAAGGTACAGGTTCACCGAAACAGGACAAATAAAGACTGGACAAAGATCGAGCAATGTTCTTGGGGTTCATTCGAGTCTCAGATTTTGACTGACAAAAGTAGAACCAAATGCACTCACCGGCTGTTGTAGTCCATTTCGCGCAAGAGTCAACGTGTTACGTGCTCCGAGATGCTTTTCTGCTCACCGCGGTTGTAACGAGTGTACATCGGAGTTACCAGTCAACTCAAACCTGTCTGGCCATTCGTCTCTGATCTCGCAAACGCACAAAGTGTTTCTGCCTGCAGACCTGCCTTCAGCGCACTGCATGATTTTATTTCTCACGCTATTCTGTGCAAAACTCTAGACATTCCAGGAGATCTGAAATACTCAAACCAAACAAATCCCATTTTGATGTTTGATGTGGACGTTAACTGAAGCTCTTGACCTTCATGTGTATGATTCAATGCACTGGGCTTCCGCAACATGACGGGCAGGTGTACGGGTGTTCCTACTAAAGTGGCCAGTTCGTGCAGCGTGTTAAACGCCTTTCGACAATCTGTACTTTATCCTTTAGAGACCTTTTTTTTTTTAAATGACTACTTATCGAAGAAAAAAAATGAAAGAAATGACACTGATGACTACGCGGATTTACTCTGATCACAGCATTTAATTTGACCTTTTTACTCTTTTTTACAACCACTAACACTTCTCTTTAGTCTCTTCTGAGTTCATCTCTGCCTTACGCTCTGTCAAGCAACATAACGAGCCATTTGAATGAATAAAAACAGCTACAGGCATCTGTGCATATGCTATAACACCAGTCAGTCATTTTAATTAGCATTTGCATTACAGGACCCCATAAAATTTGACTTCATATTACACCTATTCATTCATGTTTTGCCCGTTTCTTTCTTGTCAGTATTTTCTATAGTTTATGCTTTGCTTAATTTTTGTGCACACTGTTTAGCACCTGGAGCCAAAATGCACGTAGGTGAACAGTGCTGTGTAAATAGTCATTATTTTTAATAAACACAACTACAGGCACTTGTGTTTATCACACAACACTAAGGCAATTGGGTGGACGAGGTAACGCATGATGGTCGGTTGAAGCCACAAAGTAAAGATTTTTCTTTTACCTGTAACAGCGTGATGTGCTCATGAGTACAAGCAAGCTGAGCATTTCACCTGTTCAACATTAAACTGTTACATCTCCTTTTACTTTCTAACTCTTCGTTCTATTTGAAACACGTCTACAGCCGGTTATTACGGAGAGTAATTCTGTATTGGAGCTTAAAACGCGGGAAGGTCTAAATCCTTTAATGATGCCTGACTGATGATTTAGTCACACAAGCCGTTTAGACACGAAGCACCTCAAGGACCTGGCTTGTAAGTGAATCACTGAATCACTAAATGACTGACTGACTCATTGATTCACTGAATCACTCACTTACTCACTGAATTACTGACTCATTCACTGACGGACTGAATCACTGACTCACTCACTGACTAAATCACTGACTCGCTCACTGACTGACTAAATCACTGACTCGCTCACTGACTGACTAAATCACTGACTGACTAAATCACTGACTCACTCACTGACTGACTAAATCACTGACTCATCAGTGAATCACTCACTGAATCACTGACTGACTAAATCACTGACTCACTCACTGACTGACTAAATCACTGACTCACTCACTGACTGACTAAATCACTGACTCACTCACTGACTGACTCACTCACTGACTGACTAAATCACTGACTCACTCACTGACTGACTAAATCACTTACTCACTGACTGACTAAATCACTGACTCACTCACTGACTGACTAAATCACTGACTCACTCACTGACTGACTAAATCACTGACTCACTCACTGACTGACTCACTCACTGACTGACTAAATCACTGACTCACTCACTGACTGACTAAATCACTTACTCACTGACTGACTAAATCACTGACTCACTCCCTGACTGACTAAATCACTTACTCACTCCCTGACTGACTAAATCACTGACTCACTCACTGACTGACTAAATCTCTGACTGACTAAATCACTGACTGACTAAATCACTTACTCACTGACTGACTAATTCACTGACTCACTCACTGACTGACAATCACTTTCTGACTGACTAAATCACTGACTGACAACACTGACTGACTAAGTCATTGACTCACTCACTGACTCACTAAATCACTGACTGACTCACTGACTAAATCACTGATTCACTCACTGACTGACTAAATCACTGACTCACTCACTGACTGACTAAATCACTCACTGACTGACTCACTGACTGACTCACTCACGGTTATCACCAGGAAACTTTCCGCACGTGGGTGCTCTTGTGTCACGCATCCCCTGACCCTTGTTTCTCCATTGAGTTTGTTGCATTGGCCCGATGCAAATACTTGCTACTGCTACCGATACAGGACCCCACAAAGAGCTTTACTCCTCTTATACTACAGGAAAATGAAACTCGTCAGGTTACCAACAAACTGCAAACCGCAAAGCCTATTATCCTGAAGACTTCTCCAAGGCACATTCCAACTGTTATGAAAAGTAACAGAAATCCTACATAAACGCCTCCTCACAAAAACGACCGTTTTGAGAATGAGTGCACTGATATAAAACCCTGCAGCTAGAAACACTATCAGAGCTGCAATTACAGAAAATTAATCAACACCATCTGACCTGATTTGAGAATTCAAATGCACGATATGTTTTATTTGCTCCAAGACAACTGAACAGCTCCTGCCAAGCCCTTCCTGAAGATAAACTGGGTGTGTTAGAGCAGGACCAATAATGTCAAGGGTCAAATCAGATATTAGAAACACTTAATACAAACCTATAAGCACCACTGAAAGGTTTTCTCATAGCAGAGGTTTCCCTGCATTGCCCCTGCTGAGTGTATAAAGACAATCTGAGAAAATGAGACTTTAATACAGTCTAACAGGACACACCACAGTGCTGATTAATTTCCTATAACAGCAGTTATATGACATATTAGAGAGTCTTCTCTTTCCAGAGGCAAAGATGTAACTTTTTATGGTTTCCTGACATATCTATGGGTTCGAGGGCTTTGCGGCTTTTCTGTAACATGGCAATCTGCAGGGTTTAGAGACGCTGGTGAGGGAATAACTCTTCATAGCTGCTATCACGTAAGTGATCAAAGGAACCAGACTTGTCTCCTGGATGTCCCATAACGTTAATCAGAAGTATGAACAAATAAAACGGATGATGTGTTGCTCTTGGCAGGCTGGTGTGGTATGAGGAATAAACCACCGTTGAAAAAAATAAACAGTGCACCACCCTGTTGTGGATTTTTTTTTCCCTATAAGAGCACACCCTGTCATGTTTCCTTCCTTAAACATAATGTTCACTATGTTAATCAAAGCCTGATGAACTATTCATTCATTTTCATAAGCCACAGACCCCAGCTCAATCTCACTGGCTTCCTGGCACGTTAGGAACTCATACGTGAGACGATTTGTTTTCAGTGGGCCGAGATTGTAGAAATACTAGGGGGGAATATTTTTTGTATTATTTATGTTATTATAGGGTTAACATTAACAATACTTTTGTCCAATTAATGCGGATATGTGCACATTTACATTTTCTATATATACACACACCACAGCTGTGATGGATCATTTTCTCTGTCGATAATTGGCTCCTATATTCTTGTAAATCCTACCAAGTGCTTGCTGTCCTTGTCTGGCAGAGGCTCGTGTCCATTTCATTCTGGACTAATCGCCACTCTTGGTGGGTGTTTAATGCCTCATTTACCTGATGGTGCTGCTGGACTCATGCCGAATCCTCAGCCAGGTCTCTATGGATAGAATGAAGTTGCTTTCTTGCACACATCCATCCTTTATCTTCCGCTTTATCGCGCTAGGCGGGGTCACGGGGGGTGGGGTGGGGCACTCTGGAGTCAATCCCAGCGTCATCGGGCGAAGGCGGGGTACACCATGGACAGGTCGCCAGTCCATCGCATGGCCAACACACACTCACGCACACATTCACACCTACGGGCAATTTAGAGCCACCAATTAACCTAACATGCATGTCTTTGGACTGCTGGAGGAAACCGGAGTACCTGGAGGAAACCCATACAAGCACGGGGAGAACATGCAAACTCCACCGGGATTCGTACCCGGATCGTCTTGCTGTGAGGCGAAAGTGCTAACCCCTACACCACTGTGCCGCCCACTTCTCCCTCATGACAACCAAAAAACCAGGACAACTAACATGAAACCAATCAAACAGCTACTTATGCTGTATCATATATGAGCCCACAGATGGCCAGTGCCCTTGTGATTGACAGGACAGAGTAACGTTAGTAACGGCGTCCCTCCCACCCAGACACCACAGCCAATTATTCTCTCTCTCTCTCTCTCAATCTCGCAATCAGAGGAAAACAGAGCCAACGATTTCTGTTGTGCCACTCAGGAGCCTCCTAGTATACTCTGTCTAGAGTATAATCATTCGAAGGATCTCCTAGAATTACTGACATGGTGATATTCATTCATTCATTATCTTCCGCTTTATCCCGTTGTTGGAGCCAATCCCAGCGTCATCGGGCGAAGGTGGGGTACACCATGGACAGGTCACCAGTCCATCACATGGCCAACACAC
>JAOVVH010000037.1:8106188-8131098 GCA_028566435.1 Scorpiodoras heckelii
AGGGTTGATCCTGCCTTGCGCCCTATACCGCCGGCTAGGCACCGGCTCTCCCGTGACCCTGGAAACAGGAATAAGCGATTAAGATAATGAATGAATGAATGAATGAATAAATAATAACAATAATAAAGGAGATAACCTATAGGTTGTCAGACTGGAGCACAAGTCTACAAAAGTGCAGTATGATTAAAAAAAAAAAAAGCTGGGTTCCTGAATGTAAAAACGTATCCAGAAAACACATTTGAGAAGAAAAGTAGCGTTCCCGAGCTCGCCGTCTCTGTTGTGGTCGCTCAGTGCTGTAGCACAGTCAGTAAGCCAGACCACAGACTGATTAGGTCAGAGGAAGAAAGTGCAGAGTCGCTGCTGTAAAACTTCTAAAATCAGCTACGGTCGTTGTAGTTCAAGGGGCAAATTCAGACAGGCTGTGTCATTATGCGACAGAAATGTCTCTATTCCAAGGCGACAACTTATAATACACTCACGAATGGATAGTAAATGGACTAAACAGGATTATGAGGATTGAACTGTGTCTAAGTTGAGAAGAAGAAGTGTTTCTACAAGTTGTGCTTGTCGGTGCAAAGAAAGCAAAAGCTGTGAATATACTGTAACTGTAACTGTAACTGTAGAACTGTGTAGCCTAAAGGACGATTGTAAGCATATTGTAAAATTCTATAGAAATCATATACAACTAATAATCACAGCCTAACATCATATCTACAATAACTGTGTGGTGAGAAAAGAACAGTCTGGCAGCAAGAACTGGATTAATACCTGCAGTGGTCATGTGACTCATGAGAACCAGAGTAAGATATAATGAGGAAAAATGGCATCGAGACATTTTTTTAAAGTATATCTTATCTGAGCATCTCCAAAGATTCAGCCAGTGTCATGTCAGCCAGTCAGAAAACTTGAGTAGATAAGGATGTTGATAAGGAAAGGGAAGAAAAATCGTTATGCCATCATTAGTGAAACGTCATTTGAACGTTTTGAACGTTTGGAGTTTATTATACACTATTCATTCAGTAACTTTTAGAAAGCTGGAGATATGCATAAAGAGAGAGGGGGGAAGGGATAGAGAGAGATGTGCTGTACAGTATGTCGAGGACTGCAGTGAGATTGCACCAGAAGTCGATGTGTGAAGTGTGTGCGCATGTGTGTGTGTGTGTGTGTCTTAGGTTGCAGCTGTGTATTGCACGGTGTGTTGAGCGCCCGGGTTCTCCTCTGTGCCTCCCTGCCTGGCTCATGCATTATGCACGAGGAGAGTGTGTGTGGTGGCGTGTATACATGTGTGTGAAGGGTTGAGAAAGGAGAGGAGAGGGTTGACGCAGACATCCTGCAGTGTTCAGCTTGACCACTCGTGTGTGTGTGTGTGTGTGTGTGTTGAGTAGAAGAGGGAGAGGGGGTCACAGAAATCTCCTCCCCGTCTCTGTTCAATCATTTCCACTGCAGTCATACTGCCAAGAGCATCGATGTAATGGGATTCAAACCAGTGTGTGTGTGTGTGTGTGTGTGTGTGTGTGTGTGAGTGAGTGTCTGAGGGAGACATGCAGTTTGAAGAGGGGCTTAGGGAAAATTTCGAGGTAATCCCTGACCTCATGTCTGAATCACTACATTGCGGGGTAAAAAGACGATAGATTTCTCCAGGGAAATCGAAAGACTGGCTCGTGCTGATGAGGTTATAATTTTGCATGCACAGAGACACACAATGGAATAAGGACCTTTGGACTTATGTAGAAGTCACCGCTTGTAAATCTCCTTTTGGTTTAAGATCTTAGTGTAGAAACACAGAAGAAAGCATCCATGGTGGCCGGCTGCTCCACGTTAAAATGGTCATAACCCGTTTTATTCTGGTATTAATTTTTCACGAGGCGTTTCTTCTCCGATGAGGACGTTTTATGAGCTGTGACGAAGCTGAGGGGAAAAAATAAAGCAATTAAAACGGCCCGCACGGTGCTCCCGGCTCGGCGGATTTTGTCCCCTAAAACAGATCTCGCATGTGTATCAGTCGAAAACAGAAATGCTCTTGTTGCTTTTTTTGGCTCTTTGGACGTTGCGGTTTGGTGTCTGTGGTGTCTTTAATTGGTACCTGTGAGGAAAAACTAGTTATGCTGAGGTTCTAATTCAGCACTTGACCACATGGTGCGGTGCAGCCGCGCTGCAAAGGCTGCTTTTAGGAAGGAAATGGAAAATAAATGTGTTGTGAGCTGATTGTGTGTGGAATATGAACGGAGTATTTATGTGTTCTGTGTATACAGATGCAGATTTACACCACGCTGCACCAGTTTTGACTGCTTTATTTCCCCATTGGCCCATTGCACGCATCTCTCTCTCTCTCTCTCTCTCTCTCTCTCTCTCTCTCGCACTGTGCAGCATGACCTCCAGCATGGCAGATAAATCACACTGATGAAGTGAAGGTTTGTGAACTGTTTAAAGTGATTACGTTTGTGGTTTGGCGTCTGTAGCATTTCATTGTGGGGGCTGCCAAGACCATCTGAATGCAGACATCGAGTAAAACCCCCCCGGCCTAGGCACAGATTATCATCCTGATAATCTGGGATTAGAATTTTGAAGGAAGTGGCCACTTAAATTTAAACTACAGACGCTCCCCTTTCCCATGCCATCCGACTGAACAGCGTCTGTGGCATGGGCGGGTGACTAAATCCAGTAGCACACAGTGAAAGACGACGTCTAATTTGTTGTACGGTGTTCACGAGCCAGTGTAACTTGCCGTCTCTAATAACACTGAGAGAAAATCCTCTTATTCCCACCCACACACACACATACACATACACATGCGCCTACACTCGCACGCTGGCTGTCATCTCCAGCTCCGTTTCCTTGTGCTAAGACACGAGAAGGCGATAACGCCTATCAGCACATGCAAGGCGTGCTGCATTACGTCATGCTTCTCACGCCTGCGCCACACCACACACACACACACACACACGTACACTGCTTAATGTACAAATTTGCTTAAATTTCTAAGAATTGCATTCATTAGGATCTGATCCCTGATCTGTCCTAAATGTGGACAGGGCGGAATGAATTACATGTAAAAATAAAAAGAGAAAACATCTACCTATGGCCTGTCAAAGCCGTGCATTTTAAACACACCCAGTAGTGTATTAAACTTTGAGGTCGGCTGTAGCCACTTCAGCCCCGACCGTCGCCTCTATCTTTTCCTTTCTTTCCTCTATTTACAACCCGCATATTAAAAAAGGCTCCCAAACAACAACTGCTTAGATCCTTGGAAAAAAAATCCTTAGTAATTAGATTTTATAGGCTTGTCTAGCTTTTTTTTTTTCTGGAGCCCTCTCAAAGAACAAAAGGGTTTCCACTGATGCTAAAGTTTATTTCCATATGCCAGGACCCTCTGCATGCCTTTGAAATCCAGTCTATAACATGATATACACAGTACATGTATTACACTGAAATCTAAGGATGCTGCATGTTTTTATTTTGGGGAAAGTGTACTTGAGAGTGACATAACATCAGGAGCATGTGGGTTAGTGTGGGAACGGCTAGGTAGGTGGCGAGCTTTGGTTTTAATCAGAGGTCTTCCTCTAGTCACGATTCACAGCGATTTTCATCTGTGTGTTTTCGTTGGGTCGTATTTAGCTGACGGTGAGGCCTGCCGAAGCATGAGCAGCTGGAAATAAGCTGTGCCTCTTCCTCTCTTTTGGCAATGTGGCTTTCTTGTGGTCGCTGTAAGCATTAGCCTGGCATGCTACTGTGCTTTCACTGACAACCAGGGCCTCCTCAGGAGGTCTGGAAGACGGAGAGTGAAACGCTAACTCCGTCCTGAACGCCGGCAACATGTGTACAATTTCCCTGTAACCCGTCCACCAGCCCCTAATTCTAGACAATTGCACTAATAACATAATGTGTCATACAATGAAATTATTCATTCTTCACTGGTAGGTATTTTTTTTCATTTTTCAAGAAATGAACACGCTGAATAGAAGCAAAACTACCTTCCAATGCATTTATATCATTTGACAGTACGTCTAGAAATAACCTCGAAAGGTTGAATCACCTTATGATTAGTTTAAATATCTATCTAATTTGATCTAATTATCTAATTTTCCCAAAAGGAAACTCTATGAAAACATGTTGAATATATGCAAATCAATCTATTATTCCTCATTATGAGGAAACAAATAAAAGACTGCTCAGCTGTTCAGCCTATTTCTAGACATTATTAATCATCCTGTGCTTGAAATTGTCTTATCTGATGGGAAATATTTCCAGAAAGAAGCAGGGAAAATCATACATTGTAATATGATTTTTTTAAGGTCTTACATTTGTAAAATATAAAAATGATTCAGGGTTTAGGGTTATTATGCAGTGCGTAATGATAAATATTCAAAATTAATCAGCGAATATTTGAAATGTGTTCACATTGCAGTGAGAAAAATGGAGTGAATAAGGGAAAAAAACACTAAACTGTAGATATTTTAACACTGAGTGAGTGAAAAGCCCACATTCAGGCGTTCAGCTGTGTGTATTTGTGTACACGTACTGGTGTATAAATACACATGCATGACACTCAGTGAACAGATATTCGAGCTTTTTCTGTTACAGTCTCACAAAGACACAGAAGTGTAAGCACTCAGTGAGCCGCAGTACTAAAATAAGCAGACGGGTAGCTGCTAGAGGCTCACTGGAACTGCCGTGTGCTTTGTGTGCTCTGTTTTGTTGAGCTCCTCTTTCACCTTGTCATGCTCTTTAAACGAAGTGTCGCTGCTTCATTTCCTTCTATAGCAATAGCAGTAGCTGTCGAGGTGGTGCATTTGGGGGTCTGCTTTTAGCTCGATGCATGTCCGAACAGATACAGAGATTTTGTGTGGGTTAAAGTAAGTGTGTCCGTTGGACAGGGCGAGGCGGAAGGCTTGATGGACAGATGAGAAACGTGGGAGGAGCTGGAGAACTGGGGCGGATAACGTGACCCCTGAGGCGCACACACCTGCGTGAAACGGTGTCCCAGAGAGGTGCTAGGTTCTCAGGATCAGAGCTGTATGAGATCACAGGTGACCTCTGACCCCAGAATGATGTGTTTGGTATGACCCGGGATGCTGGAAGCTGAAAGTTTATCTTATGCTCAATCTATTCAATCAAGAATACCAGAACTGCATAATTACACAAAAATGACTTCTAGATACCCCTCTACATCGAAGCTGTCCATGTGTCTGATATATAAATGGATTAGATCTGCAGTAATATCAGGGTGGATGATGTGTCTGGACAGGATTTATGCCCTGTGTCATTTACATATATATATATATATATATGCCTTCCACACAATCCCATAAATATCATCTCCAAACAAGTAGACATTTGTGGACTAAACTCAGCTTGGCTTTGACTTTAAAGTAGCCATTGGACTCTTTCCACAGTGGCAGCACTAATATTTACACTGACCTTTCCAGCATGGCAGTGTTTGTCGGGTCTTTATAAAGGCAGAGATCATGTTGTCTTTGCCCTCTATTCAAGAATGGCTGAGTAAATAATCAACAGCAGCCGGATTATGTAGCCTGTTTATCTCCAGGCCGAGAGGGACGGCTTAGCATCTGTTGTGCGTACGTGTTTATGTTTGTCCAAGCGTACATCTATTCATATGCGAATTTGCCTTCGTGTGCTTTTATGACTTCGGCCATTGCGGTGTCTTCGCACTCACGTGTATGACTGATTTCATTTCCTCCGAGTAGTACTTATCATAATAGTTTGATAGATGCAGCACGTTAAAAGGCAGAGAGGGTGTCTCAGGGGTGTGTTCTGAGAACTGTGGGTAAATTACGGCACCGACTCCCTGAGACTCGTCTGATGTATTTGTTACTGAAGAGGTCAAATGTCAACCATCTTGCAATTGCAATCCTAACAGGATAAAACTATATTCAATCTTAGAATGGAAATTGGATTAGTATTTACGAGAAAATTTGAACAAAAATACAAACGAAACCAGTGGAAATGTCATAATTTTTTTGATGCATTTGACATCTAATAAAAAATATGATATAAAACTGTATATAAAAATTGTCAGTGAAGTCTAAAACGGCTGTCTAGTGCAAATATAATATAAAATGACGATTTGTTTTAATTATTTGACATTAATGTCTAAAATCAATATCAAAATATGACAGAAAACTATACAAAGCATGCAAAAAAAAAATTCTTGTGTATTTTTTGCATGCTCAATCCAAATATGTGTTCAGAATTCCTCTGTCACTTAGTTTCATTTTTGTGCCAGTATGCTCACATGATCTTATCAGTACCCAGGAAAGACATTTCCTTAATGTTAAAGCACCAAAAAAAAGTGCAACACAAGTCCCAGTCTTATTTATGAATAAGTAATACACACTCTGTCGGTGACATGCCTGATAGAAAGATTATAAAATCTAGATTCAAATTGAGCATAAAAATACTATAAGGTCCACCTCATTTGGTTAGTTTGACAAAAAACGGCAAAGATTTTGTTGCACAGTGTTATACGAGGTTTGTCCAGAAAGTAATGAGAATGATGCAACTGAAACGGGTCCTACCGTTTGTCTGAGATCCCAGTCTAACTGACCTTGAAGCACCATCCCCATGTGTAAGCCCCACGGAGTGCAGGAATTTCGTTCTCGTTACTTTCCGGACAGTATAACATACTGTACATCCAATAAAAACTCAACATAATGTATATAATACCTGAATTAAGCTGCAACTTAAACATGAATTTAAAATAAATATAATAATATATATAAGTAAGTGGATGACTAAAATGCCAGTGTAATAATATATAATAATTATAATATTTAATTGACTAAAAATGATATAAAACTGAACTTAAATGAGAGTAACATATTTGTTTTTCAGCCTAATCCTGACTTGCCGTTCTAATAAAAAGCTGCAATATGACCACCTCAATTTGCAGAATTTTTCCTGCATGTGTTTAAGGGCGTGTTTATGTAGACATGTCTCTTTTGGGTTCTTGTAATACACACATTATTGTCTGTGTGTGGGCGTGATAACATGTTATTAACGCTTGCTCCTCAGGTTTAAATTCCATCAGGGTTACCTCAACACAGGTATGAGTGTGTTTAATGGATCAGGCCAGTGTTCACTCTAGAGACAGGTGTGCACTGGACAGACTGGCTTCCAGTCACCTGCCATGTTTAGACCATTAATCCACCTGAGGCTGGACGTCACGCCTTGGCTTCCTGTCCTGCTCAAATGATTTCAGCATTCCGATAATTCCTCAACCCTTTTGGTATGTTCTGAAAGGAGATACACCTTAAGTCGTGAAAACTATGCATGTATACACTGTGTGAATTCCAAAACTACCTGTCCAAAACGAAATCTCTGGCGAAGGAGATGCAGTGTCTGCCGGTAAGCACACACTGGGTTTGGCTTCCGTGAAGGTGTGTGTGTGTGTGTGTGTGTGTGTGTGTGTGTGTGTGTGTGTGTTCATTCTCACAGCTGCGGAATGTAATGGTGACAGCGGAATGCGCCAGACTGCTTGTTTTGCTTTCCCACACACACAATTGCCTCTAATCACTTTTCTCATCCCACCCATATCCATCACCTTAAAGGTTACTGAATCAATGCAGCCTTACGTAGCACATCGAAATATAAACCCTTCAAGCACCCACACCACTTCTTACTCCAGACTGTCATTCATTTTGATTTTTTAATTTTTTTGCTGGTGAAATATTCCAACAGTTTCTCTCATGTTAGCCGAGACTGGCCGTAGCTAAGACGTGCTGGGTCTGCGGTGTGCATCCTGCAGCGGAGAATTAAACCGCGGTGGAAAAGAAATGAGCTTAATCTCGAATTGATGAAAGAGAAAGGGAGATAAATGGCAGCGCTGGAGTCAGGCCCTCTGAGAACACTGTGTGACGGGATCGAAATAGCACTTTCCCCAGTGAGGAAACAGATTTAACAAGAACGGCGTGTGAGTTGGTGTAGACTGGGGTGAAATGGAGGTTTATGGCGCTACAGCTGCCATAGTAGCCCTTGCATACACTCCACATATGGTTCTAATTCAAATATGGATTTAGTCTAGGCATCTGCCTTCTTATGCTTGCTCCTAGCGCTCTCCTAGCAGTCTTCCAGATCATTAGGCGCTTCTATATTGGGGCAGTTTTCAGAGATCTCTCTTACAAATACTAAGAAATGTAGGAATAAACCATTGTACTCATACCTTCAATACTGACAATCCCACAGCCACCTTTTATTCAGCTAATAACAGTCGTACCTTTCTAAATATGGCCACATAAGGTGACCTACGCAGCTTAGCGCTATGGCCTGATATATATCAACCATGCTCTGTATTTAAGAAGTTTACTTCTATTCGAATACAAATACTTTATTCTCAAACAACTAAGTGTTTTAAACAAATACAGATACAAATATGAAGGACATGCTTTATTTATTTATTCAGAAAGCTTCCCCTAAAAGTTCAAAGGGCATCTGGTTGAGGATCCATCAGGACGCAACCTTCACGAGCGCGTGTGGGTGCGAAAACCTTGTGTGTGGGTGTGTGTGTCTTCTTCCGAGAAAACGTAGGTGGATTGACTATGCTACATTGCCCCTAGGTGTGACGGACTCAGTAAATATGTGTGTACATGGTGCCCTGCGATGATCTGATGATCTGGGACATTATGGGTGTCACACACCTAATGTTTAACTCTGACCCTGACCAAGATGAAGTGATCATTTACATTTACATTTATGGCATTTAGCAGACGCTCTTATCCAGAGCGACTTACAAAAGTGCCTAGTCATAAACTTGCAATGTCCAAAGCTAAATCTGGTAGACCTGAATTCAGGCTCTGATCAGATTACGTTATGAAGCTTGCAGGACAATGTAAGACCACGTTTAACATGAATGTGCTGTGCTGTATAGTGCATTTATACAATATGTAGTAGCTGCCTGGTTTGGGTCACAGTGGTTTAAATTAGGTTTATAATACATTATATCATTCATCTCTTAGAAAATACTGTACAGCAGGTGGGAACAAAGAGGAATAGTTGAGACTAATTATGAACTGAAAAGATGAGGAACTGTCAAAGCCAGAATTCACACAGCATGATGACGATGCTGGCATTTCTAAGTCTGGGTTTTGTTTTCAGAGTTTTCCAGTGTTTCCTGGGGCATAATGATAAGATTCATACTTAGGCCAGGTTAGGCCATGCCCATTTTGGGTTTAACTCTCAATACACATATTTTGAGCTATAACATATTGTGTGCCATATACAATATTGATTTAGGCATTTCATTACCACAATCCCGTATTGCCAGGATTGAACTACTGTATGGTTAATTACATGATTAATGTAATTATGGTTAATTAGAGGACTCATATGCTATACACACATTATTTATAGGAGATCTGAGTGCAGTAGGTTGTTACAGTTAAAGCTGAGATCAATTCGGTTTCATGTGTTAACAATGTATTATCAATTTTATCAGTGGATTTTGTCACGAAGAGGCTTTACATGTAAGATGTAATTAAGGATGTAGAGTAAGGTCCATAATAAGCAGTATGTCAGTATGTGGTGCTACTCTTTATTTCCTTCCCATATTTAACAGACAATACAGCACAAGCATGTGGTCAAGAATGTTAGATTAAGATTATGACTCAGTTCTGCAATGGAGAAGTGAAATCGTAACTGATCCCAAGCACACAGGGAACATTTTTTCATGCTGAGCCAGGGCTTGTGCATCTCTTTCCATCTTCCAGCACTCCTCTGCTCTCTCTGGCCGCTTTGTCAGGCGAGAAAAGGCTGCAGTTTGTTGATGCTAAATTGAGCTTGAAAAACCAGCCTTCAGTCTTTTTTTCAGCTTCGGCAGCACTGAAAACCTCTGACGTTTGTCCAGTTTAGCTTTTGTCTTTTCTCTTGTCTTATTCACTCGTTTTTTCACCTCCCTGTTTTGATCTTTTCTCGCTCTCCAATCTATCACTTGGAAATTCTGAGAACTGAGGTTCTTGAAGCCTTATCGATCTTTCTGGTTGTTCTTCTCAGATGCTAATAAATGAAACATCTGTGTAGCTGTATCTCACCCAATCAACTAAAGTCTGAAAATATTGACTAATCAAAAAAAATAAAACCCCCAAAAAACCCCACCATTCGCAAAGTATTTGCTTTTAAAATCTTTCATCATCGTTTGTCAAAGGAACAAAATGTAAAAGACTTTGAAAAGCCTCTTTGTAATTCCACGACTGTTGCTGCCTTAGCACATCATTTTAGAAAATTCAATTTACTGTCTCACACTCCCTGCTTCAAAGACGTTGGCTAATTAAAGCGAGTGTAGCAAGCATCCTGCGCTGCGCTTGTAAATGCTAGTAATTAAGACAGCTAATCAAGCAATTCAATCCTTCATTCAGCGCTAATTATTCTCAAAAAGGGGCTCTGCTGACCCTCTGGGCGAATCCCACCCACACCACATGCTGTTCTTTAAAAACTAAGTCATGTATTAGAGCAAGAAAGAAACAGAAGGCATGAAAACACAGGAGATTCTACGCAGTCGCACGTTCAAAATCTGTCAGCGATACGCACACAGGTGACGTGAACAGGCTAACAAGGAAATCAGGAACAAAAGTGTCTTGGCGTTAGCATCGTGAGCGTCAGAGCTAACGGTTTTGGTATTCTTGCTAGTGTAATGCCAATCACATGCGTGTCAGGGTTAGCGCCGGTGCTATCTGGGACGTTAATATTGGCTGTGGTAATTGAACTGCTCGTATTATAGCCAGTGTTTCATTTTAGCAGCTTGTATGCCCTTACTTCGTCATCTCGTTATTGCCAGAGTGGTCAGTCTCTCCAGCGTAATGAATCACTGGGACATTTTTATTGCAGGATGAGCTAGCAGTACAGGTCCAGAAGAGGGTTCTCTTTAAGTGATTAGACCCTCAGTGTAGCCCTGTCTTCTATTAGCATATCTATCGTGACATTGTCCTGCTGTGTCAGGGTCAGTGGGGGAATAAGAAATGCCTTTGCTTTGCTTCACTCTGTTTGCTGCATGACTATAAGTCTTAGCTCACGATCCTCAAGATTATACATAATTGATGTGCTATGAGGCTGTATGTCTGTATGTCTCTGGAAGACACTCTCTCTTTCTGCCTCTCCTTTGCTTTTCGGTCATAAAATATTTAGGAACAGTACAGTATTGCCATTTGTTAGAAGAAGTCTAGGGTTGTGCGTTTGTTTTGGAAAAACGAACCAACATAGTCATTGTTTCTGTGGCTACGAGTCTGCTAAATATGTGAGTGAGGAGTGAATATAATCTGGACTAATCATATCCTCATGACGCCGACTCTTTGTGGGGGACCAGAACAAAAAGCTCATCAAATTCCCAAATGGATGTAGGATAAAAAATCAAGTCTGATGTGTAGGCTATGGCTATACAGGGGGCTACAATGCAGTCCCACTATAGCAACTGTTAATTCTTCCTTATTTATAGAGTATTAGTCTGTGCTGTGGTGTCTTAGCCCTGGTGTTGATTTTGTTTGCTGAGTCTGCTCCCTACATCACTGCTGTTTCCTTTAGATATTGATGAAGGCTGCTTTAAGCTATGTCAGTAGCTAGACCTTTTCAAGAAATGTAGCTTTTTGTATATACTGTTTATCTAACCGCGTGTACAACTGAGATGAAAAAGATTTATAAATCCTTTCCTTGACCGTGTGTTTTATTGTGTAATATGGAAAGTATGAGTATGTAAGTAAGTAAGTATGTCTGAGTGTGAAAATGGGTGTGTGCATGGTGCAAACGACTGGGGTCTCATCCAGGGTGATGGGACACCAGTGGATAATGTAGGCGCTGAAAATGACTGAATTAACTACATGCCAATTACCCCCTCCATAACAATACCCATGCAAGCTTAGATCAGCAACACACAATTGATATGACCTCCCCATGCATAATGAAAGCAGTTCTGATGAACTTCTGGTGCAGTGTAATGTAGGGATTTTTGTAACACACCGCATACATGCTCCATCTCTACCACATGTGCTGTTCTCACACATCTGCACCGTGTTTGCACTGAGAGCGTGGGCGTTTATAAAGTAGAGTGGAAAAAGGGAAAAGCGTTCCCTCCTTGTCTGCCTTGGGCATGTGGCCAGCGCAAGACGGGAGGAGGAAGGACCCGCCGGTCAGGAGCCCGCCGACCACAGACTGGCATATTTGTGGCGAGCCCTTTCTCTGCTGCTGCACTCATTTCTAGTGTGCTCACTGTAGAGAAGCTAGAAGACAGGCCGTGATTTGTGGGATGGTCTGTTTTTCCCTCCTTCCCAACACACTTAATTGCTTGCACACACACACACACACACACACACACACACACACACACTGTGGGTTTTATATCGATCCCTGTGACACATCAAGAGGGATTGCCCTGTGTTCGAGTAGTAAGAGAACGAAGGATGGGAGAGGAGATGAGAAAGATGAAGAGAGCAGTAGGATGCGTCTCTGTCAGCAGTAGAGCTGTGAGCCTGTCATTAATAGCACAAAACGGGAACGGGTGAGAAAAAGCCTGAGTACGCAACAGAGAGGAAACGTTTCCTTACCGCAGAGCATAGCGTTACATTTACACAGGATATGGAAACCTATGCTCGGCCAAAGAATTCTCATATGCAGTTTGACCTGACTGTGCCTTCTCTTTTCTGATTACTCTAAGCTTTGCTTATTTTCCTAACCTACACTCCCCTTATCCTCTTCCACAATCCACAATCCGTCTCTCCTCCACCACAGTAAATAGGCCAATCAACTCTCTGCCCTATCCCTAACCTACTTCTTGAAAATAGCACGATGGGGGGTGTGTGGGTTTTTGCAGCTCTCTCAGGGGAGCAGCAAAATAGGTCTGTCCTACTCCTACAACGTTCTTCTCCGTGTCTGACGACTGCTCGAGGGACCTCAGGGTCTACACAGTGACGTGTCAGCCCTAAAATACCTAGGCTTGGGTGTGTGAATAAAACCCCCTCCTTTGTCAGGGAGTGCCGAAGAGCAGAACAGACCAGCGGTTGTGTTTGCCCAGGTCGAATTGATGACTGTGTTTTGGTTTTGGCCTTGGAAAACAAATTGCCATGTCATTTTGGTCAAGTCTCCTCAGAGGGGAAAGAATTCAGGCTTCCCGGTTGTGAGACTGGTGATATTTCATAACAAGGAACAAACTGCAAGAGAGCAAGCCACCCTGTCAGCTTCTTTTGCTCCCATTTGGCATAAACTACCAAGTGCAGT
Source organism: Scorpiodoras heckelii (assembly GCA_028566435.1). Taxonomy (NCBI): domain Eukaryota; kingdom Metazoa; phylum Chordata; class Actinopteri; order Siluriformes; family Doradidae; genus Scorpiodoras; species Scorpiodoras heckelii. Next base: position 8,119,401 of record JAOVVH010000037.1, read on the forward strand.
CTCACTTCATCTGAGCAAGGCAGTTTTAAAACCAAAGGATAATTTTCAAGGATGCATCAGCCAAGCATGCATAATGACCCCTGTTCCTAGACACAGATCAAATGTGTAAGAGGTACATCAGTAGACTAAAACTATATATAGTTTGGCCATGACCTTGAACAAATTCCTTTGAGGCCACCAGAAGCATGTCGTTTCACCCCCACCAACAGCGAAATGCACTTCTCACCAAGGTATTGACCTGTGGATGGCAGACGGACAATTCATGGATCCCCTGAGACAAGCCAATGTGGTGAAAGCATCAATAGCAGCTTGTCATCCACATGCATAATGGCTTCATTTATACATAGCTTGAACGGATCAGTTACCTTATCTAAGAGAGCTGGACTGGAAAAAAAAAAAAACCCTGTCTCCCTTAGCATTTAAATGATTTCTAACCAAGACATTGGACCTAATCTGAAAAGCAAACATACGTATTAATCTGCATAGTCATCTTTTATCAGATGATAAAAAAACAGGCGCATAATTTAAGGTCAACTTTTAGTACCAGCTGAAATAGCATAACTAATAAAACAAAAGTCTGATTTTAATTGCTGCTTACTTAATTTCTCTAGAAATAATCCAGCACTTTGCTAGCATGAATCTGCATTCGAGTATGAAAGCGCACGGCATGATGGAGTGGCAGAAACAGGCAGGGTGGCATTCTTTCACCTGGGTAAGTGTGTTGTGTTGCGGTATGTGCATCCTGCCACAGCAATTCCAGAAAACGCCTTCTGGCTCTGTGATATAACCACCTGCGAACAACACTTGTTCAGAAGCGTGTAAAGCCGTGCAGGCGATTATACCTGTCACAGGTAGCGATAAATAACTGTCATAACCGTATAGTATAGGAGGAACTGTGTGTTACTGTGTGCACAGTCCTTGCTGTCTTCCTATATCTGACTTCACTGATCATTGGTCAACCCTGACCTCTTTTCGTCTGCATGCCCAGACTTTGTTACTATGGCAGCAGAAGTGGGTGGCAGAAGGTCGATGATGCCAGTTGGTCATTTGGGCCATTTGCATGCTGCTGTTGTGCCCACACACGTCTAATGCTGCCAAGCAAGTGGTAGGAGAACTGACCTCCATAAAGAAATGATGCAATGTGCGGTCAGATATGTTTCAGCCTGGCTGATGGGTTTGAGGATGATTCAGGTTGCTGTTGCACCAAAGGTTGCTGACTAGAGACAGGAAGACGTTACCAAAAGAGAAGAGGGATTAGGCAAAGGACAAATAATTGGTATATACTGTACTGCTGTATATGCAACTGATGTAATCAAATACAAATACTTTATTTGGGTTGTGTTTTAAATGACAACAAATACTGATATGAATATGAGGTGCACTTTAGTTTTCTGGGGGGTATCTGGTTGAGACTAGAGGCTTACAACAAAAACGGTGCATAAGCAGGATGTTTTTACTTTCATGCAATGCTGGAGCAAGCACAAACAGTCTGAGTACGAAGCGTATGGGACAAACAGTCGCTTGCGATCTTTACCAAAGTAACAAACTCAAGTGATGTAGTTGAGGCTGAGGAACTGTGAGAGCAAGAATTCACATATCCTGCTGACATTGTTTCCATTTCTGTGTCTGTGTGTTGTCCATTGTTTCCATGGGCAAATAACTTTCTTCATCAGATTTAAATCCAAATACGGATACAATCAAAAACGCACTTGTGCACTAGTGCAGCCCTCTGCCAAGAGCAATAGGCAAGCCTTTTTAAGATGGGTGTGCACATGCGTGACAAACCCAGTTCACAAGGGGATCACGTAAACTTGGTCTGATTTGTAAAACAAACATTCAAAATTTCTTCACTATATGCTTTTCTTTTAAAGAAATGAAATGCACGGTCATGAGCACCTATCTTTCAAGTAACACTAAGAAAAAAACCTAAGTAGCTTCAGCTGGTTTGTCTGGTATTTTATATCATTGGGCATGGTGGGTACGGTGTGGTTTTGGCAGACAATCTAGCACCATCTGGCACAGGGATCCCCTTCCCTGTGGGAGATTTGAGAGCGAGACCGAACAGAGGTGGGTGACTAGCTAATTACAGCGCTACCTGTCTCAGACAAGAAACAGAAGGACAGGGACCGTATCTGAACAGTGTTATCCAGACACTAGCTTGCAGCGACTGTTATTCTAGCCCAGAACTTTTTTTTTTCGTTTCCAAGAAAGACATTTCATGCTGTCGGGTGAGGGATTCGGTTTTTGATTGCTTGGTTCAGGTGTCATGGGAGCAGCAATGATGAAAGCCATTAGGGGCATGTGAACAGGTTTGGGAAACACTGAGATAGCTTCTAGGTGGAGGAAATACTCAAGGGAAACCCAAAGATATATAGCTTTACTGGGACTTTATAGGGAAGGCAGTATGAAAAGAGTTGCTTCAAATTGTGTATGCTGCAACTTGGAAAACTTCTTTAGAACGGACGCTTCTCAATCATGCAGATTTTGCAGGAAAAAAAAAAAAATCCTATAACATCTTCTGACTATCACAAGCCAATATATGCATGAGTAGATATAATGGTGTGATTACAGATTTACTTAGAAAAACGCTTAATTTCCAGCATTAATTCAGGGCTCAGATCCAAACAAGCATGACTCTTTCTCTGAAAGAAAAAAGTGTCTTCCTTAATGATGTGACCGTTAGAAAGAGAATCCTGATTGGCTCAGTAGGAATGTGAGCAGGTGGCTACGTCTCGCGCGGCAGGAATGTTGCATCTTGCGAGAGCGAGTTCGCACTTGCCCGTGCCTTTTTAGTTTGGTGACAAACCAAAATAATGGCAAAGCTCTGGCAATAATATTCATGAGAAGTAGGCCAAATGTAATAATACAGTAAAAAAATAAATAAAAAAATAGGATGCAGTACCAAAAAAACGTGGACAATGAATCCCCAGGGTTGAATTTACACCATTAGAGGTTGTGTACATCCAGCTGGACACTACATGAGTATTCTAAACATTGTGGGTGTTAATTTATTTCAGCACTGAGGATAACTTGGCTGAGTTGTACTGCAGAACTAATGATGCAATCGCACTTTTTTTCTTATTTAAATTGTTTTGGGTATTTTTTTTTGGAAAAAAACACTAAACCAGGCTATAAATAGCCCATTAGTGCATGCGAACGAGAGTGTTAGTGAAGATGTAATGAGAAGATTAAATATGTAGCCTTTTAGACTGTTCAAGCTGTTGAAGATATGATCACTTGATGTTCTGCAAATTATGTTGCTTAAATCTCAGTGACACAAATAGAAACCTTATTCCATGGTGGGCAGGTCTTCAGGGTTCTACGTACCAAATCAGGATTTCTCACTTAGGTAAAATAGGTAAAGCCATAGTGCATATTTGGAAATCTATCCACCTGCTGGGTTTAGTTCTAACCCTAATCCTATGTATGCACCTGATCCTGCTACCTCAAGTGTAGCTTAAGCACTTGAGGTCTTTTGAATAGATCTACAGTCACTCATGGACTGGAGTAATAGTTCAAGAGTGAAACAACATATCGTGACACATAGCAGGTGGCCTAATATGCAAATGTTTCGAAATGCTTTATTTGGCTGGATAGAGCCCAGTGATTCTTTAAATCAACTTTTTCTGACAAGCAGGTTGCTTAAAATGTGTTCGTTTGCTCGCTAGGAATGGAAAGTAAGAGGCGTGAGTTAAGAATGTATTGCTATCTGGTTTGTATCGCTAGAGTGAAACTGAGTTGGAGAATGGGTGGAGGTAAAGACCTAAAATGACATCATAAGGGTTGAAAAATCTCCATAAAACAGTATTTTTAACATGTTAGAAAAGTGGTAGTGGTCAGGACTGCCCTAGCAGAATTACACTATTTAAGTGGCTTTATGGTACTCTACTGAATGTTGTTGTCTGTTATGACCCTAATACTGATTCTCTCTCTCTCTCTCTCTCTCTCTCTCTCTCTCTCTCTCTCTCTCTCTCTCTCTCAGGTGTGCTGTTCGACATTCAGCGCCACTTTGACGTAAACGATAGCGGCGCTGGCTTGCTACAAACAGGTAATTCTCTCCAAATCGCATAATTACACTATGTTGCAACCAACCACTAAGCACAAAACATACCCCACACACCCACATACCCTTACACAGACACACACAGACACAACCACACACCCTACGCATGCTGAAACACTCTTCTCATGTGTGACAGGACCTATTACCAGAAGCCGGTGAGCTTCTTAAATCCATACTGACTGACACAACAAAAGGATAAAAGAGCACCTAAAAGGGCTGCCACCTCTCCTAAAGGCTCCCTTTCCCTCCATCTCTCTCCTCCCCTCTTAGGTCAGACTAATTGACTGAGCTTGTTTAAGTTTATGTTTCGGTATAACAGGAGGCTTGTGAGGTGGACTAAACAAGGCCGAGCCTGAATACGGATCCTATACGCTGTAGCTCAGTGTGATATATTTGGTCCAAGAAAGTGTTCATACAGGACAGTGTACCAGTGTATATAAGTGCACTGAAAGTAAGGTTGTGAAAAGGACATGAAATCATGAAGCGCCGTGTGTTCTGAGCTTCTGAATTCGCTGGTGGCTTCCTGGCGTTGCAGGGTAAGCGCCTGGTTTATATTGGAGCACAGTGCGTAATTGTGAAGTCAATGATGGTTTCACATTTTGCACTGTTTGTTCAGGTTTTTTTTTTAAAGGCAGGGCTTCAGTGGCAGACTCAACAATGCAGCAGTTATCAACAAGAACAAAATGATTAAAGAGGCAAAGAAAAGACAAAGTAAAAGAAAAAGCAATCAGGAAGAGACGGTTATCTGCTGTTGATGCAAATGGTTCCATGAAGATAAACCCGACTGAAAAATTCCTTCATGTCAAAACAAAAAATGTACAATGCTGTAACCTTGATAATTGCTTGATAGTGCAATGGTATGACTTTTGGTTTTTTGGAAAGTACCTCCACCATGTTGTTGGAGTTGTCTAGGGTTTAGATGTCTTGGGTAGCTGTAATTTGCAGGTCAGTAGAGACTCAGCCTAGTGGGTGTGTTAAGTTCAGACAACCGGTGTTGTATTAGGCAGGGGGAGCAGGTCTTTCTGCGGTGCTGGTACAGGCACAGCTATTCTGAGGGTTTGGGTAGGGTTTCCTGAGCCAGGTCGCCTCAATTAGGCTTTTGTACCAGAGAGCCGTTATGTGGAAGTCCCGCTGGATGCTAGGAGCCGACTGCATTTGGTGACCTTGGCAGACATATATGCAGACATAAACAAAAAAAGGTTTTTATACACACGCACACGCACACACACACACACACACACACACACACACACACACACACACACACACACACAAATACACGCGTAATGCCTCATAGTGCCAGGGGAAATCCAGGATCGAATTTAGATGGTGTTTGTCTAGTAGATTTGTTCATTTGTTCGGAAGATATTAAAATATCTGGACCACTGGGGCTTGGGAGATATTTCCTCATAAATATTGCTTTTTTGTAGTTGTGTAACGTTTTCATTAGGAAAAAAAACCCATCTCTCTGTGCCTAGGTGTGGACTTTATCTGTCTTATCTGCTAATTTGACATATCTCCTTTAAAACGTTTATTCATTGAACACGATTTATTTGTTGAAAAAGATGGACAGTTTTAATATTCTAGTCTGTGCTTCATTTTTTCTCCTTTTTTTTTTTTAAAAAAAAAGCAGATGATTACAGCAGAGAGAGCAGGAAAGCACGAGAGATAAATAACTATTACTTTTGACTGCTTGGAGACGCTGGTGATTGGCTCGGTCCCAGCAGGGAGTGCATGCTGTTGGCTGATTCTCAGCAGAGGGGCGGGGCTACTGGCTGTACGCAGCAGAGCAGGGATTAGTCAGAAGCCAGTATGACATTTGTTTGGAAGATTCGTCTGCTGTTGGGAGACAAAAATTGCCCAATATGTGTTAAATAAACACAGCATGTTAAAAAAGAAACCCTCCCAAAATAATAAATCAGTACAAACGACAGATAATGCAAGAATCAGATAAAAACTAGGTTGCAGCTAGGCATGCGTCGTGTAATCTAGCCACATTTATAAGTTAGCTACGTGTCGAACTCCTCATGTTCATGATATGAATCCTTCTTGGTGCATTAAGGTTTCAAGAAATATATCAGACCATGTAATGCGTTCTTCTTGTATTTGTAGATTAAAAGCTAGCAAAGGTAGTAGTAGCGAGCAGATTTTTTGTTAGCTACCTTTTGTATCTAATTTGCTACTTCACGAGCTAGTGATGTTGTTTCGCGAACAGTAATTTAGCTGTGAATGCCACGCGCTAAATGTTATGACGTGAGATGGTGCTAAAGGGCATCCTGAGTTTGTCAGAGTTTTTGGTTTTTCAATCAACAGCGACCAGCACAAAGTCAGCACTGTTGTATAATAAGGAAGAACACACAATCAGACAAACACTGACGCAGGCTAATTCAGCTGATTTTGTGAGTCCACTAAACACAGCACAGATTTTCCAGTATTAAATTAACACCTGCAAACGCAGACAGTAAAAATGAGCACTGGAAGACTTCACTCATCCCTGGGGATTTCGCTGTATATAGAGAGGTGTAATGTAGAGTGAATGGAGAATGTGCATCTGTCTGTGTGTGTATTTAGATCTGGCTCAGTGTGCGCTCTGATCCCTCTGACCTCAGTCTCACACACTGCTGCAGAATTTCGTATGCTTCAGCCACCGGCCGCATGTGCGTGTAGAGTGGAGTGTGGGTGTGTGGGGTCACCTGGGAGCATCTGAGACGTGTGGGTGAGTGAGTGGGTACACTGGTGTGTCTTTTACTCTGGTGTAACGTAAAAGTCTGGGAGAGGTCACGGATAAATGTCTGTTCTCCTTTACACATAGAGTAATGGAGAAATACAGATCGCACCGAACTTTATTTTTATCTTTATATCAAGTGGACAATGCAGTATATATACAGTGCAATATACAGTATATATATATATAATACTGTGCAAAAGTCTTAGGCACCCTGTTGTTTTTAGGTAAACATTTGTTATTGATGTTTTTTTTTTAGTCCTTGCTGAGTTTTGCATGCAAAAGAAAAGAAGTAAGTGTGACAGTCAAAGTCTCCAGAAGAGCTGTGGCAGATACTACAAGATGCTCAGTAGAACTTACCAGCTAATTACTGTACAGTACGATGCAGAAGTCTTAGGCACATGCTCTAAAGCAAAGATGCCTTCGAAAATAATGAAGATGTTTCTACATAAAAGAAAACACTATAAAGTGCAGTAACCAGTAATAAAGTATAGGAAGTCAAAATTTGGTGCCTTTTTCTTAAACAGTGTTCCCAGTTACAATGTGTAGAGCTTTATAAGGAAATTAGCAGGTACGTTTTACTGAACATCTTGGAGAATCTGCCACAGCTCTTCTGGGGAATTTAACTGTCACACATACTTCTTTTTTTGCATGCAAAACCCAGCAGCCTTCATTATGTTTTCTGTCTGAAAAGTGGTCTTTTTAGACTCAATATTGCAGGACTAAAAAAACATCAATAGCAAAAGTTGTACCTAAAAACAATAGGGTCACTAAGAGTTTGGCACAGTACTGTATATATATTTTTTATTGGAACACAAATGCAATTAGTTATGTACAGTAGTTATTAGCTTAGGGGGTTTACTGCAGGAGCAAAACATAAGCTGTAGAAATCCAAAAAATATATCAAGCTTGGCATGATTATATTAAATAAAGGTATTAATTAAAGACCAGCTTGCACAGATAGTTTTTGATTTATATATTTTTTTTATTAAAACAAGGTAATACCACACTACTCATTGACCTCTTGTCCTGCATGTTATTTCGGTCTTGCATGGTGAAGCAACACTGTCGACAGAATGGTTCTTCTAACACATCTGGTCCTGACTTGGCCTCCACAGCTGAGATGATCTAAAACCGCCTCTGGTTTAGCCTCACCAAAATACCGAAGGACAGACTTCCTGTAAAGCGTAGAGAGCTTTCCAAATAACTCACAAGTGCACTCTTCAGTTTAAGCCCGTCGATATTATAGTGAAGCAATAATTATATGAACGGTATTATATGCTGACCTTTATTGTAGACTCACAAATATCTGGTATGACAGTTTGAGTTCAGTTTTTACAATGGGCCCTTATAGTGTAGTGTTAGCAAGAGAATCTGGTGTTTATCAGCCATGAGGGCATACAACAAATACTGACATGCATATTCCTGACCTCAAGAAACCACACCCATGTCAGTGACCTGATATAGTACATGCTCAACTATGTCCAGTTATGAGAGTTATATTTAGGACAGACACGAAATTTCAGCAAACAGAGTTAAACTTGCAAAACTGGACAGTGCATTTGACACGAGTCTGGTTTTGAAGTGAGGGATAGACGGACCTAGTGAAACCTCATCCGTGCCAAATGGTCTCTCCTGATCTGTACGGTATGTGCTTTAGGCTGCAGCATTCACACCTGTCAGCCATCTTTTCAGTTTCCACGACGATGAGCAGCCCATGACTCTTTTTGTGTTACTATGATGAAAATTGTCATTCTCAGCACACCCTGGGAAGCCTGTTTGGACTGATTTAAGACCAGTGGCTCCTTTCTTAACAAACTTAACCCTAAGTAACATTGGTAAAGACCATATTTGTGCGTGCTGACATGAGTGCTGTAATGAACAGGGGGTATTATGGTCTCTAAAGAAAACAGATCCAACAAGGATTGCTGCAGGGCTTCATGGTTAACTGAAAGGTGACAGGAAGAGGGCAGAGGGAAGAATAGGGAGATAGACAGGAGAAAATTGAGAGGGCTGACTATGGATGAGGTTACTATCCTGAAGCAATGTCAAAACTTTCCTATTATTTGATGATAGACAGGGCTATTTGAGAAGAGGGCTAGTTTCAAAATAGAGCTGCTTCTTTACGAGTGGGATTTCCAGATTAGTTTGAAAAAACTGGACGAGCTTTTTGAGAAAACAATTTCAGCTAAGTGACATTCCTTTGAACAGAATTTGCCATGGTTGGTGGTTCTGGTGTGAATCAATTTCATTCATTCATTCATTCATTATCTTAACTGCTTATTCCTGTCCCCAGAGTCACAGGAGAGCCGGTGCCTACCCGGCGGCATAGGGCGCAAGTCAGGATCAACACTAGATAGGGCGCCAATCCATCGTAGGGCAGTGAATCAATGTAATTAAGCAAAATTTCACATGTAGAAATGTGACATTTGCATTATTGACCAGTAGCATTGGTGCTGAGGTTCCAGAGCTAATTTTATACTTCTCCACCAGAGTAATCCATAAAAAAAAGAAATGGCATGCTACAAAATGTATTGTACTGATTCTGGTTTAGCTAGTTTGTGGGCAACAAGCTACCTGGATATCCAGCAACAGGTGAAACCACTGATTTTCCAATTTTTGGTTCAACCTGTGTACAGTAGCTGCGACTTAAGACGCGATAGCTGTGAGTAAACTTTAACTATAGGAGGTCTGACTGCTTCCAACAAGGTTGCAATTCTGATGAGCTCCTGAAATTGAAGGTTTCCTGCTTAGCCTGCATTGATCTCAGAGTTCAAGAGGTCACGGTCTGAAATGAAAGGAGGCAGGTGTTGTTTGTGGGCAGTGTGTGTGTCCGGAGCCACCGTGGCCTGAACATGTTCAGCTCTGAGCACTGGTTCAGGTTTTAGTCGGCTTGGTCGTCTGCACTTCACCCAGTCTAGCCGATGTGTCTGGCACGGACACGTCTGATTTAGTTACAGTGGCCGGAGTGTGTGCTGTCAGACAGGTCTGTGTTGGGTGTGTAGCACAGGTGGATTGTTTCAGTGACAAAAACCCCCTTCGCCAACCCAAAGACAGTGGGCTAGTCTAAACGCTGCTTATGAAACGAAGTTGATATTCTAGGAAGATCAGTGACACGTTTATAAGAGAGTTTCGACATATCGGAGGAGTTAGACGATCCTTCCATAAGGAGTTATAAGAAGTGTGGAATCTTCACACACACGTGCTACTGTACACCTACTGTATGTTTGCCTAGTCACACATTCCTCATTCTCAGTTTTCAGTTTAATGGAGGCTGTTTCAGTTCTTGATTTCTTTGGCTCTGACTGCGAGGAGCTATGTATTATCAGCTGTGCTGTCCTTTCACACACAGACCACAGCTGCTTCACTTCTCTCCCTCCCTCTCTCTCTCTCTCTCTCTCTCTCTCTCTCTCTCTCTCTCTCTCTCTCTCTCTCTCTTTCTCCCTCTCATTCTTTTGGACCTGTGTTCATGTAATTAGGTGCCTGACATGACACGGTCTCATCTCTGCTTGGCAGCAGTTGCGGTTCCACTGTTAGTTTGATATGCACCCTGTTGAGAAAAAAAAAAGCAGAGCAAATGCAAGAAATAGTGAGAGAAGCCAGAACATTGATTGAGAGAGAAAAAAATTGATTGAGAGATTTAGGGAATGAGCAAAATAGAGCTCACTTATTGAGACAGCAATACTTAATGATGCATAGTCGTATCGATTCTTTATCCTGCCCAGATTTTGGGGAATAAGCAGACTCTGGAGATTGTCTTCATCTTGAATGCCATGGATAGCCAATCAGGTTTCAGTGTATTCAGGGATGCAAATAGACCAGGTCTCAAAGGGGTTATGGTTTTTTGAATCACCCTTAAGGACATGAGTGATGGGCTGCTATAAGGATGTAGTTTCGAAACTGCTAATCTGGCAGGATTTCATGTAGCATCACTGTATTTTTTTATTTGCCCCAATTTACAATAGTTAAAGGAAATCCAACATTGTATTTACAAGCACATACACCTCTTTCAATAATGTAGCTTTGGCAATGGATTTACCATTGACTGACATGTGCATTAACAAATCAATTCAAGACTGGCCTACACCCCAAGACACATGGTTCACACCCATGTATGGTATGCTTACTTCATCATCAAGATCAGGGGAGAGAGCAGAACAGGGAGTGGCCACATTGGTGCCACAGAATGGCATTTTTCTCTCTTGCCATCCAGTTTCAGACCTCCAACTCCATAATACTATAATGCAAATAATTATATGCTTTGTTGCAAAAAAGGACCAGGGTTATTATTACAAATCTGTCTGCAAGTCTGCAAAGGAAGAAACATTCAGCATTAACTTATGCTGCATGTTGCTTAAGTCTCTTTAGTCTACTGAATACATTATTTATTCATTGCTAAATGAAAACGACTGCATTTTTCAAGCACTTTTTTGCTTTGCCCCATAGTGTACATTAGTATATTAGTGGTGCCACTCCTTAAGATGGTGCCACCTTCCTTTTGTCAGTTCATGTCTAAAAACTTGGAAACCACCTGGAGTGAAGTGTGTCTGTGTGTACTTAAATAAGACACACATGTACAAATGTTTACACATTTGCTAGAGTCCAGAGATGCTCACAAGTCATTGTTTGCAAGTCTCAAGTTGATGTCAGGTCATTAAAAAAAAAATGGTATACCTGTTAATACTTGGTAGGTCCCCCACAGGATCTTGGTGGGAACGTTGCACAGTCCTCAGGCTGATGTTTGTTGGGCCCCAGCAGTGAATTCCAATGTTACTTGAGGCAGTGTTTCACGCCTAATACGTAAAAAGTCTTTTTACATTCACACTGCTGTTGTAAGTTCGAGGTTTTGCCGGAATTCTTGTAGTCATGGTACACCCTTGAAATGCTCATATGTGAAAATCCAAACTTTG
>JAOVVH010000037.1:8165355-8179436 GCA_028566435.1 Scorpiodoras heckelii
ACAGAGAGAGAGTGTGTGTGTGTGTGTGTGTGTGTGTGTGTGTGTGTGTGTGTGTGTGTGTGTGTGTGTGTGTGTGTCTGGTCAGAGCAGTGTTAACACTTTACTGCACGCTTAGGCTGCAGTCGTCTTCTGGAATTTTTATATTTCACTTCTGGATGGATTTATGATATTACATACTGATCTCTTGACCTTGACTATATTGTCTCACTTCCATTTATTTCTTTTCTGCAGTATGTTGTCATACCAACCAGAAGAGCCACTGCAGTCGCCTTTCAGGGCTTCACTTCCCATTTACTAGGGGATGCAGGGAGTCCTTATCTCATTGGCCTGGTAAGTAAGAATCTCCAACACTCACCACACACACACAACCTCAGTAATGTCCCCACAAGGTTAAAAATATGAGATTTTTCTATCTTTATAGACACATTTGATCCCCACAAAGATATAAAATCATGGTGCACACAAACACACATGCACACACACAGACACACACCATGAATGTGCATAAAAGATTCTACACTCCTTCCCACACAAACCTGCTCCCATGCTCTGAAAAAAAAAAAGATCGATCGCATGTAAATTACATTAGGTCTAGCGCAGCATTGCAGTGGTTTTCAATTCAAGCACGTGCTCTATACATGACAGCACTCTCCCTGTTAAAAGAAATGTACTGCAATACAGAGAGCACGTGTAGTTTGTTACTTTCCAGCCCTGCACATAAGCCATTAACCAAATTCCAGTTAGAATACAAAACAAACACATTTGTAATGAGGCGGAAATGCAGATATGAGGCTCAGGTAGTTTCATCATAATGATCAAGAGAAGTGTATGATTAACTTGTGAAAGACATTCCAGATGTTTGCTCAGACGTCTGTAGACAACTTGTGAAGTCCCAATGCACATGAGCACCTTAAAGTGCACCTGTTTGAAGGAAAATGCTTTAAGGAAAAGGTTGCCCAGCAGGAGTACGAGTTCCTGTCGTATACGCCGGAGTGCAAGTTCTCGTTCCAGTAATCCCTCCTCCCAGGAGGCCGCATGCAGATTTGTGCCATTTACTGGCACGTTCTAGGACATAAACGCACAAAACGGTTCCCTTTCGCCTCTTTGACCACTGAGGAAAGACAATAGGTCCTCAGTCTAGCTGTGCTTTGTATGCCCAATGCCATTATGTTTAGCTTGCTATCAAAGGAAAAATGTGTTCTGGGAAGAAAGTGCCATTAAGGCAGCTACAGCAAAACAAATGGAACTGGTAAACTGGTACTTCCACTAGAACAGAAAAAAAAGGCCACAGGATTGAGCCAGACTTCTGTTCGGCGTTCCTGGAATTCTGCGGAGGAATGCTGAAAGCTTTTCCAAGTTAAACAGCAACTCCTGTGCTTCCCCTTGACAAGTTCGTAACCCTTGCCATGCATGATACTGACCAGAGAGCTATCCTTAATCCTTAGCGCTATTGTTCATCCAAGCAATATTCCGTCTTATGCCAAGGACAATGTGCATCTGCATACTGGATTTTTAGTTTCTCTAAGGAAATAGTGTAAATGAATGAAACACTGCCATGAATATAAAATGTCTCATTTTACACTCTCATTAACTAACCCCCGTCTCAGACACACAAACTCTCAGGTGCTTCTAGCCAGCCTATAATAAGCTGTTTGTACAGCACAATCTCTCTATCACTGTATAATATTGGAATTACTCTGGTGTGTGAGCCTTAGGGGACACTTGGCATTTATAATTAACCAGGCCCTTGGCTTGCTAATCCTTAAATGACGAGCCACTGCCTCTAGGCCCTTCTCCTCTCATAGAAAGTTTTTGTTACATGGTAAGAGTTTGCATGTTTGGTGCCAGAACAAGTCCAGAGACGTGTTTATTTAGAAAGCGAGTGCATTAATCGGGCAACAGGACTCCTTGTGCATTTGTCTTGTTCTGGTACAAATGAACAGTTAATGACACTTGATGCTTGGAAGCATTTTCATCAAAGCCTGAAAGCATGCAGAGCTTCCCTGTTGCAAACAATTTGTTAAAAAAAAACATCTAAGTGACTAACCCTAGATGAGCACTTATTATGTACTAATTTAGAAATCTACTCTGAAGCTGACAGGTCTGATTTGACACATTTGGAATACAGACTGCAAACCACAGATCAAGTTTAGCCGAAAGATCCATCGTAAGCCTGTGTCTTATATTGGATCCAGGACATGTTGGTTAAAGCTGCTTCCGGAAAATTCTGTCTTTCCCTTCAGATAAATGTACATGGATGTAGATAGAGATGCAAAGGAACGCTTTGCACATATCAGCCCTGCTAGTGGTCGGAAAGCATCCCACGTCAAATATGACTCAGCTATTTCACGCCAAAGTCTAACGTGGTGGTGTAAAGGGAAGAGTGACGCACGGAGCTCACAAAATGCTCCCGGATATGGACAACAGGCACACCGATGTACGTCCAAGGACTTGAGAAAACCACACTCATGTGGTGTGATCAGATCTTAACATCCGCATGATGAAAAATGGAGACGAAGTCTGTTTTACACACCGAAGGCTCAGTTCTTAGTTTTTCAAGCACTGAAAAACCTGTGAGGTTTCTGGAGAACATTTACAGTAAGGAAAAATTATTAAACGCGTGCGAACATAATGCCTCTTTTCACTTGGGGGAAAAATATGCATCATGCCTCATTTGTGATACCTGCTTATATGCAAGAAATTGCTTTGGGCGTAGTGGGTGGCAGTGCAATAATCTCAGCTATCAACAATAATCTACCACAAAAGAACATTATTATACAATTTCGTTATATGTGCCGTACATGATCTCAGAATCTCCCCCCTGTAAAAACGGCTGATGGCTAATGTGATCTGGCAGCGTGCTTCATTTCCAAACGACGCACACTTATTTCTAAGTGCATACTGAACTTCACTTTGTCAGCACACCCTTTAAGACTCTTAAGACCCTGTGGATTAGCAGAACCGGTTGCATGAAGTGCACGGGGGTGAGATCATTCTCACGAGCGCCACTCCTTTTTGTCCATCATACTGTGAACCCGTTATGTGAATGGTTAGTGTATAACAAAGCAGACACGTGTTCCTAAATGTCTTAGTGTGATTAAAGACACCAAAGCATTCTTGTGTACGTACTTCCTACATACTTGTGCTTTGGAAATTGGTGTCTTAGATCATGATCATTCACCAAAATGCTGAAAAACATCTGCGGGGGAAATGAATAATGTGCAAAAAAAAAAATCTAGCTGTTAAGAGGAACTAAGCATTTACACAGGGGCTTTGTGCAGGCAGTCCACATTCAAAATCAATATCGTAATCATGTTTGTGTAACCTTGTTATTGATTAAATGATGTGTCTGACTCTCCTGTTATCAGCTTTTAATCGTTACCTTAAACCAACACTATACAAGGATATTGAATGTACATTTTTGAAGAAAAACGAACACACCATATTTGGGATTTGCGTTTAAGCATGACTGGCTGCCTGCAGTGCTATTGTTTTCTAAAATGTAGGCTTTATGTGTGTGTGTGTGTGTGTGTGTGTGTGTCTGTGTGTGTGTTCTTAAGATATCAGACGCTCTGAAGGAGAGCTACACATCGTCAGTGCTGTGGCAGTTCCTGAGCTTAGGCTACGCCCTCATGCTCTGCCCCTTCGTTATCGTCCTCGGGGGGATGTTCTTCCTCGCCACAGCCCTCTTCTTCCTTGACGACCGGGAAGAAGCAGAAAAACAGTGAGTGCCTTTGCTCAGACCCATAATGGCTTTTGAATTATAAATGTGTTAACACAAATGTTATTTCTTTATCACACTTGATACACCCCTTCTTTTTTTCCATCTCATTGATCCCTCGATTTTATCCAAGCACCGAAAAGCAGAGGGGTAATTTTTCATTATCATGACATAATGGGAGTCTGGAAAAATGGCTGTTGCTATGGCGATTATGGTGATCTTGGCAGCGCTTGTGCGCTGGTGAATAGCCTCAGGTGGAGGAGCTAATCCAAGAGGATGAAGGAGTGGGAAACGGGATGAGGGAGAGATTAAAATCTGCCTCTCTCTCTAAACAAAGAGATTTCTGCTGCGCACATGCCAGACGGCAGAAACACCCCAGGATAATAAAATATGCTGCGCTATAGTTTTAGACGTCCGTATATTAACAAGGACATATTTTAGTTTAATTTTTGATGTCCTTGAGGTCACCTGTAACCAGCTTCCACTGGGTCAGGAAAGCACACGTCTGATCTCAGGCTCGTGCACTGGGAATTTCGGGGTGACATTTTGTCTAGAAAAATGAGAATCGTGAAGAAAGAGCTGAAAGTCAGCGAAACTGCCGTGCTGACTAAAGCTATTCTTTCTGTGGACAATATCACAATTCACCACTTAGAACGCTTCAGCTTGCTGTTTTCACAATCAAATGAAAGTGGTGCACTGCAACAACTCATATCGCAGGAGGGAACGTGGAAGCATCCCATTGCCTTAAAAAGCAAAGACAAACAGAATTTCCGAACCCTGAACACGAGATACAAATCTCCTTTCTATTATCGAGCAAGCTTCCTATGTTTGCTTCCATTTAGAAATGACTTCCTTCCAGTCTGCTTGGAGACATTTTTAGGTGGGGTGGTATTCTTACCATCTGTGGCTGTCTGTGGACTCCCTGAAGGCCAGGACTTATTACTTTCCCACGATGCGATTCATGGTACTTGGTCTTAAACCAGTTAAACTAATCTGGCAAAATCAGTAATCTGGCTAATCAGTAGTCACTTTTAACACCATGGACTACACACTGGACTTGTTATTTATTATCATATTATACATGTGCACATATATATATGAGTTTGGTGTGGAAGAACTTGACTGGCCTGCACAGAGTCCTGACCTCAACCTGCTAGAACACCTTTGGGATGATTTAGACGGGAGATGATCCAGGTCTTCTCGTCCAACATCAGCGTCTGACCTCACAAATGCGCTTCTGGAGGAATGGTCAAATATTCACATTCCTAGACCTTGTGGAAAGCCTTCCCATAAGAGTTGAAGCTGTTATAGCTACAAAGGGTGGGCCGACATCATATTAAACCATATGAATTAAGAATGGGATGTCACTCAATGCATTCATATGCATGTGAAGGCTGACAAGCGAATACTTTTGGCAATATAGTGTATCTATCTATTTATATATCTATCATGGCAGACTCAGCATTGTGTTGTCTCAATATAGATGCACACTGTATATGTAATAAATCACAGTATATGGTTCACATCAGCTTTTCAAAAATTTTATTAGCTCGATCAATATTTTAGCCCTTCTTTATTAAGTAGATGTTCATATAAAGACCTTGCTGTTGATATCCCCTTAATATAGAGTATAACAACTCCCTCATGGAGTCTTATAGCACTGTAGCACTCCTCCTGCGGTCTGTGTATTACCACATCATTGGGCAGTGTGGGTTAGTGGCTCGACTGCATCGACTGCGTTGCATCCTGCGTATTAACCGCATTAATCTTGCTTCCTGAGAACAGCGGATTCCTGAGAACTTGAAGCGTTCTGAAGAAGTACATTACAGTAACGTTGGCATTCATAGATAAGCATTCTCAAGCTGTACATTGTCGACAGGGCCCCCAGTTTAAAAATAATCACTCGTGTTTTAAATGTTTGTAGAAATTAAACAGCTAGCCAAACTAAAAGCCTTCACTAAGAGAATAAAGTGTACCTTTAAGGGCATATTTCAGTTGTGACTAAATGTCTCAGTATGGTACTTTTATATCAGGGTGAATAAACATAGCAGCTAGTACAACAACAAAATAAAGACATAAATAAATTGACCTGTCGTAATCCCCTCCCAAGAAAACCTGAAGAAAGAAAAAAAATATATATGACAGATCAGAGTCATTTTAAAAATAGGGCTGCTTAAAAGAAATGGCTTATTCAAACCTGTAGTATTTGATTCATAAATATTTCTTATAGGACTTAAAACAGTCCAGTCTGCTGTCCTTGGTGACCCCAGCGTCTATATATACATGCATATAAAAGGCCAAGTAGGAGAATGAACAGCATTCACTCGCATGATGGCATCTATTTCTGTACCTCCTAGCCTCTGACTTATTATTTCTTGGTCTTAGTCTGTTTTTGGCTGAAAGAGAGCCATTTATAGACCAGAGTAAGACACAGATTGCTCACAGATGCACTAACAGTCATATAGACATATACAGATTTGCACGCACATAGACACACAAATACACGTGTGAGGCTCATTCGTCACATCGGTTTTTGCTGCCGTGGCATCATTATTTCCGCTCAAGGGCACAGCATGTACTGTACATGGGCATAATTTACCTTTGAAAAACATCAGACTGAACAAATGTGAGTCGTTATCACATTAATATCGGACAAATCATACCTCATATAAAAAAATCAAGAAATATTATGTAAAGTGAACAATGTGGATTGTACTGTACATTGGTGAACGTGACCACATGCTGGTGTTTGTCTGAGATGCAAGCTCATTCTGTTGAAACTGTAATAATAGCAACTTTTAAATGTCTGATGGACGTTCTGCTTTATCGTCACATCCATCCAGACACATCTGCCAATGCCCAGGGGTCTAGACAGCAAACTCTGATAGGGAGGAATGGTATAATCTGTCTTTCATGTCAATCAGAGCGACACTAGGTAATGTTTAGTGTCTCAGTGCATGTATGCGGAAGCGGGTGGATAGCACTTTCCTCAGAGTGTATTACGCTACCCTGTAATGCCGCATGAGCAGCGGTTGAAAAAGGTGTGGAGGCTGGATTCACATGTCTTAGAGGGAGCACGTGTTTGCCCCGCCCTCTCGTGTACTAGCTGTCATGTGATAGCATTGGGTTGGAATTGCAAAGAAATAAATCGAATGTCTGTCATAACTCATTATATTTATCTTCTGTCTTTTTGTTTTTCAAGGATGATGCAGCTCTCCCAATCGCCGTCTGCAGTAAAGGTAAGACACGGTCAGACTGCACTTCACTCAGCCCCGAGCTGCTTAATTTTATTTATTTTTTTGAAAAGCTTTCAAAGTAATTTTCTAAGGCAGTGTGTAATTTCAGTGGCATTTACTTACAAAGATTTTGATGATTCATTTGTTGGTGTCTAAGAGCAAACTGGGGACGGAGCTGATCACATTTTGCCATTAGCAAGATGAGAGACCAAATAAATCCAAATAAGACATTTAATATTTACAGAATTATACCTTTTTAATCTTTATTTATAAAGAGAATTGAGTCCATTGAATAGAATAAAACTGAATAAAATTGAACCGTATGAAATGAGATTGCTCTCATCTCTCACATGTGATGTGTAATACATAGGCCAGGCCTGATATCTAGCACCCATTCATGAGCACATTCCTGTTCTTCCTCCTCCTCTTATCAGCTTTACACACTCACACTTCGCTTGTGCCAGTGCGTGTAGTTGCCAGAGCCTCACTTGCGTAAAAAGAAAAGATAAAAAAAAAAAAGGAAGAAAACAAAACATATTGCAGGCAGGGAAGTGGCCACATCGAACTTTCCAGAGCTGCAGACGTTTACAATGGGTATTTGGGTGTACCCAACTAAAAATAACTAAATCAGAGTCTGGAGAGTGTTACAGGGGTGGTTTTCTGTTTTTAATGTTGTTGTGACTCCGCTTTGGAAGGTTATCGTGTTGAGGCAAGGCCAACTCTAGTCTGGACTGACCCAGATTTTCTTAATGAATAAATGGCACAGGATTTCTGATATGCTTACGTATAGGTGAGATTCTTTGCTTTGCTGAAACCAGCAGCAGGGACTGACCCCATGATCGCCTTACTCCCAGCCAAGTTTACAACATTTCACAACATTCATTCGATTTGCAGTAGCACTTGTGCTAGAGCTAGGCAAATAACTATTCCTTGCCAACTGAAAGCCATGCTGATTAAGAAGTGAAGCTCGTTCCCTAATACTAATAAGCATGGTAATAAAATCAATACAGACTCAACCATGAAGATCAACACAATCAGATATTTCCAAATGATGTTTGACTAACAAGAGGCCATTAATACCGTAAAGAATTGAATTACGGCATTTCTCCGTCTTGGTGGCTTAAATTGTTGTCGTTTGTTTTCTCGGTAATGAGTGGCAAAGGTATGAATGTGCTTCCGACAAAGATCCATTAGCAACCTTTACACTAACTACGGCAGACGCCACAACGAGAAGCAAGAACATAAAGCGTTTTAAAGGCAAAGTCAAAGAGGAAGTGGCTAGTGGAAAGCTGTGCCATTTGCTGAAATCGCAGTGCTGAAATTATGATCCATTAGCATTTTACTGGTGCAAAACTAGACAGAGATCAGATGAACATAGATCCAATTAAATACCTCTCCTCTGTCCTGTGCCATGGTCCATGGTAAGACAGCAAAGACATTCACTTGACAGGTCTTGGTCTCTCAGGAGAGCCCTTAACCGAGGTTATCTTGTAAGAAGCGGTATGCTGTAGTTTAAGGGTAATGCTTTTGATTACTGTTCAGTAAAGATGAAGTAGCAGATGGGCCATATTATAGAGCATATACTGGGGAACTGATTGACATAGCCTGCTATGTGGCAGCACCTTTATTTCATGCCTTTTTGTCCTATTAATATTACTAAGGTTTGGAAAGTCGATCAAATTTTCCTCACAACATAATTCTAACCATTGAAATCCACATATGTCATGGTTACAAAAAAAACTAAAAGGATTTAAAACTCCCAGACGTAAAATGAGTGAAATTTGTGTTTTAAATGATTGATATGTGAATGATAAATGCTAAGCATGGAGATGTTTGATAATATCACCGGATGACATAAAGACATAGTGAAGTCACTAGAATTGCAACCTGGAAATGACGATATTCCAAAAGAAAATATTAAGTTGTAGGCTCAAAGTTTAGTACTTTATTATTACGTGGCTACAAGATAATTAGATAGTTAGTTTGTGGTCCCAGTATATTTACTCATGGCCATCAGTTATTAAAAAATAAACACTAAGAGACTCCACCTAGAGAATTTTCACTGTTTCTGTGTTGACAAAGATGGAAAGAAATTAATTACAGAGACAATAGTCTTTGTAATTTAATGCAGTTAAGTTAATTTTCACACAAATGCATCACTGCTTTAAATCCCAACGTTAATCCGATGTTAAAGAAAACTTGGCTGAACCAGTTAGTTCATGAGAATAGTGTTTGGTGTGTTGTGTATGCACATGGCGGGATATTTTACAGAAAACAATAGAGCTCTTGGCCCAAAGCTTGAACTCGTGCCTATTTCCAGCCAATTAAGTGAAACTGAAAATGTACATTGTTCCAAGCAAAATGAGATAAAAGCTGCAAAAAAGTGTGACATTAAATTATTATTGTGGATAGGAAAAAAGCAACAAGTTGTTGCTCTTGGGTTTTTTCTTACACCAGTATTAGTGAAAGTACAACAGTAGATCAGTGTGTCTTGAAAAGGAGATTCGGGGTCTGTTTTGTCAGCATGACCCACAAGCAACAGAAGACAGATGGCACAGTGACTTCAAAGTGATAATTGCATTGGAACATCCTGTTGGGAAGCCATTCACTCACTCGCTCACTCACTGGTTCTCTTTTTCATAGGTCACCAAGTGAGAGAAGGTCTGGAGCGGGAGGATTGAGAGAGAGCGAGCCGAAGAGTGGGCGAGGTGAACAGAAGGGAGGCGGAGAGAGCGGAAAAAAAACGAAACGAAGGCGTAGCTAACCCACTCGACACATATGCTGCACATAACCATCACCACCATCATCGACGGTCATCATCTTCACACTTCCCATGTGCTTTATGTTTGTTGGATGGAAGCTGAACTTGCAGAGACACCATCATGTCCCACCAATGAAGTGAATCGGTGCTGGCAAGTCAGCCATCCTGCAGCTGGTGGGCAGCTCTCAAATCAACATGTAAAGGCCAGTAGGGATTATGGGAAGGTTGAAAGGAGGGGCGTAATAATCCCCTTAGTGCCATACTACTGAACACGGGCTCTGAACTACTCTGTCCTGTCACGCTGTCTGTCAATCTGCACCAAGTGCCATAGCATCACATTCCCACATGACCACGCCTACAGCCACACGGAGCTCGCTGATTGGGTGTGTAAATATGCAAATGAAGGAATCCGTGCTCTCAGAGTCATCTAGTGAAAACGGCTGTGTGGCATAGCCTGCCTTAATAACGTTGGCATGGACAGATGTCTGGTCCCTAGTCATCTTCTTCTAACCCCTATGCCTGTTCTTTTTTTCTTACTTTATCTTTCTTTGTCTTAGCACTTATTATTTTTAATGCCATGCCAGTCAAATGATGCAATCAGACTACATAATCACCTATAATATACGTATATGCGCTAGAATTTTTGTATATGGTCATAAATAGGAAAACCCAAGGCGTTTCATAGAGGTTGCCGAGTTTAAAAAATAAAAGAAATGCCACAAAACAACGTAGAGAAACACTGGAGTGTAAATATGAACTGTTCATCGGAACTTTGCGTTTATTTTTGTGCGACTTTCTACCATCCACACCTCAAATAACACGCCAAGGATTAAAAAAAAAGGGAACAATAACAAGTGCAAAATATCTTTAGTGGCTTGGGATAATGATTTTCTTTGAGGGATACTTTGCAAGGTGCCAGCTCAGTCCATGGAAAAAACAGGCAGAGGATAAGATTTAACAAGATCTGGCGTGTGAAAATAGTCGTCTTTGTCTGCTGGATTCCAATATTCCTTGAGTAAATCTCCCTTTCTGAACATGAGAAAGAGACAGCTTGAATAGTGATACGTCTAACTTCGTCACCGGTCATACAGCTACTGAAATGCATCCAAGAAACAAAGAAGGTTTCTTTCAAATGTTAGGTAGAATTTGTTGTTTTTCTGGGTTATTAATTACAATTAGAAAATGAAGGTGTTAACCACTTAGTGTCGTTAATGCTACGTTGCGAGAGTACCTTCAAAGTAGCAAAAACTATTCCAGACAGGTCAAAGTTTGCTTTTTTAACAAGTTGCTGAAATATACCTTTCATAGATAGTGACACTTTTTTAAATCGTTGAAATGCTACCAAGTAGATATAATTATAATAATTAAGTATTTGTATAAATTAGGAGAAGCACTTTGCTGTTAAAGACGTCCTCGGTAAGGGAAACAGAACGGGAAACCCGTTTTTTATTGTGAAAATATATATTATTGCTGTTTCTCAAATGATTTGTAAATACACTTTGTTGTAAAATATGCAATTTCCACTTTTAACCTTTCCAGAAAGGAAAAGCTTTGATAAGAGCAATGATTTATATATTTTCACACTGCGTTGAGATGCCATTTGAATGATTATGATTAATGATGTTTTTTTTTGTTGTCGTTGTTGTTTTTTAATTTTAGTGCATGTCAGTGACAAGAAACGTTTCACCAAATGGAAATGATCAGGCTTTGAAGCTCTTGTGTAGCCTAGACGTCATCTCTAAATAAATAAATAAATGAGCAAAGGTTCTGCCTTCTTTCACATTGAAAAAAGCGCCTTGCGTATAGATTGAAGTGTCATTTGTTCTGCGAGAGGTGGACAACCAAAAAAAGAAAACAAACAAACAAAAAAAAACCCCACGCTGTATTGTGAAGGTCTGACTCATCACTGGGACTGCATGTTTATTTCTCGGAGCTTTCATCATACCAGGTGAAAAGCTATCTGAATGTGATTCTGTCCAATCCAATGTGTTTACACATGCAAATTCATTTTAATTAAGCTTTTTTTGTATTCTTCTTTTATGGATGTCTTTGGATGTCCGTTCTTTTTACAAATATTAGTTTTATATATGATAATGCTATAAAAATGGACAATTTATGCAGTGATTTTAATATATTGTAAACTAGCTTTGAAGCAAGGTATTTATTTTTCATTTATGTATTAGCATTTTTAAAAAATCTCTACAAAATGGAAAGAAAGGTTCTGGATGTTATGATTTGTCTTTATTAGTGGAAAAGCCTGGATAGTCAGAGATCATCTCAAGGAACTGTGCTCATTCATATTCACACACACACACATACACACACACACACACACACACACCAGCTTATGCACACATACCAAACGACAGCACATTACACCCAATCCCTCCTAGTCCAATCAAATGTCACTTTTTATTTATGCATTTTGCACATTTGGGTGTGTTCAGGGTTTTTTTTTTCAATCCAATAGTTCTACACTGGCATTATGTGCTATAGGGACTGTACCCATTTAGTCACATTGCATATTCAAGCTACATGTTATTTTTGTCTCTTTTTTTTGTTTGTTTATTAGATGATCTACAGGCTTGAGAAACACAATGCCAAAATAAAGTCACCATCAGCGACATACAAGTTCTTTTTTTTTCCAAGATCGCTTTAATCAAAGAGTCATGGAGTTGATGGTGTGTATTGAGAATGTGTTCTTTCTTGTCATACAAGAGTTGTATAAAGAAATCTTGATGTTTCTGGTGTCGAGCAGAAACTTTAAAGGAATTTTATTTTTAAGAGCAAGCGTGGTTGAAGAGAAAAAGAAGTATGTCTAATAAAACACTATTATTAAAATATAGTTACTGTGATGCTCCAGCTGGAGTGATATGAAATGTAAACATATATGTAAGTGCTGAAAATAAACTTATTTAATCAAACCATGAAGTGTTGTCTGATTTTTGTGTGTGTGTATGTGTTCGTCTTGTTGAAATACAGGATGTGAATAATGCTGTACATGGGTAGTTTAGTCTTTGTTGAAATGCACATTCCAAATTTGGAATAAGGAAAAGACTAATTGACACAAACTGACAGAGTCACATATAAAAAAAACAGGACACCTGATCTGGGTTGCATGCATGAATGGGCCCTAATGCGAAAAGTGCACACTGCAAATACCTGAGAAAAAAAAAAAAGAATGGAGACTTTCACAGGCTCAGAACAGAAGTGTTTCTCTTCTTCATTCCTCCAAACAGAAAGCTGGAGAGAGGCTGAATTTTCATCAGGCACCGAAAGAGTCAATCCGGATGTTGGGGGACCTGAATTGTCGAGAAATTTGTTCTGCACCTCAGTTGCCCAGTAGGTTTCAGTATTTATAAGGGAAATATTTAGCTGCCAAACTGCAAAGAAGGTTGCTAGTGTGTGGACAACACACACATGCACACACACACTCAAACAGTCTTACACACAAACGACAAAAAGTGGCTGTGTATGAAGAAGAAATATGGGAGCATGTGCCAGCTCAGCAACGAGACTAGCACACACTAGCTCTTTTCACACATTCACCTGTTGCATGTAAAAAACAATATTTGGTGACTTTTGCACTTCAAAAATGTCCAACAAGCAGCAGAAACCGAAGTAAAGCACGTTGGTAGCCCTGGAAGAGATTTGAGGGAAAAGTGATGTCGAAACTGAAGATTCGTCCGACAGCACTGATGATGAACATGACTCTGAAGAGGTCGAATATTTTTTTTGAAGAACATTGAACCAGTTTATGAGAACAGTATTGTGTTTCTTTTACATTTTGAACAATTTTGCATGTTTTAAAGATGCTTTTTGCTTTTATATAGGCCTTAGTGGTCCCCTAATAATGTATCTGAAGTCTCTTTCCCAAAATTCAGCCTTGGTGCAGAATTACAGCCACTTGGAGCAAGTCCCACAATGAGCTTTCCTTAGGACGTGCCATTTCTGTGTCTGTAGCTTTAAATGATAATGAGGAGGAGAGAGGCAGGGCAAGGGGGAGGGTGGGGCCTTGACCAGCTTTCGGCCACGGTACCATGCGCTAATGTTAATATTACTTAATTTTCAGAGGCTCTGCAAGACCAGCTCTATATTGGCCCAAGTTGAGGAAACGGTCGTCGGGAAAATGTTCGGCATACATACAAATCTTTGGGAAGTTGTGTCGGCGCATTTCCAGAGAAAATAAAATGAACCCACTGGTTCTTCAGAGAGGGCGGCACGGTGGTGTAGTGGTTAGCACTGTCGCCTCACAGCAAGATGATCCGGGTTTGATTCCCAGTCCAGGCCATTCTGTGTGGAGTTTGCATGTTCTCCCCATGCTTGTGTGGGTTTCCTCCGGGTACTCCGGTTTCCTCCCACA
>JAOVVH010000037.1:8258999-8272619 GCA_028566435.1 Scorpiodoras heckelii
TGCCCGTAGGTGTGAATGTGTGCGTGAGTGTGTGTCGGCCATGCGATGGACTGGCGACCTGTCCATGGTGTACCCCGTCTTTGCCCGATGACGCTGGGATTGGCTCCAGCCCCACCCCCCGTTACCCCGACTAGCGGGATAAAGCGGAAGATAATGGATGGATGGAGTAGATGGGAAGAAATGTAGTAATATAGTTGACTGGATGTGCAGTTATAGCATTCTCACTACTAAAATATCCCAACACAAAACAAGCCTCACTTCATAAGTAATTGTGTTCCTGTGTATTTTAGTGGCCTGAGCTCGTCGTTATGAGTGAAATTCTTGACGCAGTTTTTTTCTGTATTAATTTCCTGCTTCGTTTATGCTCTTTTCTCCTGTAGGCGACGTAAACAGTGACAGCATGAGCAGACAAAGTCAACTTGTTCATCGTTATAAACAACGAGCTCCACATGCCTTTGGCCATGTCGTCTAGGTCTGCTCAGGGTGCCGTGGATGTATTGGAGGTACTAACAGCCATGTCCCTCTCAGTGTTTAAATGGCTCCTACACCCCTGTTCACTGTCCCTGCCGGTTCTCACAGTCATATACATAACCAGTGTGCTTCACTGAACCTCCAGAGGTTCGAACCCTGCATGTCTTCCAGCAAGTTTATCCTCCCATATAGATGTATCATTCTTATCATTCTTAAATGATCTTTCCACTGTAGTGTCTATTTTCCCAAGGATCCATCAGCATGCAAACATTTTCTACTCTATATCTTGATTTTAATCCTTGGTGCCTTTAAATACAGAGTATGGCTCATCCAGTCTGGCTAGTAACAAAGCTGCTAGGTTGTTATAGATATTCATAACATCTGGAAGAGATCCAAGGACTCGAGTTGTGGTCAAATCGGTTAATTTATTCGTATGTACATCTATCTGGCTTTTAAAAAGCCAAAAATACTTGACATGTGGAGCCCCATGGACACAAAGGACTCATTCTGGGTTAGTCACATGATTATGACTCACTCGCTCACATACATACATACATACATACATACATACATTCATAACATGTATTTCATAAATAAAATATTACACCATCTGTACCACGCACAAACACACACACACTCTCTCTCTCTCTCTCTCTGTCTCTCTCTCTCGAAGACAGACAATGTGCACAGATACACCAGGTGGCTCCTTGTGCTGTAAAAGCTGTTTTCCTTATCAAAGTGAATCCTGTGGTCACAAAATAAAACAAAACCAGCATCGCAACGATGAACTCCAGCATGGGTCCAATCATCTCTGTTTTAGAAAAGTAAAAATCATAAAAAAAAGGCATTAAATGTAGAAAACATTCCACGTACCCCAAATGTTGATGACGACATTTGCTTCTGAAGTTATACTAAAGCAAATGTTTAGGGCAGTATAAAATGACGAAGTCCCAATAATTATGAATAGACCAGTGCTGATGGTAATGAAATTCCTTCTTTTGACTTGCATGTATTTAGGAAAAAAGGTTTTGGGTGAGACAGTGTGAATCTAAAGGTACCAAGAATGTTAACTTTCATTTGGGGTGAAAAAAGTAAAGACTGAGAAATGATTTTATTCCCTGAACCCACTCACTGCCGTGATCCATATTTTCCGATCCGGAGTCTCAAAAAGAAAAAAGCAGTAAAATACCAGAATAAATTAAGCACAATGATGCAGTTGCGATGACTGACTGTAGAGGAACAAAGAGCTCCAGGTACACAGTGCATAGTTCTTTGACATCCATCTACACACACACACACACACACACACACACACGCACACACACACACACACGCACACATAAACACAAGCTCCTGCTCATTGTGAGAGGTAGTGTTCCAGTTTGCCTTCTTTCTTCCAACGAGGAGTGTTTTCATCCCCATCCCTTTAGCAGCAGCAGTCTACATCCAGCAGAACACAGGATGAGGAAGCCCTTATACGGGAGCTCGTTCAGTGACGGAAATCCTGTCCCGGGCTTCTAAGAAGGAAATGAACAAGCCTCGCTCGACCCTGTTCGTTCAAAATATGTCTTAAAAACAATCTCAGGCTGGCGACTCAAAGCACAGCTGAGGTTTAGTCTGACGTCCAGGCCAGGGTTTAGCCCCATGTTGGTTTCAGGGGATGAGTCTGAATCACAAGCGCGAGGAGTTTGCGAGCTCGTAGAACAGCACATAGGCGTCACTGCTGCGCACTTGGCTGGAGGACATAGGGCTCACCCTAAAACAAGAAGGAGACGATTTGTAAATATGTGCATGTATTCGGATGCTGAGAGCAACGCGTCTCACCATATGCAACATCATGCGCTTTTCTGCGACTTACCTGGAGTCGTTGTACGAGTACCACTCTCCTGTGGAAGGGTTACGGCAGTATGCTGTGTAATGGCCGCCCAGCGTGGTGCCTGTGTGATTAGACACGGCGTATAGGTTGTAGACGGCGTGCGCTAGACAAAACAAAGGCAAAGGGAGAGGAAAGGGATTAAATAGACGTCACTGAGTTTGTTTTTCTTGCTTACTGGAAAAAGTTCCTGCTTATTATTATTAAAATGAAACATGTATATGTATATACAAGGTCTGTCCAGAAAGTAATGAGAATGAAATTAGCGTGCGCCGTAGGCCACATGCATGGGGATGTTTTTTAATCTTGGGGAACAAGAAGAAATCACAGTGAATCAAGTCGGTGCTGTAGGGTGGATGTGGAAGGACTGGAACGTTTTTTCCAGCCAGAAATTCTCTCACAGCCAGTGAAGTGTGACTCGGTGTGTTGTCATGATGGAGGATCCATGAAGAGGTGAACTGACAGCGCACACGCAAAACCCTCTTCATCAAACGCTCCAAAACTCCGAGGTAAAATTGACCGTTTGGCCTTTTGGTACGATTTCTTTATGGGCTTGATTTTTGATTTGCTCATGCGAGCTTTCTTTGGGTGAGGTGATCGTTTCTTTGTCGTGTGCCATTCAGCACTTTGTCTTTCTGTCTCAGGATCGTACTCGAACACCCACGATTCATCTCCTGCGATCGCTCTGTTCAGGAAATCGGGCTCTCTTGTTAAATGATCATTAACGATAGTTTAGCTTGTCCATAAACTTTCTTGAAGATTTCTGATGTAGTTTTCTGATGCGCTTTTACCGATTTTTATACACACCCAGTTGCTCCGAGCTCTCCTGCATTATTCCAGTGACCAGGCACTTCAGCAGGGTTTCACAAAAAAACATCTGGGCACTGCGACAGCTAGAATGCAACTGAAACAGGCCCTACTGTTTATCTGACATCCCACTCTAACTGACCTTGAATCATCATCCCCATACATAAGCCCTACAGAGCACAGGAATTTCATTCTCATTACTTTCTGGACAGACCTCATATGTAATTAATACATATATACATTTGAATTGAGTATAAAATGACGCTATACATACTGCTGTTGTCTGAAGCGAACTCGCACAGATCAAGGTCTTTGATTGGAAAGTTGACGAAAGTAGAGAGTTTGGCAGTTTTCAGGTGAGCCTCAGAGAAGCGTTTTAGATCTGAAGCAGGCAGGTGAGTTAAGGACCAACAGACACGTATGTGTGTGTATACTGTAATCTGACAATATTTCATGCTGCTGTGGAAAGTTTGTTGTTTTATATTGAATTATGTGCAGAACCGGTGAGGGTTTTAATTGGCAGAGGGGTTTCAGAAAGGATACGAAGCACCAGGACTTTGGGGAATTTCTGAATGGTGAATTTCTTCGTGCATTTCCGCCTGGCTTTACATCTTTGGCATGTCTGACAGAGAGAGAGAGAGAGAGAGAGAGAGAGATCAGGGTGAGACAACAAAAAGACAAACGTATTAAAATTTTTCTTAAAGCACAGGTGGGCTACATCAAACTGCCTTAAACTGTACAGCTGATTTATTTATTTAATGTATTATTCTGCGCTGCTCTATATATAACACCACACTGACAAGATCAAATGGTACAAAATACCATAATTATGCACCGACACTTACTGGTTTCTCGTTCCCGTCCAGGACATCTTCCTTGGCGAAAAGCCGAAGGCAGTCGATCAGCATCACCTCCCCGGAGCTCTACAGCAGGAAGTCAAGTACAGTGCAGTCAAGACACACTCGGACACAGGGAACATTGAAATGTCTGCGTTTTTGTGTCTGCGTTGGAGTGTGTGTTTACCTTGGCGATAGGCAGAGACAGATCCCAGAACGGATCGAATACAGTGGAGCAGAAGCCACACTCGCTGCAGGTCAGTGAACTCTTCAACTGGCCAACGAACAGATCTGTGGGAAAAGACCAAAGCACACATGAGCAATCCGAACACACACACGCACACACAAACACAACAGAGCGTTCGTCACACTCACCAACTACTTTGCTGTCTTCTCTCTCCACGTACTTGTTCCACATTCTCTTGGCTTTCTCATCATCCCTGAGGATTACACAAAAACACACACGATCTCAAGACTACGTTCAGTACCTATAGTCCACTTACAGCAGGCTTCTTAGTGTATTTGTACCCAGTGACACACAATTATATCCCACATAATTTCCCTCCCTTATGCTTACAATAGACTTAATGTAAATAAGACAGCTGTTAAAATATTCGGCACAACAGACAAACATGTTCTGCCATATTTGTTATTTGGCGCCATTGGACGATGTTATTCCTGCAATTCGTCCACAGACGTTTTGCTAAAAAGTATTAAGATAAATTTGAAAAAAGGCTATCTATTCGTATTATTTTATCAACAAACCGCCCCCAAAACACAACCTGTACTTCACTATTGCTCGTCTGTGGGGCTCCAGCCACATTACCAACTTTGCATACTCCATACTATAGCACTTGATAGTAATCTCCATTATAATACTGTTTGAAAAAGCTAGTAGTAATATGATCGCCGATCGCCTGGCTTTACGGACCACACGCATGCAGAACATACGTTTTTAATGTACTGTAAAATTATTTCCCTGGACCTCCTGGGTACAGATTCATCTTATGAAGATAATAAAAACAGTTCAAAATTAAACGCTCATTATTCTTTAGGCTCATCAATAATACATATAATAACTTTGATAACACTGATAACAGTGGACTATGATTCCAAGGACCAAAAAAAATCCCCTTAAAAACCGTGTCCCTGATTCATGGACCCCTAGGAACCCCACTTTGAGAACCCCTGGAGTGGGGGTGTAGTAACAAGTGTGTGCTTACGAGAGGTGATCGAAGTCCTCTATGGGTGCTCTGGGCCTCAGTGACCCTCGGTTTACTTCATTATGGAGCCCGTCCAGGAGGAAGCGCAGGAACTCCTGAGCATCCTGCTGACTGTGACGGACAGAGAGAGAGAGAGAGAGAGAGAGAGAGAGAGAGAGAGAGAGAGAGAGAAATGACGCTATGAGACGCTATGAGAAATCCAATACTTTGTACTCTCATATGGGTCAGCACATGTACAGTCTAATATTTCAGTTCATTCATGAATCATTAAACTGAGGACACCGTGAGTACAGCAAGGTTAATTAGCACACACTCTGACGCGTCTTATCTAAAGACTACAGACTTACTTGTAGCCCATGAAGCGTGGCGCGTACTTCTGAATCTGATTCTTGAAGTCGGAGGGGCTGATGGCTTCATTGCTCACTGATGTCCAGAGTGTCTGAGTGAGTTTGGCAAACTCTGAAAATGCAAATATGAATAGAATGAAAATCTAAATAGTGTCTGAATATCAATATATAAATCATCCGGGGTGCTATATATAAATCCATCTATATTAAATATCTGAACAGTCTGAACACGCTCCAGATCCACTGCGACACTGACCAGCATTAAGCGTTTACTGAAGAAGAACGAACGAAACGTAACTTATATTGTTTTACCTAGAGGACAAAAAATATAACAGGTGCTAAAAAGAAAAAAAATGGAAATTAGGAACCTTTAGGGTCTTTAGACTTTGATTCACGGTGGATTAAAAATAAAGAAACTATGAATCACTATGTAATTGTGCAAAAAAAAAAAATCCTAAAAATCCCTGACGCTTACTGAGCGCCATACAGCTGAACATGCACATACCCTCCATTAGGGCTGCCTTGGCCCTGCAGTTGTTGCTGTTGAGGTCGGTACGGTGTGTGTTGCGCAGACAGTAGTCACGCAGGTCGTGTGTGTTACTCAGACACTGCAGAATGGAGTTCATGAAGCACTATGGAAACAGTGAACAGCTCCGTCGTCATCAATAATCCATGTCATAAATAACCAATGCGATGATAAATGTTTTCGAAGCTAACCTTCGGGTGGTAACGTATGCAGAACTGTATGCAGTAACGTATAAGATATAACATCTAACGTATGCAGTAGTGTACGTGTTCATGTTGAGTAGTTACCGTGTTCCCCAGGTTCCTTAGGCCCACAAGTCCCTGAGCGTTCTTGGAGTTCTATGACAGAAAGGACACAAAGAAAGAGAAAGGAGGAATTGTTAGGTATGTTAAGGCAACCGCAAACACCTTCCAGCCAATATAGCTGTATAGATCCTGAGACTTGTGTCTCAAAAGAGCCTAAATGTGGGATTTCAGTGGAAATGCTGCATCAGTGACTGTAAGCTTGTGTGAACATATCACAAAAGGATTTCGCCTTTGCACAGCAGTGGATACATTTACAGCCAAAACAGATGTTAGGAAAATATTTTTATAATGCTTCAAATGAGTGTGAATCAAACGCTGTAAGCTTAGTGATACTGGTGCAGGGATGAGCGGTGCTGTAACAGTGATGGACACTGATCCTGGAAACAGCCTGCGTGTGAGCTGTGAGCTCTGATTCCTCCAAACAGCATGTGGGCAGGTTTGAAGAGAGACCCCCGCTGGTCATCACTTCTAAACAAACAGGCTCCATCTGCCGCATCGCAACATGCGTGGCAACAGAAACAACAAACTGTTTATTAAAGCGAGGATTAGTGTACAGTAACTGAACGGCTGTGCTGATAGACCTGTAGCTATGGAAGCGAAGCTTGTGCCATTTTCTCAAGAGACTCTGACGGTTAGCTGAAAACACACATGTACTAGTACACAGTGTCCGGACCACGCAGAGACTTTCCTGTGCCGTGGCGACGCTGCAGTGTCAGGTCTTGCTCCGAAGAAGGGGTTTATCGTAATAAACCAGAAATGCATTAGCTAAAACTTTATCTTAGTAAGGAAAAGCTTTTAAGTGCTGCCAAGCTGCCTTTAGAAACCTCACTGACGTTTGGGGAGCTACAAAGAAGCTAGTTAAGTGCATTAATACAGATTCAGTGAAGTTTTGTTCACCTTTTCATGCTCTTGACAAAAAAACTGAACTAGCAATTCATCAATGTTTTGGAAGTGAACTTACACTATACATGAGCTTCGTTGTCGTCTTACAGTTATGTTCACATACCTGCCTGATATCGAAAAACGTGTCCGTCAGTTACGCCCGCTGTTTATTCAGTCTGGATTTTCTGTCAGTCAGATCTCGGACGTCAAGGCGTGTCAGACTGCCGTGAAGCACTTTCAGGTTAAACCTAGCTTGCAAATGAAAACTTTTCCAGTAGGCATAAGGTTTTTCTTACTGTCGTTGGACCTCCTTATCCAGTGTTCAGGATCAGGAACAATTAGCAAAGCAGCGGCGTGTGTTTGTTTATGTACAAGAGGTCAGTAGGCACTTGGGTTTAAAAATGTAACTACAGTTCAGTGGACCATCACAGTGTTAAACAGTGGAGTTCACTGAAAATCAGCCTCGGTTCACGCTTATCTGATTTCCTGTCTGGAACTGCTGCCGTTTTTCCAGGTAAAGATCCATGCCATTGGAAAACAACAGGCACTACGGCAGCTTTCCACAGAGACTCGGGGCCAGTTCTAGGTATCCACGGCACCCTCCTGAGTACCTGCGTTTTCCGCTCATTAACTTAAGCCAAAACGATGAACACTTGTCCTGTATAGTAAGACACAGATCGTGTGTATATTAGCCTGTTAAATTGACCTTAAACTAGTTTATTTAGATTGAACTAAAAGAAAAAAAACTGCCTTCAATAAAATTGAGCTTAATGTGTCGGATCCTGTTTGACCCTAATGTTTTTAGTCATGCAACTGAGTCACTCCAAGCAATCGACAGCAACAGCTCGGGCCTCTCACACCTCCACAGTAATCAGACGCATCGTACCAGCGCCTCTGGCTACTGCGCCCGAACTCCCTCCCACACCCAAACTCCATTACGAGGGTTTTCTGTACATCGCGCCAGGGTGGAGGTGTGTGTCGGCATGCCGTTCAAAATGCCATCAAGCTCACTGGAAAACATGACAATTTTTTTTGCGTGCTGTAGAACAGGAAAGGGATGGCCGCTGTGAAAAATGCAGCTTTCGTTTTAAAAAATGTGCCGAAATATAATTTCTTTGGTTACTTCATTTAAGTTAAGGCCAAGAGCACAAATAGAGACTCAAATACTCAATAAGGATACACATATCTCACAATTTTGAACTGTAAGCAATAATTAACTGTATTAATATTTATATGTATGTATGTATGCATGTGTGTGAGACCTTCTGCTGCATCGGCAGCCAGTTCTCACACTGCACTATGCCAGAGCAACCTGTTGGCACTGCCACTGAGAGGGCGCACTGCTCCAGTCGCTCACTGGGAGGCAGCAGAGTAGCAGAGACACTGATTGGACTTGATCCTGAAATCTGAGGGCTCTGTGTAATTGGTTGGCAAGAACTGAAATACAGTAAAGGAGGAACATCGTGTCCTTAACCTTAGATTACACAACATGCCGTCACATGCAGGCTAAAGAGGGCTTATGTTGCCAGCCAGCATCACTTTCTATCTAGCACACATACTCACACACACACACACACACACACACACACACACACACTGAGCCAAGTAAGCATGTGGCCGAACACTCAAATGAGTCCATGGCTGCTAGTGTAGACGTATCATTTCTGTTTCTAACAAGTCATGCACATTGACACATGATATTCCTGGACAGACTGCGATATGAACAACAGTTCGTGTGTGAGCAGAAAGAGAAATGAGCTCTAGATCTAAAGAAAGAGCCTGACTAATAAATAACGCACATTCCTCCAGAAGTGAGCCTCTCAGCTGCCCACCGAATCATGCTGATTATGTAACAGCATGCTTTCCTGCTGGAACAAAGCTCAGGCTTTCATGTGAAATTAAAAGCTTTTTTTAAACTACAGCCCAGGCAGGTCAGGTTATTACCAGCCGGCATGCCGATAAGACCAAATCAAAGATCAAACATGTTCGAGCAAGGCCTGCTAATTTTCTGCAACGTGAGTGTGCACAGACAAAGTCAAACTCACGATGCAGCACGCCTACTGAGCTGACCTTCACGTGTTTGGTGAGCGTGTTATCCGATAGGAAACGGCACACACAAGGTGCTATTCACAGCGAAACATTTCTGTGGACATTCTCGAAGTACAAACAATCACTACCTGGTCCTTTGAATTCAGTCTTTTCCCTGCTCATGTTGTTCTCCCGAAAGGCTTATTAATGAACTGGTGAAGTGAATCAGATGTCCTGGATCGGACAGAATAGCCCATTAAGTGTATCATTTATTTAGGAGGACTTCATCGGGATAAATCTGTAGTTCTGTGTCGTCATTATTAATGATCCATTAATCATCCCTGTCAGAAAGAAGGGTACATTTTCTCCCCTAGGTGCAATCTCAGTGTAGCCTTAAAAGTACAACACGTGTCCATAAGGTCCAATTACATTCCTTAATGACATTTCCAAGAATTATGTTCCACTAACTTAAAATATAAGTGATGTACCGTTGAGAGTACCAGCCTAGCAACAGGTGTTTGCATTTTACAATCCCAGTACAGTACTTTTGTTTTTTTTTGCCCGAGTGACTGCACAGTTAATATACAGTATTAGTTTAGACCTACTGAATGCTTGCTTAAGTTGCATACTTCTTTCTTCAATGATAATTTTATCCCTACACTGTCAGGAACAAAAGTATCACACACGTACATGTTTGTTCCCACAAAATCAACGTCTGGTCAAAGGTATAACAGAGTTAAATTGTGCACCTTAACATTTTATATATATATTTTTTTCAGTTTTAAAGGTACACTGGGTCTTGATAGTGTACACATGCCAGCCCTAACTGGTAAGAGTTTAGACTTTACATTTTTTCTCTGAACTACAGAAAGTATGAAATAGGGATTTCAGATGCGCAGTAGGAGACGCGCAGTACGCGTACGCACAACGCGAAAGCAGGACTGCGTGACGCAGACGGGACG
Organism: Scorpiodoras heckelii; assembly: GCA_028566435.1. NCBI lineage: Eukaryota > Metazoa > Chordata > Actinopteri > Siluriformes > Doradidae > Scorpiodoras > Scorpiodoras heckelii. The sequence goes on from JAOVVH010000037.1 coordinate 8,269,260, forward strand.
CGTAACCAAACTCTGGCCGTAGACGCACATCTACGCTAAAGCGCACTGACTCCTCAGCTACTCAGACGCGTAACGCATTAGATCTTCTCACCTAACACCTGACCACACGTTGAGATGAGGTTACAGGTGGACTACAGCGTTAGTCTGCGCGCAGCAAGACACCTTGCGATGTCTCTTACGTCTCCAGGTGCTTTGATGACAACTCTGGACACCGCAGACAAGCTTTAAACAGGAAGACAAGAAATATAGAAAGACTCGTGAATAGTGAATCGTGTCTCACCTTGGCCTGGTTAATGAGGAGTCCGACGAACGTGGAGACCAGCATGGAGCGCGACACGGACGCGCTTTTCCTGCGCGTCTCCGCTTTGCTGAACGGGAAAACGGAGGCCGGCGGCTCCTCGGGCACCGTCACCGTGTAGGAATGACGCAGGCTGGGCATGATGACGACAAAAACGGATCCGAAGCACGAACTAAATCTGAGTCTCTATACGCGATCAACTCGGCAAAGTCAGTACCGCTGTTAAAGCCCTTCTGCGCTCTTCAGACAGATGTTGGAACCGCTGTTTATTGATGTCCCTAAGCTTGCGCGCCGACTGTCCTTGAGCCCGAATGGCCGCAGAATATGCGATGCATTCACAAATAAATAGTAAATAAATAATACAGACGTATTTACAAAGATGTAAAGTCGCTGTCACTCGATCCGGTTGTGAGCTCGCTTCGGAGCGGCACAGGACTAATGGACAAAGCCGGTGCGCTGCGTTTCGCTTTTGCTTTTTTTTCCCCACTCGGCGCGGACACGCCCCCTTCAGACAGACGTCACGCTGTTTGTCTGACGTCAGCAGGCGGGGGACGAGCCGAGACCTTCTCGCGTCCGTCTTCCAGTCTTTCTATTCACCCGCTGGTCCGATCATCTCCCTCTCGATGATCTCATATGACCCCGGGGCTTGTTTATTCAGCCGGGTGACTGAATGCAGCACTGCTGCTGTGTACTGATCTTCTCTTCTCTGCTCCAATGAACCTGACTTCATTCATCACTTCAGTCATTGCCCTCGTTTCCTGTGCTCTTGTGAACCCGGGAACAAAGACAGCGGTGATGTGTGGATCCAGGGCTAAAATGAGCTTAAGCTTTCCCGAGAGCCATAAAAGCTCAAGGAGGACAGATTCACCCGTCAGGTATCAGGAAATAAAACTCCAACAGCCCATCTTGGATAAACCTCTGTTCTCTTCTGGCATTTCCCCAAGACACAGGGCCAAAAACTGGTGTCACAGTAGCAGGGATCAATGTTATCTCAGACCATGAAGACCATCAGCAAGCCGCGTACATCACGATGTGACGGAGTAGATACAGAAAGCACAAAGGACAAACAAGTATTTTGAAGACTGGTGACGGCAAGATATGCCCATAACATCATCCTATAACTTTCTACTCCATGGTTATTAGTGAACATACCACTGTATCTAATTCAGAGTTTGTCTGTCCATCATAAATGGTCATATTAACTAGAAAAACATATCAAAGGCAACAATATCATTAATTCATTCATCTTATTAACCGCCTATTCCTGTCCCCAGGGTCACGGGAGAGCCGGTGCCTAACCGGTGGCATAAGGCGCAAAGCAGGATCAACCCTAGACAGGGCGCAAATTCATCTTAGGACACACACACTAGGGGCGCTTTAGAGACGCCAGTTAACCTAATATGCATGTCTTTGGACTGTGGGAGGAAACCGGAGTACCCGGAGGAAGCCCACGCAAACACGTTGAGGACATGGAGACTCCACGGAGAAAGGACCCAGACCGCTCCACCCGGGGATCGAACCCGGGACCTTCTTGCTGTGAGGCGAAGGCGCTACCTACTGCGCCGACGGCATGCCATTTTCCAGTCTCTGCATTACTGCAGCCTTGAAGACATGAAATCATGTTTCATGGTACTAACTACAATCCTTCCCACGCAGCTTACAGTAATTTCTTTTTTATTGTAATCCTGAACCTGTCTCAGAGTATCACAATCTTTTGCATCATCATTAGCCGAATGAGCGTGAGTCAGTTCACACGGCCGTCAAACAACTAACCGCTGCGTGCATTTCTACCTCCACAGCTTCATAGACATTGCTGCTGCGAGGCATGTGTGTTCATTGCCCCTTCATGGCAGCGATTCAGAATGAATGACTCTGCTCCATGTGCCCAGAGCAGAAGGTTCATTACATTTAGCTCTTTCACCAGCGGCCGCCCTTGTCAGGGACAGCTGAAAAGGTAATTATGCACCCATCGGGACCAGGCTTACGCCTTCTGTTCCTCCAGCTGTGTGGGCAGACATCAGTCTCAGGTATTTAAGACACCCAGATGTGCGTCTGTTGCATGCGTAGTCTTTGTGCTGAAGGGTTATGTCCTTAAGCATTTGTGTTCAGCTAAACAGTGACGCAAACGGAAGATGCAAAAGACCTATATCTGCCCTCAGATGACACCATTACATAATTTTAAAGGAACACGGTACCATTTTTAACCTAATTTCTATCCACCGTATCCGTATGTGTTTACTAGAGAGCATAATAATGCATGGTTCACGCAAACGTTCTTGCTCTTAGACTTCCATTATAAATGATACAGTTGTGTCAGTGTAGGTACATGACAAAAACTGGTTGTTTGGACCAAGGATTATTCCTCCATTCTCCATCTCACAGGCTTTATCGAGCTGGCCAGCTTTGTGTGACTAAATACGTTCATTTACGAAACATGACTTGGGATTAAGCTTATATAAGACCTGTTTGAAGCTAATGATTGTGGCTGTTCTCTTTATCAGCGATGGACGTGACAGAATACAGCTCTGCCACGGCTAAGTGGTGTACGAGAAGAAGATACAAAAGAGAGCGAGAGACATGGGAACAAAAACCTGGGCTTTGACACCAAAGAGCTGAGGACACTAAATGCAGGCGAAATCACGCAGGCACATGTTAAATGTCACCGTGAAACTGTTACATTCTGCACCGAGTATCACCAGCTGCTTCCCACTCTCTTGAATTTTCTCTTGTACTCACAGGGTGTAATGACCCTTTGAAGGAGAATCAAACACAAGATACATAACACAGAACACTCGGCAGTGATCTTAGCCTGAGTTTATTAAACAAGCAGCGTTCCAGTGAGAAGTGGACTACGACTGAGCGGAGTATTTATCCCTGTGTTTGGCCTTGAGGTGGGAGGAAACTGAAGACCCTGTAGGAAACCCATATAGATATTGACAAGAACAAGTGAAACACTGCACAGACAGTAACCTGAGGTCAGAATCGAGCCAGGGACTCTGGAGTTGTGAGGAAGCAATGCTACCTTGCTTCACCAGTGTGCCGTCTACTTAAATATAAAGTGG
>JAOVVH010000037.1:8287196-8299722 GCA_028566435.1 Scorpiodoras heckelii
GATCCTGCCTTGCGCCCTATGCCGCCGGTTAGGCACCGGCTCTCCTGTGACCCTGAACAGGAATAAGCGGTTAAGATAATGAATGAATGAATGAATAATCTGTTTTCAAAACACAGGATGAGATGTTGATATTACACACTATACACCCTCGCCAGAGGCGGCCAGCTACAGGGTGATCAGACCTGAGCTTGCTTCCATGCCCAATTATTAATGAGATTCGACTTGCTGTTAAGTGGAGGACAACTTAAACATTCAACACACAGAGAGTGGCTGATCCAAAAGACCGATCTTTTCAATTGAGGCTGTTTGGTAATGAAGTCTTCTTACCTTTAATTAAGCTTATCAGATTTTTAAAAACAGATCACAGAACTAGTTTTTAGGCTTTGTAGGTTTTAGGTTAGGTAATCTATAGTCTAACCTGATCCAGCGCATGGATATTTGCTGCTAGATGTGCAAAAAAAGTGCTAGTTAAGTGAATTAAGTGAAATTGAAATGGACAAATGAATGCAATGTTTAATCTGCCTTCCATGTTATCATACTCAGTATGCCACAAATGTTGTCACGAAGTGTCTCCTTCACGATTAGAGTTCCACCACGTTTCAAATTCCACTTTACGCGTTATTAGGAAACACTGCTGCAAAAACAATGCCAATTTCCTCTGATTATGAAACACCAGATATATCAAATTTATGGAAGCCTACTGAGTTCCAAATGCAGTATTTAATAAGCTTGAATTAGACTCGTGCATGACCTGCCAGGTTGATGATAAGATTGACATTGGGACAATGATAAGATTAGGATCCACCCAGCATCATGCATTGAACACGTTGCTATCTGTCTGCAGTGCTGTGATACAGTACACACAGGCATCTGTAAAACTGGCATTTCAACTTTGGTAGATGCAGGAATGGTATGATAGGAATGTAAAGCATGGTGAATACCACAAACTTCTCATCACAAGGTCTGTCAGACACCTGACTACCTTATCATCATTCAGTCTTAGTCAGTCAGAACCTTCAGAAGTTGCCGTGGCTCACATAACCTGTGTTAGACTAGCTTCACATCAGTAGCAGAGGCTGTCCTCTGCAAATATCAGAGCAAATCTCTGGCAATGACAACAGGCACCCGCTGACTTAAGGCTCTAAAGGCTTAACACTCTAACGGCTTCCCTAATGGAGCAGAAGCAGGATGAAGTGATGGAAGAATGAAGCCTGTAGCGTGAACTGTTCCAGCAAAGGCCTCTACCCTAGATTTGTCAATGCTACTCTAGCTAAGATGTGTTGATCCTACTCTAGCTGTGTTGATGAATGCCATTATCAATAGCGCAATTGTATTTTGAGTTCAACTGGGACTGAAAAATCACTATTTTGGGGCAGCATGGCCACAGGGGGAACACATTATCATTAAGTGCAGTTGCACTTTTTGCAGACAAAAAGGATCAAAATAAACTTGAATATTTCTTAGCATATTTAAATCCAAGGGTATAAAATATCCTTGTATATTTATGTGTGCATGTTAGGCATGAGGCAGGATATCATGGTCTCAAATACTGCAATACAAAATACTGGCGAGACGAATTTCCTGCTCACGTTGTGTATCGTGAAACACGCTAGGCGACAGAACCAGAGGTAGTAGCATACAGAGCATGAAGTTTACCAGTAGGAGCCTAACTGCCTTGAAGCATGCTTACTTAAGAATCCAAAAAGTTAAGCTAATCAAAAGGATGTCAAAGGCACATAGGCCAAATACACTTGGACAAATCAGGCCCAGAGCCTTGTTTTATTTGGCCCCAGTGAACTTGGAAAGAAATCATACTGAAATGACCTGTAGTACACTACTTCTTAACTTTACATACTATCCAGCATTCACAACAGACCCATAGCATAGCTATCTAAAGGTACCGTAGTTATAATATCATTATACCACTGTATATACATGCACTCCAACTCAATTTTGACTGGCATAAGTAAAAAGACTCTGTGATGTTCTTGATGCAAGTCACACTCACAACATATAACTATTCATGCACAGAGTGTGGTGCTGACAGTAGCATAACCAAAAACTTTGGAGGAATTTTGGAGGAATGAGAAAATATACAACATCAAATTGTGATTATTTCTGCTAACCTGACTCAGTTATTCAGTTTTTTCCAACATCAGCTCGATCCAGCTATTTCTCTCCATGGAGGCCACTCAAGTGCTTGTTCTCATCCTGAGACTCGACTACTACAACTTACTCCTGGCAGTTCTTTCCCTGAATACCATCTGATTCCTGCAATTGATCCAGTCTGATTTTTTTCAGCTTCTTTCCACTGGCCTGCTATACCTCTCGGCAAACCTCCAGCATGGCTTCAATTGGTTCACCATCCCTCAAGATACAAGGAAGACACGCATGAAGACTATACTCTGTATGGGCACCCAGGTGGTGAAATGAACTTCCCTTGGTTGCCCAAAAGTCACTTTCTCTTCAAATGAAGACTGTATCTTCAAAGGCTAATGAGCTTCCTTGCTGTAGCAATTTCTTGTACTAACTACTCTCTAAACGGGGTTTAGCTTGATAGTATTATTATACACTCACTTATCTGTATTAGCATAAGAATATACAAAGCACTTCTGTAAGTCACTCTGCATAAAGGACTTTTGTCAAATACTGTAAATAAATGCCACTTCAAAAGACCACTCACTTATTCAAAACTAACTTCAAGCTCAAGTCAAGCCAGTAGGCTTTGACATGAACCTGCACTACTCTTTTCCTAAGATCTGAAATAACTTAGCTCTGAAGTATGCACCCCCTTAAACTTTACAAATTCAGTGCCCTTCTAACAACACACTGCACTCTGTAAAATTTTACAGCCCTGCCTTCTTCCAATCAGCTGTAAGTCTGTAAAGTTTATGGCTGATAAAAGCTTATAATAAAGTCTGCTGACACGATTTGGTTGAACTAGAGAAGTAGCGAGACAGAATTTCAGACCTTTGAGACATAGCTTAATAGATAAAAGAAGTTTTCATTGCATGGGAATAATAATTGTTCACAGATAAGTGTCGTCAGCTAACCGGTGAGGTCCAAGGCTCATCTATGTATAAGAACGTCACTGGTCTAAAGTCATTCCTAAATCATAGCTAACTATGATTTAGTTAACAGGGCAAGGTGCATCAAAACTGACCCTTCACCTATATCATACACAGTAACATCTTTAGTTTTCACAAACTTTCGCTTAAACCTTTCGTACAAACAACAACATTAGCATTTAAAACTTTGCCAGGGAATTAAGTCTGGAGTGACAAAGTGCTTCTGGAATGCAGGCGAGAGAGGGTGTAGTCTAGGAATTATGACCTGACGCAAATCAAAGGAAGGTTCAGCCTGCAGGTTCAGCACATTTCTATTCGCCGTCAAATAATTGTGTGTGTACGTAAGTTGCGTTAATGAGCATAGTGACACACACATCCATACAGAATCACCCCATATTACTTGAAATTTCATTCCTAAATCATGAGTTAGCTCAGTTCTGAGGAACGAAGCACAGCGCTTTCAGTTCTCCAACATTCTCCTTAGATTCTTCATCTCTATTACATAATTTCAGATAATAATAGTAATAATCTACATTTATACTGCTACTAATAGCAACTAAACATGAAACCATAACTCTTCTGACTCTTAAGTCAGCTTATTTGAGTTGTCTTCTTATCAGGGTGTCTGCCCTTATGAGGTCTAGTTAAGGTTTGTGTTGTAAACATTGCTGTGGAAACGTTGTAAATGCCTAAAGCGTTAGTCATTCAGAACTCCACAGATTCCACAGAAGGATCATCTCCATGCTTCCACTGACCTGTCCAAGTAGTGTGTCCTAGAATGTGTGGCATTGGTACACCTAGCAATAAAGCGTTAATAAACCAAACATACAGGCTTGTACGTTTTTTTGGCCTTTCAGATGACAAATGAGTCACTTATGTACTGTATCTATAAACAGTATTCGCACACATACACTATTTGGACACCAACACAGTACACCTACAGGAGCTTTTATGACATTTCATTCTATATCCATAGGCATTCACATGAAGTAGGTTCCCCCTTTGCATCTAAAACACCTTCCACTCTTCTCAGAAGGCTTTCTACAAGCTTTTGGAGTGTGTCTGTGGAAATTTTTGCCCATTCATCCAGAAGAGCATTTGTGAGGTGAGACACGGATGTAGGACAAGAGGGCCTGGCTCATAATCTCCATTCTAGTTCATCCCAAAGATTTTTTGATGGGGTGGAGATCAGAGTTTTGTGTGAGCCAGTCAAATTCTTCTACACCAAACTCACCCAACTGTGCCTTTAAGGACCTTGATTTGTGCACTGGGGCACAGTCATGCAGGAACAGAAAAGGGCCTTCCCCAAACTCTTCCCACAAAGTTGGAAGCGTACAAGTGTCCAAAATATCTTGGTACGCTGAAGCATTAAGATTTCACTTCATTGGAAGTACCCCATAGCATTATCCCTCCTCCAGTAAACTTTACATTTGGCACAATGCAGTCAGACAGGTAACATTCTCCTGGCATTCACCAAACCAAGACTGATCCATCAGACTGCCAGATAGAGAAGTGTGATTCGTCACTACACAGAACACGTTTCCACTGCTCTAGAGTCCAGTGGTTACATGCTTTACACCACTCCATCTGAAACTTGCCATTGTGCTTGGTGATGTAAGGCTTGCATGCAGCTGCTCGTTCATGGAAGTCCATGCCATGAAGCATCCGATGCAAAGCTTTTGTGCTGATGTTAAAGCCAGAGGAGGTTTGGAAACGCATGACATTGCCTTTAAACACTGATCGGAAAACATACCAAAATGAAACGTTAAAGCTCCATTACATTAATTCAATGCCACTTTATATCTTAACAGAAAAACAATGTGTATGGAACACACGTATGTATTTGCTTTTAAAGACTGAAATGCTGAATTTGTGTCAGAATTGAACCCAAGCAGATTGAAAATTCAATCAGTGCTGCACGGAGAAAGATATTGCAGTTGAGCTGATTGCATTTTTAGGTACTTTGTGTTCAATTCTGACACAAATTCAGCACTTCATTATTTAAAAGCAACATAACAAGATAACAGGGATGTTGAAGAAATAAAAATAAATGAAGGCCTGCAGATGCCATTATACAGTATGAAGGACAATAATTTGCTTTATTCGCATGTACAAATCAAGTTACGCATATTTCACCCTGCTCTAAAACACACATTTTGTTGTTCTAAAATTACTACATACTACGACTAAGTATGATTATAGTAATTCCACGAGCCACCTATAGAAACCCTAGTTAACTTGGTCAGAATGTGTTCCTGAAAGTTATATAATACTGCGCATTACATAACACACACACAAAAAAAACAACAACAACGAGATGCACAAAGTGAACACTGCACGTGTCCAACCACGTATCCACGTAATGATATTCATTAGTGCTAGAGGCCCCAAGCAAATTCTAAACGTCTTGCTGGTATGCACTTTTGCAATATTTAATCTACAATATTTTAATGAAAATGCTACAAAGAATCGAACGTGATGTAACTTACTGAGTCAAAACAGAATCTACAACGGACTAGCAATCACTCAGTACAGATGTATCAGTATGAGCAAATGTGCTGGAAAAAGATTATAGTTATATAAGAGAGTCATGTTTACACAGACTAGCAGAATCAATCTGTCTTGTTTTTGTCTGAAGTCCAAGAAGACATCATATCTTACGCCTTACTAATACTGATACCCTTTGCGCTCCACTTTATATCCAGATTACAATGTTGAGGCTTTCCAGTAACATACAAACAATCACATCATCCTTCTCGAAAATATTCCTATAGTTGCATTATGTAGTAAATAATAAAGTTGCATTATGTAGGATTTACATAAAAATGCTACATGATCCTACTTAAAAAAAAACAGCTTCAAAATGGTGTTTGATGGTACACTGATTTGTATTTGGGAGAATGGCGCCTCTATCATTATCGCTGTGCAGCCGGGGTGAGGTGATTGTTCTTGCATAAGTTTTTTTCGACTTGCTAATTTTTCGTCATGAGCCAAGTAAGCCCATTTCGAAAGTCATCTCCACTTGATGTTAGCAAACTTGCTAGATTACACACTCGGGCATCGGTACTGGTTAATAACATACGTTTCACTTTGTGCCAGTGGAGTCTATGATTTTTAAGGTTAATTTAGTGGACTAGTTGTTCTTTGTTTACTAGCTTCCCCCAGCATTCATATATGTTACAGTTAGGTTTTAGCAGCACATTGTTTGTGGCCCGTGTTTCATTAGCTTAGCGTGCTACGATTCGAGTTGTGTGCAGCGCTAGAAACTCTTTGCTGCATGGCAAAATATGTCCGTGCGAGCATATTTACTTCAGAACATACATTTACAAGGCATAACAGTGTTCTTTAGGAAAGATAGTGCCACAGACTGTAGTCTGGTCAGAGTTTTATCGATTTTCCGGGTATCAAAACTCATCTAAGCTCAGTCCCGTTTCGGATGAGCGTGCAAAGAAGTAAATCCATCTTGGTCTTCGCACACCAAATAAGCCTTGAAAGTTTACAATCTTCCAGTCTATCTCAGCTAGCTAGTAATAAATTATACTCTACAATGTAATGTGCAATATCGCTCGTATCATGTTACCAACATTTTATTAAATTATGATATACCCAAATATGGGTTGAAAGCGCGAGCACTATTTCAGCAAAACTAATTACGTTCGCACTCAACTCTGATATCACAATAAAATCTATGCAGAGTCATATTTGTGTAAAATCCTGTAATATTACTCTTCCTTGTCAGTCGACATGGTCCGGTGTTTTTGCCGGTCCAGTTCAGCTTGTCAACAAATACGCACGTACAGCTGTCCATGGCTGCGTTCAAAATTGCACCATACTCCTTACACTACTAAAAACAGTATAAGATAACGGTTTGTACACCCTAAGTAGTGCACTCAACATGTAGTGGTGTGGAATTCAGCCCAGCTGAAAGCATGATTAGTATTTATGACAGTGTTAGAAAAGGGAATTAGACTCCACAACCTTTCGGGAAACCCCACAAGTTACATACCAATTCTCCCCTAGTATACCTTTAAAGGAAAATCCACCCTGAACAACTCGCATGTTAATCTTTATAATTAACACGTGATCTTTAGTTGTGTCTAAGATTCATTTTGCAGTTTTTTTAGTTCAAACACTTTGATATTTTCACTTTGGTTAATGGGTTCTGGTCTAAAATATCCACAATGCTGTTTGACTACCTGCTGATACAGTAGTAGTGAGCCTGTGGGAATGAGGCCTTGCGTCGTCTCTAAATAAAGACAGCAATGCAGCAGCGCTTTATTGCTTTAGTCTGTCCAGCTCTCATGCCTCCTTATCTGTATATCCAAAGCTTCAACAGTTTTGCTAATACCTCCATCAGCGTTATTGTGCTTGTCATCTTGTGTATTACTAAATAGCGAAGCCGAGTCTCTGCTGTAATTCAGCGTAACTGCATCATAGAGCTGCACTGCATTCTGGATCTTTGAGTCCAGTCTTTTCCATTAACATCACTAATCCTACATTGGATTTCTCATTAATGTGACTGCGAATGCCGCTAAAAAATGGTGAGTGAAAAAAAAGAGGCTTTCCCTTCTCTTTTTTGTAGGAGCTAACCAGGAAATCTGAATCTTATACTGTACATTTTGTTGAAATTTTTTCTTCTGTGACATCAGCATGGCACACAATCGCTAACAAGAATCATGAAAATGAAAAACACATTTAAATGCTCTTTCAAGCTTCTGAAGCAATCGGAAATGTAACTCTAAACTTGCAGTGTGCCTTTTGCACAGTCTCTTGTAGAACCCACGGGTCATGTTTCAGACCCTATTGCTTGATTGCTGGCTAAAATAAACACCCAGGTCAGGCCGGTGGTCTGACTCCAGATTTATTTCCACATGACTGCAGAAGGCATAATCTCCACAACCCGAGATTTTGGGAACAAGCCACGTTTACTTGCCGCTATATCCAGAATGAAAAGCCATATTCACCTCAACGAGTGGAGAATTTTACATCGGTGTCAGGAAATATCACCCTATAATATAGTAAACTATATAATGTATTCTCTCATACAACCTCTGCCAAGCCACATGGAGGCACCAATGTCAAAGTTCCTAATACCTCGACAGCCTGGTGATAGATGGCGTAAGTATTGCTCAACATAATCATTAAGCACTTTAAATGCATTAGGTAGTGATAACATCGGTTAAAAGGAGTTCAGTCTGTGTTATCATTAACTAATGTGGCTAATGTGTAAATTATTCTCTGATAAGGCTGTAATGCATGGTGTATGATAATGAAAGCCTTGCTTTTTATTTTCATGCTGTCATCCTGAGATTGTGAGTTTGAATCCTGACGATGCTATCTGTGACCAGGAGTCCAGAGAGCAAAACTGGCCGTGGTATTCTCTCTCTCACCCTCTCTCTCTCTCTCTCTCTCTCATATTAATCACAGCAGCACTAGCCAATCATGGGCTTCTGTGAGCTCATGCATACAGAAGTGGGTGGGAGCACTCACGTTCTTCTGAGTGTGTTACACCACCCCCTGATGTTGCATAATCAGCAGTTCGAAAAGATGCAGTCAGCTGGCGGTACATGCCTCAGAGGAAGCACATGATAGCCTTTGCCCTCCCTGGATGGTCTGGATTTTAGGTGTTAGAGAGATGCCTGATGGGTGGGCATCAGGTATGACCAAGTTAGGGAGAAAATTGGGAAAACAAAGACAAAACAGTTGATTTTAGAGTTCTGGGAGATTCATTTAGAGCCTCCCAGGATTATTTTAAGGCAGAATCTGCTGGACACTGCTCATGGCACTAAACCGTACTGAAACTGTCCAGGTCTGGTGCTCTACAATTATTTCTTACAATCAACCAATTCAAACTGCTGGCATTAGAGATAATAGCATTGGATTTAATCTGTTAAATAAATGATCATTGTTTTTAAGACAATCTGTATCAAGTATACTTACATAGGTTATAAATATACACTTTATAAGGTCTATGTACATGCATTATATACATGTAGATCTCTACAACACTGTATATTCCTTGCATCTTTTTTTTAGATATAGTTATTCACTTCATACATGATACAGTGTGCCATTACTTCTAGCAGAGGTAACTAAATAATAAACAAACACTGCCCTCTAGTGAAGCCCAGGCTGTGCTGTGTACCAACACGAAATGTGTCCTTTTACAGCAGGGGTGTAAAACTAAATCCAGAAAGGGCCGTGTGGGTGCAGGTTTTCCTTCCAACCAAGCAGGAGCCACACCTCATTCCAGCTTTTTTTAATCAATGGATCTAATCAGTGGATCTTGACTTTCAGTAGTGTGTGGCTCCTGCTTGGTTGGAAAGAAAACCTGCACCCACACCGGCCCTTTGTGGATTTCGTTTGACAACCCTGTTTTACAGTATCAGCTGAATACAATGTACGAGTAAAAGTGCTCAGAGTCTGCAAGCGATTTCTGCTGCTGTTCTGACAAGTTCGGGTGACTTGAGGAGATCAGTCACTGCTTTGGACTTGACTAACAGATATGTTATTCATTTAGAAACACTGCTGCACAAGTTTCCAAAGGACCTTTCTGTATTTTTACATTTATTTAAAAGCCCACATACTACATACTGTTTCCATTCACTGTGCAAAATGTAAGTAGTTACCACATACCTCTGCCTTGCTGTATTTTTCCACAGAATCTCTTACCTGATTAGCTAATAATGGCAGTGGTAAATACACTGGACTACTGCTCAGAAGATCATGAGTTCAGATCCCAGCACCACCACACTGCCACTGTTTGGCCCTTGAGCAAGGCTTCCAAATGCCATAAACATAAAGTAATGTAGTGTAAATATAATAATTATATGAAAATCTCATTTGCACCTGTATCACTATACATTCATTCATTCATCCATTCATCTTCAGTAAGCTTTTTAATCTTTTTCCTCTTATCCCAGGAGGTAAATGATGCAAATGATATTATTTTGGAATTTATTATTATTATTATTATTATTATTGCTAATTAATCCTTGTTATTATCCTTGATCTTGAGTTTTTCTTCAAACCTTTTGGCTGCACTTCAAAGAATTCAACCTCATCCCCGATTAAAAAAAACAACCTTTTATCGTCCTCTAGTGATCAGATTGTACCATTACACGCATTACTGACGGGGCAGCAAAATTGTGCACCGAATGTTCTCAGCACAGAATATCTTTATCAATTCATTAAAATGTACCCACGTGCACCAGTATAACTGCACATTTTATACAAACAGCATGACATCAGCAAACACTCGTTTTTATGTCTGAGTTTGCCTATGCGTGTTTGTGCATGCACGTATAGTATGAGCGCAAGATCTATGATTAAAGGCAGAGGGAAAGGCACCGGGTGTTAATTAGGGTTTAACCCCAAGTGTGCTTGCACGAAAGTGTGACCTACGAGTGAGACACTTTGGGATGCAAGTCCTAACTTGCTTGTAATTTCTTTTAGCTGTGTGAAGCCAAATAATTTTAAAGCTCTTTAACAGCAAGCCATTTTTTTTTTAAATAACAAGGAAAGAAACTGGATTTGAAGTGGCATGTTATGTAACATTACAGGATATAAAGTAAATGATAAAGTAAATTGCATTTTAAAAGCAATTACTTTACGAAATGTCCGCTACAAAGCGAGCTCGCTCTTGTCGCAGTCTGTCATTTTCTTTAGACATCATTACAGGACAACGTACTTTAGGAGGCACAGTGATACCAGGACTTTATCTGTGTACCAGGAAAAATGCGCTTTAAATAAGGTGTTGCGGTTTTGAGAGTGGCAGGCCAGGGGTTCTTGTGAAGATGGACAGCATCAAGATTTCTTTTTAATACTAGGTTATTTCAGCCCAGCCGAATTGCCTCTGCCAGGAAGTAAAATTTTAGACCTCAGCTTGACCTTTCTACAAAATAATGACCCAAAATCTGAATCTGAATTGTAGAACTGGTTGCTGAAACGACTCGAAACATGTTACCTGGGCTGAATAGGGCAGCTCACATGCACAAACCTGAGAATATACAGTATGTCACGTCAACTCCAGAAGCTGCGTCACATGACAATCCCCAAAATGCATTGTGGCCTACAGAAATGGCTGCCACGGTGTACAGGAGTCACCTTTCAGGGTTAAAGGCGAAGGCTGCTACAAGTGCATTAGTGGAGTTTAATTAAACACACAAACGCAAAGACACTACTAAGTACTTGAACACGGGCAATGGATCTAGGCAGAGCAAAACGCACAAAAGACATGAAATAGAGCAAAAGCATAAATCAGTACAATGGAGACGTACATATACAATAACAATGCAGGACAAGGACTGATGTGAAATACTGTGGCTGTATATAATTCAATTCAATTTTATCTCTAAAGCGCTTCTATCAATGGACATTGTCCCAAAGCAGCTTTACAAAGACATAAAATCCAGACATAACTTACAGGTTTTATCCCTAAATGTTATCCCTAATGAGCAAGCCGGGGGCGACGGTGGCAAGGAAAAACTCCCTCCATGATCAGAGGAAGGAACCATATACTAGTGCTCATAAAGTGCACACAAGGAACAGGTGAACGCAATCAGTGACGTGCGTCGTGTGACGTGCGTTGGCTGCTGGGAGACGTTCTCCAAGGAGCTCTTACATGAAACTGACACCGACACACAGGAACTCAATTGCCATCCGATCACATTGAATACACACCTGGACTTAATCATTAACACTGCATAGATACCTACACAAAACAACAGTTCTCTGCAAAGTATCTGCTCAGTGTGTTCTTGCCTGGCATTCTCAAGCCTTATATCGCTTGTGCTGTTATTCTGGTTTTTGATCTGGTTTCTGATTTTCTGTCTGTTCATCACCTGACCATTGTCTGCTTTGTGACGATGATTGCTTAACATTTAGGATTTGTTTTTTAGACGTGAAGCACCTCACAGACCTGGATTGTACCTCTCACTCACTCACTCACTCATGTTTAGCACCCGACATTTCCCACAAGGGGGTACTGTTGTGCTTCGTGTCCAATGGAGAAGTGACTCAAAAATCCATTTCTAACAATAAGCTCAGCACTAAATACTGTATTACTTGCACAAATGCTAATAATTATGAAACCTGTTGTGCAGGAAAAACTGGACTTTTTTTTATGGTTGAAGAAATATTATGTTCATATAAAACTAGTCTTCACTAACCTCTACAGAAATAATAATAAATAAATGATTTAGATGTCCTCAGACATATTAAACAAATTAACACTGCTTCCATTGACAAGTATTCAATACTTCTTCTGCAGCAGTTACAACTCTGAGCCATCTCGGGTACAGTACCAATCAAAAGTTTGGACACACCTTTATGTTATATGTTACCAAATGTTCTGCATTGTAGATTAATACTAAAGTCATACAAACTATGAAGAAATACATATGGAATTATTTAGTAAACAAAAAAGTGTTAAACAAACCAGAATATGTTTTATATTT
>JAOVVH010000037.1:8321834-8332033 GCA_028566435.1 Scorpiodoras heckelii
CATTCTGCTAAAGACAGGTCCAGGCACAAAGTTAGCACACACACACACACACGCACACACACACACACACACACACATGCATGCAAGCACACGTTTATTGCTATGTCAAAATAGATTGAAGATGAGCAGGCGTGAGAGAAAAGCTGAGAGACATAATAAAGCAGCCTTTCTGTCCTGAACTCTTGACTGCCTTACTGGTAATTAGCAAGGGTTAGACTTGACTTCAACTTACAGTTTTTCTTCTGGCATGGGGGAAAGAAGAAGATGGTATGCAGAATGTAAATAAGAGGTAAGGCTACAGTTCTATTACAGTAGATCCTAATGCTAGGCTATGCCAAACAGCCATATTAGTGTTAATCTGCTAAACAGAATATCCATCACCAGTCAGAAAATCTATAGTGTTTTAGATTTTTATGTTAAATGTGTAGAGTAACTCAGAAAGTTAACTTGGCTAATTCTACGAAGCCAGAATGAAGTGATTTCTACTACCACTACATAGTTAACTTAATGGTACAGGCTGCTTCCTAGTCGTGCTCATAAAAGGGTCTATGTCTGGAAAAAGGATGGAGACATTTGTCTATGTCCACTCTTCCATTCAGAATATTTTACACTCTTTCGTATTCCCAGGTTTGTGCATGTGGACCTTCTTCAATTCAGACCCCAGGTTTTCAGTAGGGCTCTCAAATCCAGAGACTGAGATAGTCATTGCAAAACACTGACTGTATGTTTCTATAGCAGTTTCTGTGCTGATTGGGAATTATGTCAGGTTGGTCTTCTTGTTGATCACTTTATCTATAGCCAGGTCTGAACCTCCTGGAAGAAACAACCAGAGTTTGGGCTAAAATATCCCAAATCTTACTATATTGATTGCACGAGTTGTTGCTGTTTTGTGCAAGTCACAACCCACATCTGTCTTTTGTGTTCAAAGATCATTGGATGATAAAAGGATTTTATAATTGTGCAACCTCACTGCTGTTCAAGCTGCTAATGATGTACACTCACCGGGCACTTCATTAGGTACACCTTGCTAGTACCGGGTTGGACCCCCTTTTGCCTTCAGAACTGCCTTAATTCTTCGTGGAAGAGATTCAACAAGGTTCTGGAAACATTTCTCAGAGATTTTGGTCCATATTGACATAATAGCATCAGGCCGTTGCTGCAGATTTGTCAGCTGCACATCCATAATGCAAATCGCCCATTCCACCACATCTCAAGGGTGCTCTATTGGATTGAGATCTGGTGAATGTGTAGGCCATTTGAGTAAAAAGAACTCATTGTCATGTTCAAGAAACCAGTTTGAGATTATTTGAGCTTTGTGACATGGCGTGTTATCTTGTTGGAAGTAGCCATCAGAAGATGGGTACACTGTGGTCATAAAGGGATGGACATGGTCAGAAACAATACTCAGGTTGGCTGTGGTGTTTAAACGATGCTCAGTTGGTATTAAGGGGCCCAAAGTGTGCCAAATAAATATCCCCCGCATCATTACACCAACATCACCAGCCTGACGCATTGATACAAGGCATGCTTTCATGTTGTTTACAAAAAAAATCTGACCTTACCATCTCACCAGAAATCGAGACTCCTCAGACCAGGCAACATTTTCTGATCTTCTATTGTCCGCTTTTGGTGAGCCTGTGTGAATTATAGCCTTTTTTTGCCAGTTCTTAGCTGACAGGAGTGGCACCTGGTGTGGTCTTCTGCTACTGTAGCCCATCTGCTTCAAGGTTCAATGCATTGTGTATTCAGATATGCTGTTCTGCATACCTTGGTTGTAACAAGTGGTAATTTGAGTTACTGTCGCCCTTCTATCAGCTTGCACCAGTCTGGCCATTCTCCTCTGACCTCCAGCATCAACAAGGCATTTTTCCCCAGAGAAAAATGTCCCCTGCCACTCACTGGATATGTTCCCCATTTTTGGACCATTCTCTGTAAACCCTAGTGATGTTTGTGCATGAAAATCCCAGTAGATCAGCAGTTTCTGAAATACTCAGACCAGCCCATCTAGTGTCAACAACCATGCTGTGATGCCAACAACCACGTTGCATTTCTTCCCCATTCTGATGCTTGATTTGAAGTTCAGCAGGTTGTTTTGACCATGTCTACATGCCTAAATGCATTTAGTTACTCCGATGTGATTGGTTGATTAGATATTTGCATTACAGAGCAGTTGAACAGGTGTACCTAAGGAAGTGCACAGTTAGTGTATATCAAAGTCAGACTCTAGCCTATGTTTGGTCAGTTAGATAGCAGAAATGTATAATTTCATTTGCTTCATACAGAAAAATTGGCGTGTTCTAGATAATTTGTTTTCAGAAAATCCTAATTTCAATAAGCTCACACTGAGTACATGGATATTATAGTTATTTTCACATTGATTTTCAAGCTTTTCTCCCTCCATCTGCTACCCCAGACAAACACATTTCCCCCTCCTGTCCGGTAGGTGGCAGTGTGCCCTTACAGCAGTTCTCTTGGGCAATCCACTTGGTGGTAAGTGTGCCAAAGGAGCGGCAGGCCTCGGCATAGGCAGCCATAGAGCCGCAAACCTGTGCCTTGCGGTGGTTGTAGCAGCCATCTAGGTAACAGGATTGGTAGAAGGGTTGTGGATCCAAAAGGCCATGACATGGCTGGAAAAAGCCCTTTGGCTGGGTAAGTTTCAAACAGCTGTCCTCGCCCTGCAGCTCCAAAATGTCTGTGTTATCACAGGACTGGGCCAGAGCCACATACTGAGTTTCATCACAGCTGCAAATACACAAATGTAAAAAGGGAAACAGAGAGAAAGTATGAGAGAATGAAAATGATTTTTGAGAAATATGGCCTAAATATTGAGGCATTGTGAGAAAAAAAAATGAGAGAGGGAGAAATGAACGAAAACAATGATCATGAAGGTGAGAGAAAGTCTGAGAAGTGGAAAGAAGAAGATAAAGTTTGAGAATTTGGAGAAAGAATAAAAGAAAGAATATCACATAAGTACAATTCTATTAAAAAGACACACACCTGTTTTGCATACCATTGGTCTTCCAGCTCTGTGCAAGCTCCAGAGCAGTAAGTGCTGGTTTGCCCCGGGAAGTGATGTAATCATCAGTGGGGTCGCCATTAAAGTTTCCGCACAAACCACACACCTTGTTCTGTAGCCGTGGTCCCATTGTGATGCTAAGCGTGTTGAAACGGTTATAACGGACCTGGATGTCCTGTGGTGTGTCAATCACCAGAAAACCTTCAGATGTGGAGACACGAGTCATCAAGCCTGTCACAAAAGGCACAGACACCGGTGTCCCATTTACCTAAAAAGAAATAGAGGGACAGGGAAAATTCTGTTTCATGATGGACAGTTACTCATATCATAATTAATAATTTGGTACATAAATTCACCAACAGTGCCAGTGAGAAATAACTATGACAACCATATTCTTTGTAAGAGCATATGTAACAGTCAACATTATTCACTTTTTTAAAGTTTACAGACCTTAACAGTGTTGCCAGAGATGAGGATATTCTCTTCATTGATGTAGAGGTATGCATGTGAGATGGTGGTAAGATTGGGTGTGCTCCACTTGTCAAAGTTGGCAATGAGCTGGAAGGAGAGTTCGGGCAGCTTGTGGCAGATAGTAGACAAGACGAAGGAACAGGAGGCAGGCAGGCGGAGGGAAGCACCGTCAAATGTGCGGAAAACACCACCGCCTGATGCCACACAGTGCTGGTTGCGGCGGGCAAAGCAGCCACGGATGCCATGGCGTAGTGCACACTCCTCCTCAGCCTTACAGCGGCGAGGGTCACACTGGATCAAGTTGCGGCCGATGCACTGGCAACGCTTGGTGCAATCATTGTTCCAGAACAACTGCTTAGGCTAGGGTGAGCAGGAGACAGAGACAGAATTGTAAAGGAGCTTTCAGGACTTTGAACTTTGGATTATTTGGCTTCATTTTAACTGAGCTAAGCATGTCAAAAATTCTGAATTCGATCAATATAATGCACCTTCACCTTAAACTGTAATGCCATATATTCATTGGCATCACATTAACATTATTGTAATTTCAAAACATGGTACCTTCCATTAGGGGCACCGCTAGAAATCTTGGGCCCCATGAAAGATACAGGGAATACTATTAAAATAATATTAATAGCCCTCAAAGGGCCCCCTGTCAGTGCCAGGCCCTTAGAATCGTCCTAACTTTCCCCCCCTGGCGGCGCCCCTGCCTTCCATTCTGACATCTGAAACAAACAGAACCTTACACACTTGTACTGTGGCTCTTGTAACACTTGTAGCACTCATGTAAAACTAAGCCATGGTGTTGTTCATTGTGCTTCCTGTTTGAATAATCTCTTTATGCTCTTGAAATCCTCTATGCCCAACTCCAAGACATAGTACAAGATATAATACAACTCACCTCATAGTACTTGCTGTCTGTATAGCAGCCACAGTTCTGGTTAAGGATGCAGCCTTTGCCATTAAGCACATAACCTTGATCACACTGGCAGCCCTCCACACAGTGCTGGTTGCAGTCTCTTTGGCCTCGTGCTGGGGCACACTGGGGCTGGCACACTGTCATACAGCTTGAGTAGTGACTGTTAACTGAGCATGACAGCACTAGAAACACACACAAACAAAAACACATGCACAGGGAGGATGGCCAGAAGGGTTTAGTGCATTATTCTGTAGCAAGGTAGCAAGGTATCCAAGGTAAAGTTTTAGTCAGGGGGAAACTGAAAATTCAAAGTGTGTTTCCTTGTGTACAATACAAGATGATAGTGTGTCTCACCACATGGAGTAGAGCTCCTCCAGCCAATCATAGACACCCCCTGGATTTGACAGGTACTAGCGTATATCTGCAACCAATTACAGATCGTCTCTCGTGCTCCCTGGTCCACACATGTATCCTGCAGACAGCTTTGGTAAAAGTATGCTGGTGCCACCTTGCTGTGACACCGTGCAAACACACCTCCACGGTCAATAATTAGTCCACACAGCCTCACTGCCTCTGGTTCTACATAAACGTACAAGCCCTCAGCCAGGTGGAAACGGTTTCCTGGGATAGAGTTCTCAATGTCATTGTTGTTGATGGCATCCATTGTCTGGAGAGGGGCATTGACATCTGCGGCCAGGCCTCTTTCAACTAATCCACAGCGTGGGCAGGAGTCACCACACCCAACTTGACAGAAGGTGTCACGCTCTGCCCACATCATGCCCCATTCACTGACACTGAGCGCAGGACCAGAGATGGGCATTCCCTGGCACAGACCACAGGTAGAATTAAAGATGCTCCGAGGCAGAGAAAGCAGAAGTAGTGTATTCCAGTCAAATGCCACCTAAGAAGCAACGACGGGTAGAAGCAGTCATATGCTTTTGCAGTACTAGTAGATGCTATGTTTATACTACATGAATTATTGAATCTTAAAGTGACTCAAAGTTGAATATCTATCATTTGACAAAATGTCAGTTCTTTCTGAGCACAGTGAATGAGAATAAAGATGCTACGTCACCTTCAGTCCAAAGTCAGTCTCCGCTAGTAACAGTAATCCCAGAGTGTATATGTTGACTTTCCCTGGGCCCAATTTCAGTGGCAGGTACAAACGCTCTTTATTTACCTTGTAGAGATAAATGAAAATGTATTCACATTATTATATTTCCATATATCCACTTGTAGCATTTGTTTCTTTTCTTTTTCTTCCATCTATTTCTCATTCCTCTGATCTTGTATTACACAGTGAGGCTCAGAGAATGATTTTCAGCAGCTTTCCACTGCACTCTCTATCTTTATTTGATCTAAAGTCCCTCAGGTCTTTAGATGCTGTTGTGAACTTCTTCCAACTATCACTCAAGTATGGGTTTTCTGTGACTTCACTCCAGCTTGTTAACAGACATAGATTGTAATCAGATATTCCTCATGTTCCCTCACATGTTCCTTTGTCTTCAGTTCTGTCTGCTTGATTAAAAATAACTTTGTGACATAAACAAGTGCTTGACCTGAAGAAAATGTTACC
This sequence comes from Scorpiodoras heckelii, assembly GCA_028566435.1. Classification (NCBI taxonomy): domain Eukaryota; kingdom Metazoa; phylum Chordata; class Actinopteri; order Siluriformes; family Doradidae; genus Scorpiodoras; species Scorpiodoras heckelii. Next base: position 8,327,817 of record JAOVVH010000037.1, read on the forward strand.
ATTTACATATTTGAAATACAGAAAAATTCTTGTGCTTATGAAATATTTTGCCTAACAGGCTTGCATGTACAAATGGTCAGTATTCAATGACTTTGTGTTCTTGTGCAGATGTAGGGCCTGGTACAAGGGAAATTACTCTGATGAGCCTGAGAAAGAAAGAGTTTAATTCAGAAAACTTTGTTCTTATAATGACATGTATCAGAGTGTAAATGTAAATTTATTCCTCACCATGACTGTATGTTTGAAGCTTCTTGACACCTCAATCTCATATCCATAAACCTCCAAAATAAAACCTTGTACCCAGATGGCCTGCCCTGTATCTCTCTCCTCATTCCGGGCTGAAAGCTGGAACTGAGGCAGGTCCCTTGGTCCTATCTCTGCACTGAAACTGCCATCCAACCTTTCATGTCTGTCATCATCTTCATCCAGTCCCCCACACTCTGTGGTAACCAAATGAAGTGTGCAGCTGCTCTGTAGGTCAAACGGGACACCTCCAAAAGGCAAGAAGTGCCCATATCCAGCCACTGCACACAGAGCCTCAGTCCGAGGAAGGCAGAAAAATAGCTCTTCAGTTTCTTGGCAGTATTCCTCAGGGTGGCATGGAGAAAAGTTGCAGTAGACACTGTTGTCTGTACCATTGCAGAAACAGCGTTCTTGACATTCCCAGTCCGTCCAGAATGTGTCGTTGGTGGCTAGTTGACGGCCAAGGTAGAAACAGCCACAGTCACTGCGGGGTACACAGAGCCCATCACGGAACACAAAGCCTTCCTCACACTGGCAACCTTCGGAGCAGGCATATGGGCAGGGCTCCTCTGGTTCATCCAGATTTTCACAGGTCAGTGGGCATGCTGTGGTGCACTCATCAAAATGGCTGTTTTCTGGGCATGGCAATGCTGGACAGGGGAGAGAGAAGACAATATCGAAACCATTGCAAAACCAACCAGTACTGATATAACACTGTCTTTTTGGGTCAAAAAATTCTTACGGCAGTTTGTGGCACTTCTCCAGGGCCCCAGGTTGACCTGAGCATCCTGACAGGCTGAAGCATAGGCCTGCAAGGAAGAACACAATGCTGAGCGGTTACCCTCCTTCACGCACATGTTATACAGGCAGTTCCTGAAGAAGGGAGAGGGGTTGACAGCTATGTGGCAGGCCAGGAACGAGCTGTTTCCTGGGTCATTGATGTTGCCACAGAGCCATGGGCTCTGGTATAGCCGCAGGTCTGTACACATGCGGTACAGATCATCACAGTCACCATTGCATGTTAGGTCATCAGCAATGGCCCTCCAGCCCTCAACAAACTGGTCAGCCGTGTCGGCTTGGCGGCCACTTGGCAAACGTAAGTCATCAGATGGATCTCCATTGAAGAAGCCACAGAGGCCACAGGTTGAGTTGTAAAACATGGTGGAAAGGGTGATGTTGAGAAAGCCTTGGCGGGAGTAACGGGCCTGAATCAGGCTGGTCCATTCTACTACAGTAGCATTTCCAGGAGCACGATAAACCATAAGGGGTTCCATTGGGTGGACATATGGAAGAACAACTTGCTCACCATTTACCTAAGGAGAGACAGGAAAGGTGTCATTGTTATATGACCATACATTCTAAGTTTACTTAGCAGACCCTCAACTATGCTGCTTACACCTTATATCCTATAAAAAGTATAGATGCTTTTATTGGGTAATTATTAAAATGAAAATATTTTAAATGAATCTCAGATTTCACAAACCTTAACAAGGTCAAAATCAGAGCCACCAATCTGTGTCTCCAGGTATGCAACCCTGATGACTACAGGCCTCTTCCATGTAGGACCCTTATTTACCAGCTTTCTTCCAATCTTCACCTCCACTGCTGACACATTGGCAGGCAGGCGCCCCATAGTCTTCACCAGGTAGAAGGAGCTCTCATCTGGGAATGGCATGGATGAACCATCGAAGGTAGCCAAGATGTATGTCTGAGATAAGGAACACATGGCCTCTCTGCGTGGATAACACCCCAGCAACCCCAGTTCTGCTGTGCACACCTCGCCTTCTCGGCAAGAATCATTAAAACAGGTAACCTCACCCGCTGGGGCACATACACAGCGCTGGACACAGTCACTGCCCACCTCACCCCCCTCACCTACCCAAAAGGTTTCATTGAGAGCATAGTACAGGCCGTCACGCTCACAACCACATTCAGAACGGCGGACGCAGTGGCTGCCACTCAGTACAAAGCCCTGGTCACACTGGCAGCCCTCTGTGCATGGATGTGTGCAGTATAGGTGGGAGGTCAGATCGGAACAGGAAGGGGGGCAAGCGCTGGTGCAGACCTGGTAGTGGCTGTTCTCTGGGCATGTTAAAGCTAAAAACCAGTGGCAGGTGAAGAATAGATATGGATTAACACTGAAAACCATAGTGAATGTTGATAAAAGTAGTAAGACCAATATTTAATTTCATGAAACAGTCAATATACATGAAGCATGGAGTGACTTACCACAGAATGTACGTGACCTCCAGGGTCTGATGGTTACTCCCAAAGCTTGGCATGCTAAAGCATATGCCTGTATAGCCTGGCAGAGTGTTGTGATGTTGTCACGATTGCTGCACATATCATACACACAACTGTAGACAAACGCAGTGGGGTCCACCACGGTCCGACAGTCTCGGAATGGCCCATCAGTTTTGTTTATGAGGCCACAGTAATCAGGACGAAAATAAAAAGCTTCAGCTGCTGGTTCACACAAGCTGCAGTTCTGAGCACAACCATCTGTGCATCGAAAATCAGTGTCTTCTGCTCGCCAACTACCACCCAACTCAACAACGCTATCTGCTAAGGAACCATCGGGCAACACAGGATCATCAGCAGGGTCATCATTATAGTTACCACACAAGCCACAAGTATTGTTGAAGTATGAGCTGGGAAGGGAGATGGAAGCATAGTGCTGCCCATCATATGTTACCAAGAGACCAAAGTCAGTTTCTAAGGCAACTGCAAGACCAGACTGGTATACCTTAACAGCCCCTAACTGAAGCTGGACAGGTAGAGTCTTCAAGAGACTGTCCACCTGAAAGCATGAATGAGAACTGAGTAAATTTATTGTAAAGACCATTTTGCCTTCTATATGTAAATTGTGGCAGAAATATAAGGGACAGAAATTCACCTTTACAGTGCCCAGAGTTCCTTTTGGTAGTGTAACTCGATGGCCATACACCTCCACATAGACATCTTTCAACCAGGACACAGACGTCATCCCACGATTTTCATTCTTAGCCTCAACGCTGAAAAAGGGGAGACCAGGGACCTCCCAGCACGGCCGAGCCAAAAGATAAGAGCAGGTACCCTGTAGGAATGGATAGAATAAAAATTGAGATGGCATCATAACATTAAAGAATAACTTGCTTATTTTATGGTGGTTTTCATGTGCAGATCAAGAATATGTCCAGACGAGCACATGCGCAACAACTCAGGCAATACCTTTTCCAAGATCAGGCACATTCAGTCTTACTTGGAAGTGGTAGAGAAAGCCATCAAAGGTATGATAATGAGGGTCTCCAAACACCACACAGGTGCTGGTTCGTGTGGGTTGGCAGTAGTATGCTCCCTCTTGCTGTTCACACGTCTCCAATTGGCCACATGGAGCCTCCTGGCAAATGACTTCATTGTCCAAATCCAGACATCTGCAACGCTGAGAACATTGGTCTGACAGCCAGAACACCTCTCCACGTCGATAAAACCGCCCTGAATAGGAAAAATTTGTTTATATTTCTGCGAACACGGCACAGCGTTTTGCACAGATACCCACACAGTGAACATGTCCTCTCTGGGTCAGTGTCATATGAACCACACCAGAATTTACTGAAATAGACACTGAAGAAAAGCCAAAACAAATGCAATTTCTATAGTTCATTGTAGGAAAAATAAATGGAATATAACACGGGTATAACTTTGTTGTGAATAGCACTATGGGGGAAAAAAAACTTGCATTAATTATGCATAATTATAAACCAAGTGAATTCCCACCAAAAGCATTTCTGAGGCTCTTTCACTCATCAGCAGTGTGAGCAGATATTGTACAAAAGCACATCAGTTTAACCAGTGTTTAAATCCACAGTTCTCTCAATCACAGAATGAAGGATGCTGTTTTCATTTTTATTACTTTGGTTTACATTACGGGGCGGCACAGTGGTGTAGTGGTTAGCACTGTCGCCTCACAGCAAAATGATCCGGGTTCGATTCCC
>JAOVVH010000037.1:8332133-8345211 GCA_028566435.1 Scorpiodoras heckelii
TGACGCTGGGATTGGCTCCAGCCCCCCCGTGACCCTGACTAGTGGGATAAAGCGGAAGATAATGGATGGATGGATGGTTTACATTACCTACAGTTTATCTCCAATGGGAGTCTGTTAGAAGAAAGGGAAAGTGTGTGATACCACAGGGTTAAACTGGCTATTATAACAAACTACAGCAAGTTAAATTCTAAAGACTTTCGTTTTATATTCACATATAAAATAAAGTCATGATTGGAGTTCTCCATAAATCAATCTATCATACAACAATGTCATCATATTACTGTGTGTGACAGAAGAGAACATTTTATTTAAGACATCATTTTACGAAACTATTTTATGTAAGACTTTTATATAAGACAGACTACACTTTCAGAAAGCAGGTTGGGGAGAACACGTACTGGATGTGAGCGAAATTTTTACTTTTTACATATTTTGTTGGATAATGCTGGATAACGCTGCAGATGTATTTGATAAATTTCATTAAGTCCATGGAAGAAATATCAAAACATCTAAAAAGTAACCAGACACACCTCAACACAAACCAGTCATATTGACATAGACCACTGCCGAGACATATTGGAAGTTGCAAAAACCACTGAGAGTACTCTCAGTACCCCCTCAGCTTGCAGTTTAAACTAGTCACACTGGTTTAGTCTTCTCAACTACCAGTTCCTTCCCTGTTTACAGAGTGGCATCCAATCAAAATGGCCTTGTACACTGTGAACAGTGTAGAGTGCCCCTTCTGTACTTTTAATGAATTAATAGCAGTATTGCTTTAGATCAGTTAATATACAGACAGAGTACTTGGTTAAATCTATAACATGTCCATACTAATTACTGTTTTAAGGAGGCGTAAATCAACATCAACAGCATTACAGTAACGTTAGCCTGCTAAATTGTTGCTAGCGCTGCTCGCGTTTGTCCACTGGCTAGCTTGTTGCTAAAATACTCGCTATTGTCTGATGTTGTTGTTGTTGTAAAAGGCCAGTAACTGTAAAAGCTGGGCTTTTTATGAGTTCCAACGAAAGACATTCTGCCATGGAGGCATCAGTTTTTTTTCCACTTCACATGCTCAATGTGTTAAAGTAGGAAATGATGTTTTTACAACTTGTAATTAACCACTTACAAGGCACCACCAACCCAGCATTTGTACTTCTGCGTTTACACACATCGGCATCTACAGGTTAATTCAAAAATACAATTAGAAGTATAAACAGTAAAATGCTAAACAAAAAGTGCAAACGAGAAACATTTTTCTCCTCACATCCGGTACTTTCCACATTCTGCTATTCCATATGCTTCCTGAAAGTGTAGTCTGTTAAAAAATCTTAAATTACAGCAGAAACAGATGAATATCTATGTGAAAATCTTCTCATATTCACTATGAGTTTCTCAGACAGTTGTCTTTAATAAAATTTATTCCCCGATTTTATCATGCTTGCTTAACACACAGAGATATGATCACATTATTGTATAATGGATTTATGTATGGTATACTTTGTGTTATATGCAAAATGTGAGTGTGAGGCTTTATCCCAGCTGTTGTTCTTTATTATGGCCGCTTTTATTCTGCAGGATCACAGGTCACTTTTTTTTTCAGACCCCAAGTAAAGACACAGTGTGGGTCAGGGGTGTCCCGTGTTCTCCAGAATGGGTTAGTGTGGGTGCAGGTTTTCCTTTTAACCAAGCAGAAGCCACACCTGACAGTCTTCTGAAAGTCCCTATCAACTAATTAAACAGGGGAAACCAGGTGTGGCTCCTGCTTGAGTGGAATGAAAACCTGCACCTACACTAGCTTTTTGCAGATATGATTGGACCCCCCTGGTGTAGGTGACCTCAGCAACTCCATAAAACTTAAAACTGGCGCATCCATCAATTCAGTTGATAAAATTGATCATTTAAACACTAGTTAATTTGAAGTGCTTCCATACAAAAGTCACACATACTGATGAAGAAAGATGAGTAAAAACACTTCTGAAATATATTTGGTGAGAATCGACTTGATCGTGGCTTGATAAAGACAGGGGTTGTAGAAGTATAAATCAGCCCTGAGCTTCAGCAGATCTTATAATATAATATATAATCCCATAATACCACATTCATATTGTTGTAAAAACCAATATACAGTATATATACATTATACAGACAAAAGTATTTGGACACACCTCGTAATCAATGAATTCAGGTGTTTCATGGAGTCCCATTGCCACAGGTGTATAAAATCAAGCACCTAGCCATGCAGTCTGCTTTTACAAACATTTGTGAAAGAATGGGTCATTCTAAAGAGCTCACTGAATTCGACTGTGGTACTGTAATAGCAACAAGTCAGTTCGTGAAATTTCTTCCCTCCCAGACATTCCACAATGAACTGTGAGTGGTATTACTGAAAAGTGGAAGCATTTAGAAACCACAGCAACTCAGCCACAAAGTGGGAGACCACATAAGGTTACACGGTGGGTTCGCTGAGATTGTATGCTTTGTCAATTGTACACTTCCAACTTTGTGGGAACAGTTTGGGGAAGGCCCTTTTCTGTTTCTGCATGACTGTATCCCAGTGCACAAATCAAGGTTAAAGGCATGGTTGGGGGAGTTTGGTGTGGAAGAACTTGACTGGCCCACACAGAACTCAGATCTCCACCCCACTGGACACCTTTGGGATGAACTAGAATGGAGATTGTGAGCCAGGCTCTCTTATCCTACATCAGTGTCTGACCTGACAAATGCTCTTCTGGATGAAAGAGCAAAAATTCCCACAGACACACTTCAAAATCTTATAGAAAGCCTTCTCAGAATAGTGTAAGGTGTTTTAGCGGCAAAGGGGGACCAACTCCATATTAATGCCTATAGATGGAATGTCATAAAAGCTCCTGTAAATATATTGTGTAGGCGTCCGGATACTTTTGTCTATATAGTATATATGTGCGTGTGTGTGTGTGTGTGTGTGTGTGTATATATATATATATATATATGCATACATTAATGTGTTCTTTACCATTATAGCTGCAGCCATTGGCTGGGTCGATCTGTTCGGTGTCAACACGGAAGAACCAACGACCAGGCACGTTGACGTTTGTAGTTTGCTCAATGTTGACCACTTCGTTTGTGCGGGAACCAGGCAGGTTGAAGAAGTGACTGACATCTCCACCGTTGAAACCTGACTAGAAAGGTCAATAATGTCCAGGACATCAGACACAAGGCACCCTGCTGTGCTTCAATAATAACAACAATTTGCCTCCAAGGAAATGCAAACATAAGGTTACCTGTGCAGTGGTTCCTCCCAAGCCAGTAAGAGGATCTCCCCCACTAGCTGTCCCTGTGCTCCATGTAATTTCTCCGAAGTTAAACATGGCAAAATAGACCTTGCCATCTGAGATTAACACTGACTGGAATGTATTCACCTGTCACAAATAAATACATTAATTTCAGATTATGCAAGTATTGATTTGTAGTATGGCATCAGATCTATATCTATATCTATATATGTCCTTTCAAAATGAAAGGTTAGGCATGTGTAATGATAGGAGTATTCCTCCTTTCTTTACCGGTGTTGTCTGACTGCCGCCATAGAACGTGACCTGGTTCCAGGTGGCAATAAAAGCCCAGGTAGCAGTAAAGGATGGCAAGCTCTTGATATACTTCCTGACATCCTGAGTAGCTCTTGCTAGGACCTCTGGCTCTGTGGTCTCCCGATAGTAGATATCCCCACGGATGCCATTGTGCACATCCGCCCATAAGGGTGCAATAAATGACCGGCTGTCACTGAGGGGGAAAGGCTCAGGAGTAAACTGGCTCACCTGAACGTTGAAGGAGATTACCCCGTTGTTGTTTACCTGTGTGGTTAGAAGCACTGGTGGATTACAGTTTTACTAAACGGGTACATAGTGTTGATTAGCTGAATAGTTAGAGGAATGTGCTTGGTCATGTGTACGTGGACTGGCAGTTGATTGATATTTATTTCTATATATTAAGATGTACCGGTACTAAGATTATGCTCACTCATGATAATGACAGTTAACTACAGTGCATTTGTATAATAAGGTATTAACACATATAATATGAATTTGAAGCAAGATGTATGCCTATAAAATACGTTTCACTTTTTTTCACTCACATATAGAGAGCGGTAGGGGACGTTGAAGAAGACAAATGGAGTTAGTAGGGAAACTTCTGTTGAACTTCCATCGTCCATCTTGGGAGTTTCTGTGTCCCTGTGAGCTGGTCCAAAGGGGTAGAGGATATCCTGAGAGAAAGCTAAGAAAGAAATTTCAATTTTAAATGTATTTCCTAGGTGATCTGAGACCGCAGTTATACAACTCAAGTTCCTGATTGTTTTGCTAATTCATCTCGCAGTAACACAGCCGAATATAATTATTGTTATACAACAGTAAGTTCCTGTCCACTAAATTGATTGGACAAGCAACATTCCAAAAGTGCTGATATTTAGTATTACCCCTCTGGTATAGTTCACTGTTTGTATCACTTCACTTGTCTGTGTTCGCTAAATAAAAGTCAAATTTTAGCAATAGTTCATTAGTTTACATCCGTTACTACAGTTACTACTGACTGTCAGTCAGTCTGTGCAGTGCATGGCAACACACAGCTATGACTTCCTTGGGAGTTATTTTTTGTTGATGGATCAAAAGTAAACAAATCTTTTGGCCGTAATGTGTCTGAAATATCAGTTACTAGATATGAATTTCTTGATTAAAGAACTGTTGTATAAAAGCAATATCACACTCAGAGTCGTGCTGTTGTACCGAACGTCAGCATGGCTGTGTTTTCCCGCGTCAGTCGGAATTACAGTTGTGCAGATATTCTGTACAACAGCACCACTCTTGCTCATGCTTTTGCTATCAATAATCAATAATTATTCCGATTAATATTATTCAGATGAAACAACAAGATGGGTAACCAAGTAATTTACGAGGAACTAGAACAAGCAGGATGACTCACCTCCTCTGGGAGCAAGAGTGCTGAAAAGCTGGAGAAGAGACACTAAAGTGCTTGTTTTGACCATCCTAAAGACCTAAACCACACACATGAAATTGTTTGCGCTCAACCTTGACAGCATAAATGATCAAAATCACAAATGTCTGTTAGTAGCATTGCAAATGCCGATATTCTTTTTAATGACTGATGTCAGCGATTGTAGTTTAACAATAGCTTATGTTACACATGAGAAGTGAACTATAAACTACAAAGCACATTAAGAAGACAAATAAGATAAGTTCAACCCACTCTAATCTTCCCTGGTTTTAAGAGCGGTCTCCCAGGTATCCCATGGGTCTTCACTGCCTTCTCTGTTCCCTGCCATGGTGGGCCTGTTGGCCCTTTGCTGAAAAGGTCCCATTATGTGATGGTGAACAATGTGCAGGGATCACATTCACCAGCCACTACTGTGTTAGTGGGCAACAGCGGAGCAGTTCTAGGCTTCTACACTGCAGGCGATCCTGTGGCGGGGAGTCAAACTCACTGCTCCCTGTCATTTGGAGGGTCTTTTACTGTGTGTTTGTGTGGTATGTCTCATTGGCTTTAGAGAGGGGACGTGAGCAGTTCAGCTAATGGGTCTAATTGAGAAGGCTTGAATTGCCACGGTCTTTTCTACACCCTGAGGCATTCGAGTTTCAGTTTCAGCCCCTTGAAATTAAAGATATTTTCTTCCAAACCTTTTCATGGTCTTAATTCCCAGACATGGAATTTTGCTTTTTTTTTTTTCTTCTCAATTTTAACCAATTTCTACTTACAATCCTAATACGTAATCCATAATACATATAAGGATAAAAGCGCCAGATCCTACTTAATCATAAATGGATAGTTGGAAACATCAAAACTAGAGGAATTCTGTTAACACTGATTCAGCTGATCAAGCTCTTTGGTGGATATTATATTACGGTTTCATGGCATCTTATTTTACCACCCAGACAATAAGGAGTTAAGGGTGGTCTCACACTGAAAACACGTTCTCTTCACCTTTAACCCCATGATGGCCAAACACTCGTAAGTGCAAGTGTGAATTGTTCTGTGATTTGTCTCAACTGATTACATCTTGTATATAAGAGATATAAGATATAAGAACATAAATATATGTTTCAATTCAGGTTACAAAGATTACTGTTCCAAAAATATTATTGTTAGCTATATGCAGTGTTCCCAAAAATGCACTGTTTAACAAAATGGATCTTCAGGTAATTATTCATATTATATAAGTATAAGAATATTATGTAAGTGAAATATCTTCTGCAAAAGCTGAAATAAATTTTTTTTATTAGTGGAAATGTTACTGTGAAGAAAATGGTTTAGTTATTTTCGTTTTCTTTTTAATTTGACATTTGAATATTTTTACATTGTTCATCATTATATCCAGCATGTTTTATAAATATTTTCATAGATCCACTAAGTGATTCATCAAAATCTGTAGTGTACAAATCATAAAGTATAGCTGTGTACAGACTGATTAATACAATACAATACAATACATCCATCTGTCTGTCTGTCTGTTTGTCGCTAGATATTTGTGTGTGTATGTGTTTATTCGTTTTATGTGCATTGGAAATGCGTATGTATTAATTTACTATTGCAAAAGATTCAGCATCAGCATGGTTTTGTACTCTATATAAGGTTTAAATAAGGTTTATTCTCCAGTGCATCCAGGGCAAAATTGGTGATTTTCGTGCTCTAAGATATATCAACAAGATAATAACCAGTGAGGTAAAGTCTGTATTTGAGCAGACTCTAGGCACTCTTGGCCTGAAATGTCTGTAACTCATAGACATCACCAGACACTGGGAAATGCTCTCAGTGACCTCATGCCAGGCCTGTAATTAGCCTCGGATATTTTTGGCCCTGAAAAGCGTTATAGTGGTTACAGTGTTGGTTTGTTTGTTTGTTTGTTTGCTTGTTATTTAGATCACTGTCTTGCACAAGAAGATTCTTAGTCTTGCTTCTGTACCTTCTGCAAAAATCATTTGATATTGATTTATATGCTTTTGAATTAAACCTGACATTATGGACATTAACTTTAAATTCCTTATTAATAAATGTAAAGGTAAAATTGCATTCGTGGTCAAATCCTATGTTACGGAATAAAAAAAACCCCCTAAAACAACAAAAAGTGACATCACTGACTAAATGCATATGGTCTATAAGGCATTCTGTTACTCCTTGGTAACAGAGTATGAAATGTTGTTGATAGCTTAAAAGCTATCACCATTCCTCATATATAACATGGAGAACTGACATAAAATCAGAGCAGGTCTAATTAGCCATCGGAATTGTAGGATTTATGTCATAAATCTCAGCGAGTCATTTTAGTGATGCCAGAGTTCCTCCAGCAGGCAGAGCAGCAACAGCCCTGATTACAAATGACTACAAATCCCCACCTTCCAACATAACTGAAACCTAGTCTTCCAGAGAGCATGTGGCGTTTGGACCACATGGTCATGTGTGATGTACTCTGAGATGAAACCGACTACAGTCGAAACTAGTGTTTGGTGGAAATCCCAAGTGCACCGCAAGAGATTGTGAGAAATGCCAGTAGGGCAAATCCATCTCTCCATCTCTCAAACAGGGTTTAGTTGGCTAACCCTATGAGAAACTGATCTCTAACAAATTGTCTTCTTGACAACAGCTAAAACCCCACATCAAAGCCAGAGATAGATCTTATCAAAATCACTGGGCTATTTATTGCCAGATAAAGCGATGATTTACTTATTCACACATTAAGTGTGAACCCAAACAGCAGAGAGGAAAGGGATTAAAAAGAGCGGGAGAACCTGAAGCTGACAACCTGAGTCTGGGATAAAGAAAGGCAGATAATATTTCTTGTCTTAGTGGCTTGTCTTAAAAGACTACAGCATCACCAACCTACTGCTAACAAGTGAACCACAGGAAGTTATGACAGGAATAGGACAAATATCAGTATCAACTCACCTGTCTTCAGAAGACAGAAGCTCAGCACCTGGCATCAGCCTTCCAGTCCCATCAAACTGGGTACCATCCACACTGTTTTAGGAGTGGACAGGTTCTGTGCTGGAACTGGGGAAAGGGAAGGGGAGGGGAAAGGCACCCAAGAAAGGCTTCCTTAAACCCCCTCACGCAAGAGCACTCTGCAAGTCCAGGTATGCAGGATTACAGAGGAAAACAAGACCAGCAAGTCAAGCCCAATCCGAGCCTGCGGCGTGTTTTGGCTTTTGGCTCGGAAAGCAAGAGATTTGCAAAAGTGATCTCAAGATGAGAGAAGAGAGAAGTGTTTGTGTGTGTCCCTTTAGTAGTGAGCTGGAGAAGAACGGACAGAGGCAGGGTCTAGCTTTTAGACTGCAGATAGTGTTAAAGTTAATCTGAGAGTGTTTTTGGGGAAGGGGGGAGACAGGAGATGGAGGGAGGTGGAGATCAAGAAGGGGTGAGACTTTTCAGATGAGGGAGGGAGAGCAAGGAATAAGAAAAAAGGAGTGGTGGTGGTGGTGGTGGGTGGCCAATGATGGTATATGGCAGGTAAGCAAACAAAGAGAATATAAAAACTGTTGGTAGAAATACGGTTCCTGAAAGTAATAGGATTTTGGAGCAGTGGCAGTTAGTGGTGAGGGGGTCAGGTTGGGACCAGATACTGGCTCTAGGAAATCAGTTAATTTACACTGCATCCTATTGTTCAGGTCCGGCAGGCCAGTTTTCTTTACGGCACACTATTTATATAGATTTACAATAAACATGTTACTATATTTCCTCATCAAACAATTAATTTTAACATTTAAATACATGCATTATTTTCCACATCATTTCACCATACAACAAATACCTGAAGCCTTCACATCTTATAGCAAGCTTTGGTCCTGGAGATTTATCCAACACTAGTCTTGGACGGCATGCATAGGACATTGGAAAAACGGCATGCAAGAGAGTAGGTAATTTCCGCTATTTAGCTAATTATCTAGCCAGTAATAGTTCAATTTTACACAAATTACAGTTGACAAATTGTTAGGAACTATGCTACAAAATGTTATGGGATTTTATTTGTAGCGTTGCACAATGTGCTCTCTATGGGCTACTTTTTCCTCCACAGTAGGCTGCAAAAAAAAAGATGAATATAATTCATTTTCCTTATTTTGAATCCCTTCCCAACCAAACATCCCTTCAGAAAAATGTAACGCTGTTGCTCAACCTTGGGTCATTTATTTACAAAAGAAAACAAGATGAGAAAAAAGTCTCTTTGTAAATATAAAGGAGAGGTGGCTAGAATTACAGCATTAACATGAGTCAGTCAGAACATTCAGTGTGCGCGCGTGAGTCAACGACTAAGTGTATGTAAGAGATGTGTATGAGTGCTCCCCCTCCTGTTTGCTTGGTTCCCTACACTAATTAAGGACAGCCTCATTTGCAATGGCACACATTAGGCTGGGCCAGTCACCGAGGGAGCTGATTTCCATAGATCTGGTGCTGAGATAGAACCAAAAGGCGGGGAAATAGTGGGTAAATCCATGGTGATAGGGTCTGGGAAGTAGATGGGAAAGAGATGGGAGTCAGATGCACCTTTGTTCTCAGAGGGACAGTGGAGGTAACTAGAAACCCAAAAGGGGCTGGACGTGTGAAAATCTTCTGGACAGAAGGCCAAACCTGGATTCCCTATGTCCAACGTAGGAATCCCAATGGAGGATTCGGTTACGCCTTGTTGCCTTGTTGTGTAAATGCACCCATATTCTTAACAAATCTATGCAAGAAGACAGAAAAGATGATAAAGAGTACAATGTGAGACGGTACGACTCAGCACTCATCCTGTCCTAGCATAACAGTATAAACAGAGGTAAGACAAGAAGAAAGGGCACGAGAGAGAAAGACAGACTGTGATTTCTATCTTTTCACTATCTTGTCTTCCTTATGATGTAATGACTTTGCTAATAAGACATATCAGCCCACGTCTTTTCTCTCCATCTTCCTCCCATTCTCTTGATTCCCTTTTGAGAACATTTGCTTGGTGATTGTGCAATAGGTCAGCTCAACCGAGATGGCTCTGTGTCATCTGAACCAGTTTCTGTCTCACAAAGAAGAGACTGTGACATGCTTGGTGATAAGCACTAACACCACTGTTTGGGTATAAGAGTCAAATGTCTGATAAAATTCAGCTACAAGCAATCAGCCTTACCAACCACCTGCCTAGCAAACCAAGCTGAATCAAATCATACTGACTGAGCACAGCAAAGAAATGCAGACATCCGGTTAAACATTTCCATGGGAAAGTAGTCAAATGCCCTCAGTAACACCGATGCTGTCACAGAGTTCTGGTAGGTCTACCAGGCTTGAGCTTGGCAGGGGCAAAAGTCCTAGCCCATCACCCTTCCCTATCCATCTGTTGCTTATTTGTTGGTTCTTCTTTCTTTCCTTTTGTCCACAATGTCAAGTTCCTTTCAGGTAACTTAAACCTCCCCAAAAATGACTGCCTCTCCTGGCCACACAATGAGCCTCCTTCAACCCTCCTTGTCCTTCCCTAGCTTTGTGGTGCAGAGGGTGGATCAGGCTACCAGCAGCCTAGCCAGAACATGTTTGCTTCTGGTACAGGGCAAGGCATGAAAAGCTTTCTTAAAGCCCCCACCATTCCAAAACACACCAACTCTCACAGCCACCTCCTCTGTGACCTTTCTTTTGAGATCAGCCTCTGCTTTCATGGCTTGGTAACCACTTGTCTGACTCTTACACTTGATATCCCGGCAGTTCACCATGTTATTTGGTGTTGCCAAGCTGATGGTGAACTCTGACTGCTTCTTTACTCAGGAAAAGGTTTTGCTGCCTGATAGTGAACCCACTTCGGAAGTGAGAGTTTTTAATCTGGGAGAATGAATGGTGTGTGTGAGCTTTGCCAAATTTAGCACGTGTGACTCTCACCTGTAGGCGTGACGGTGTAGTCCCGGCCCTTCTTAGCACCTCTCGGCTTAGTGACACCAATTAAACCTGATTATTTTTTTTCAGCCAAGTTGTTGTAGTGATCCAGGTAACAGACATGATGGAGTACTGGACAGGATCCAGTTGGATAGAGTTTTCCTGGGCTCTGGGGTAAGCTCTTTGCTGTGGATAGACTTTTAAAGGCTACCACAGCAAAAGCCACCTGCACTGTTGAGAAATAACCTCAATAACCTGCAAGCTCAACTGCTGAGACTTAAAAAAAATCATTACAGATAGTATTGACTGAGAGTGCACATTACAGATATAGGAAACCTATAAGCTGCATTGGACTTCCTGTAAATTGACATGTTGATAATGTCAGATAGTCGTCAAGTTTTAAAACTGTGAATTAAACATATACAGGAGAACACCCAGGCGTGGGCAATTTTGTGAGGGACTTACAGCACTGACCTTTCTGTGAGTAGCTGAAAAGTGCTTCAGATTGACTCTTTAGTGTGAATATTGCATTTTTGGACATTTAGAAGGGTTTGTATTGCAGAGAATAAAACAGATACAGCTTTGATATTATTTGGCATCTCTGAGAAATATCTGAACCAGAAAATTGTACAAGCACATCTTTGTTGGATCATTGAAGATAATGCCAAAATAAACAATGCCAGCTACACTATACTGTATAGTCAAAAGTTTATGGACACCTGATCATCACACACATATGTGGTTCTTCTTGTAGCTGTCACCACAAAGTGGGAAGCACAATTATATAGGATGTCTTTGTATGCTATAGCATTACATTTTCTCTTCACAACATGTTCCAGCATGACAGTGCTCCTGTTCACAAAGCATTAAAATTTTGTAGTGCTGTCATGCGATTAATTTTTTAAATTGCGTTAAACAATTAATCGCGCCTTAATCGCAGTTTTAACGCACATTTTGATTTGCGTTGTACATGCAGGTCGGCATCGCAGAGCCACTGAAAATGAAAGAGAAATGACTGTTGAACGTTGCTTCATTATCCACTTTACTTTATTTGATATAGTGAAATATTAACGATAATTAATTTTTTCGTCATTTTAAATTTAAAAAATAGTTTTTGTATAGTTTTTGATATACTGATTAGACTTGGAGTTTATTTAAAGTCATTGATTCGCCAATTAGCGTAACGTGGCACGTTGCAACCGAAGAGTAAGTTTACGTTCCAACCACAACATACATTAAAAAGTTAAAATACATCACCCACAGTTCATAGACGTTTCATCACATTTATTTCAAAAGTGCCTACAGCATACAAAATCAGTCTGTACAGCGTTATTTGTCATGTTAAATACAGCCGAGTGCTGTCTTGTAGAAAACAACAGGCTGTCCACTGTTGATGACATTGCAGGGCGTTTCATATAGAGCTGTTTTAGTGACCAAGTTCCCTATGAAGAGCCGTTGGGATTCTGTACCTGTGTAGTGTGTAGGGAGCAGGGTTACAGATTAGGGACACCTGCTATTGGAATGCAGCCTAAGATGAGTAACATAACGGTCAATTTCGGAATATTCGTGTTTGCTCATGGTGCCGATGGATTGCACAATTAAAGTAATTTTTAATCTGCGTTAAAATTTTTATTTGCATTAAATTTTTTAATTACGATTAATTCTTTAACGCGTTAACTTGTTTGTTAACACGTTAATTTGACAGCAATAAAATTTAGGTTAAAATGGTTTGCTGAAGTGACTTCCATGAATACATGGTTGGAGATGAAGCAATCTAGTGGCCTGCACAGAGCCCTGACCTCAACCTCAGTGAACACCTTTGAATTGGATGAATTGACGATATTGTCTTGAATTGATTTTCTTGTGCAGCACTGTGGCTAACACTGGTTGTCTTTTAAATGTGCTATAAAAGTAAAGGTGACTTGACTTGGCTTGACATCAGTGCCTGACCTCACTAATGCTGTTGTGACTGAATAGGGAAATCCCCATAGCCATGCTCCAACATCTAGTGGAAAGTCTCCACAAAAAGGTGGAGCGTATTATAACAGTAAAGGGGGGATTATAGCTGCAAAGGGAGGGCCTCAACAAGTGCATATAGGTATGATGGTCAGGTGTACACAAACCTCTGGCCGTATAACATATACACTGATCAGGCATAACCTTATGACCACCTCCTTTTCTCTACACTCATTGTCCATTTTCTCAGTTCCACTTA
>JAOVVH010000037.1:8389692-8400517 GCA_028566435.1 Scorpiodoras heckelii
TGTGTGTGTGTGTGTGTGTGTGTGTGTAAACGGTCGGTGATGCTCAGTCTGTACAGTTACAGTTACAGTTACGTTGCTATAAACACTCGGAGGCCCGGAAGTTAACTGACGCAACTATTTCACTTCAGACGGTTAAGAATAGTAACGGACATGAATGAGAGCTGATGAAACACTAAACTCATCCTCATCACTGAGAAATAAAGCAGCTTATGTCACATTTTGTGGCCTACAAACTAAACTAATCCTGCCGCTTGCTCCTCTCTCTGTAGCCCACACGCTCCTTACCAGCCGAGCCTCGGTTCATTCTCCCGGTTCTCCTCCAGAATGTGGATCTGCTCCAGATGAATCCCGGCAGAAACGTCGGTGTGATGTTCGGTCGGTGTTAAAACGCCGTCGGTGCCGTTACAGAAGCGCGCGTTAATGATAGTGCAGGAAAAGGCGGCTGGGTTTTGCTGTAGCCAAGGCACCGCCCCCCAAGCTGTCGCCATGGCGACGTGGCTGACAAACGCGGAAATGAACACGCCAACGAGGTGATCGAAGCAGTCAGGAACCGGTTTACAGGCTATACCTCATTTGTACCTTTACTTATTGCACATTTTATCCTGTATAATAACACCTTAACATTTTTTTGTTCAATTTCTAGGGAGACAATCTCTTACTGCAGCCCGTCTCTTACAGCGATGTGCACAGATATTACTGATCAGTGATCAGATATTATTTAGACCGTGAACCATTATGAGCACGTTTTAATAATTTGTACTGGACCAAAAAAAAATGTGATGTGATCATTTTGACCTTGTGGGGACATTTGACTGGTCCCCATGAAAGTGGGGCCAAGAAGTTGCCTTTTAATTACTGAGGTTAAGTTTAAGGTTAAGGTTAGAGTTAGAGTTAGGGTTGGCTTAATACTTAAGGCTTTGGGTTATTGATTGGTTTAAACCCCAGTACCACCCAGCTGCCACACCCGAGTCCTCTAGCACGGCCCTTAACCCTCAACTGTTTCATTGCGTCCTCTCTCAGTTGTAAGCCATCAGCCAAAATGGGCTAGTAGATCAGGCGTAGCAGAGTAAACCATGTAACACTGGTTGTTGAAAATAGCCCCTCGACCAAAGTATTAATCCAACAGAAGTGCTCGGTTCAGAAAACTACCATGATGAAGGCATAGACAACCATTAATATAGTTCATTTATTGGTTCACGTTAAGTTACTGCTTTATCCGGATCAGGATGGTGATGGATCTATGGAGGACAGTATGCGTGAGGAACACTGTTTGGGAGGAAGATGAAGATAGCCGGATGCCAGACAATCCAGAGGAAATCCGTGTGGACACACGGAGAACATGCACAGAAATCTCATACAGACAGACACAAGCTCAGGACTGAACTTGAAGTGTGGGGTGGCCAAGCAACCAGCTGTGCCTCACCCATCTACTTTGTCCTTGAGCTCTCATTAGGCAACCAAACCTCTTTAATTCACCCTCCCCAAAAGATAACTTACGTTGACTTTAATTTCTTTGTATAAAATGTAAGTAGTTTTTACTTAGAAATAGTGCTGTCACTCGATTAATTTTTTTAATCGGGTTAATCGCGGTTTTAACGCACATTGTGATTTGTGTTGTACGTGCAGGTCGGCATTGTAGGACCACTGAAAATGTTGATGCCGTTTATCACTGGTCTATTTTAAGAGAAATGACTGTTGAATGTTGCCTCATTATTCACTTGACTTTATTTGATTTAAAAGTGAAATATTAAAGATAATTGACGCCTTTTCATTTTTTTGTCTTTCGTTCATCTGATATACTGATTAGAGTTGGAGTTTAATAAAAGACATCGATTCGCCAATTTAAATTAGAGTAACGCGGCACGAAGCAACCGAAGAGTAAGTTTACATTCCAACCAAAACATACATTGAAAAGTTAAAATACATCAGCCACAGTTCAAAGACGTTTCATCACATTTATTTCAGAAGTGCCTACAGCGTATAAAACGAGTCTGAACAGCATTGTTTATCATGCTAAATACAGTCGAGTGCTGTCTTGTAGAACACAACCAATCAGCTGTCCGCTGTTGATGACGTTGCAGGGCATTTCAAATAGAGCTGTTTTAGTGACCGAGTTCCATAGGAAGTGCCCTTGGGATTCTGTATCCTGTTCAGTGTGAAGGGAGCAGGGATACAGATTAGGGACACTTGCGATTGGAATTGAGCCTAAAATGAGTAACGTAACAGTCAATTACGTGTTCACTGACAGCACCGCTGGTTTGCGTAATTTAATTTTTAATCTGTGTTAATTTTTTAAACGGCACAAATTTTTAAAATCACGATTAATTCTTTAACGTCTTAACACATTCGTTAACGTGTTCCTTAATGCGTTAATTTGACAGCACTACTTAGAAATGTGCATGATTCTTGACAGATTAAGGGGTAAATCTTCTGAATTCTCTCCTTTATTTTTATATCCCCTTAATTTTGATTAAATTGCCCTTAGAGAACCCCTTTATGTTAACGAACACAAGCAACTCCTGAAATAACACATTAAAATAAAAGTAAAACTCCTTAAAATGTCCTTAATTACCCCTTCAGCGTAACAAGCATGGTCATGCCCTGAATTAACACCTTAAAAATTAAATTAATTACCGGGGATATCCTTAATTACCCATTAATCACAAAAGAAACCCCTGAAATAACATCCTAAATATAAGATTCAGGGGCTTTACACTTTAACTTTAACTGTAACCCTTTAAGGTAGAATTAAGGAGTCTGTTTCACAAATTCAGGGCCACTTAATTCAAATGATGTGGTTTGGTATCTTTTCAGGGTTAAATTAAGGTAAATTTAAGTACATTTTAAGCACATTGTGTGTGGTAGTGTATTGTCTCCGACTGTAGACCCATAAGGTAGGCGTGTCTGTGGTCAGTAAGTGCATACGGCGTTTAAAACCCCCCAGCAACACTGCTGTGTGAATACAAAGGAAAGACACGCACTCAAGCCCTCATGAGAGGAAACACACACTGACAGAGATAGAGTTGCACTTGCGCAGGCACGCAAACCTTGTGACTAAACTCAACACCCTGAAATAGAAGCAAAGTGGGTTGAATGATGTAAAGCGCTTGCTTTATTCTCAAAGAAACGTGTGATCATAAAATTGTCCTACAGTAACAGTGACATCCTCGTTAAACTGGAGTCCATTGTCATGTGTCCATGTGAATCCCAAAACCTTTTCTCTGTGTGTTTATATGCTCAGATGTTTTTATATGTCAAGGCTAATCTGAATGTGCATATAACTTGTTCTCCCACTGCTGTAACCTAATAAATGGTGAATTCCTTTCCCCTTAAACTATTCAGTATCACAGTACAAGATAATAGTACATGTACGTTTAAAAAATGGTCAGTATATACAGGTTTAATGACTATCTACTTGAGGACAAATGAAATACTTGTGTTGGTTTTGTAACATGTTTCTGCTCCTCCGTGGGGTGTGATTTTACTTCACAATAGTGTCATGGGATGTACCGAGTAATATGAATGGGACTTAATCATCTAGGACTCATGAGTGATATTTTCATTACTTCATACATAAAAAATATTTTTTCCAGCAATCTGAAAAATACTTCAATATGGCCAAAGAAAAAACAAACAAACAATGGAAATTAAATAATTGACAAAGTTGAGAACTTGAATAGGGAGAAATTCTTAAAAAAAAAAAAAAATCAAATATAAATATGCGGCACTGAGAATTTTAACCAATATAACCAACATAATCTCCCACAAGGTGGTGTTTATCAGACATAATAATCTACCGAACTAATCTCTCTCTGCTAATCTCTGCATTTAATAGCTAAATCTTTCTATCTAATCAATTCAGACAGGTTTTATTTTGGGGCAGCGAGAGTTTGCTACTGGCAAGGTTCTTCTGAACAAGGGTTGTCGAAGGGCAGATCTATTTTACACATGCTGGTTTGCTTTTAAAGTGTCCATGCAGCAGAATGAGGAGTGTTTAATCACAGTTCTTTGCAGTGTGTGGTTAAAACATGCACTCCTCCTCTCCTTGTCTCTCTAGCCTGCTTTCTCAGCCCCCCTATACAATCCCCCCACCCCCTTGTTTTTGCCACCGCTACTCCTCTCCTTGGCGTGGTCGTGGTTTAGTTGGCGTTAAGCTCTGCTGGAGAAAAGCACAGAGGCGTGTGTGTGTGTATCAGAAGCATGATGCAGATGCCAATGGCAACCAGGGGAGCGAGGGGCTGGAGATCTGCGCTGGAACTGGTAGCTATGGGAGAAAAAAAAAAGATAGAGAGGAAAAGATGTGTGGGATCAGTCGGTGCAAACTCTTAGGAAAAAGAGAGAGAGAGGCAGAGAAATAGAATGAGAAGAAGTCTGAAGGAGATAGATGGATGGATATGCAGATAGACAGACAGACAGACAGATGGATAGATAGACAGATAGATGGATAGATAGACAGACACACATAGATAGATACATAGATAGATAGACAGACAGACAGACAGACAGAGACAGATAAACAGATAGACAAACAGGCAGGCAGGCAGATAGATAGATAGATAGACACAGTTAGGCCCAGAAATATTTGGACAGTGAAACTACCTTCATGATTTGGCCTCTGCCTGCCACCACATTGGATATGAAATGAAACAACTGAAACTCAATTGAAGTGTAGACTTTCAGGTGTAATTCAAGGGGTTTAACAAAAATATCCTATGAAACGTTTAGGAATTGCAACCATTTGTCTCCAAAGCCTCTTCATTTCAGGGGTGCAAAAGTAATTGGACAAATTAATGTTACCATAAATAAAATGTTCATTTTTAATACTTTGTTGAGAATCCTTTGCACGCAATGACTGCCTGAAGTCTGGAACCCATGGACACCACCAAACGCTGGGTTTCCTCCTTTATGATTCTTTGCCAGGCCTTTACTGCAGCTGTCTTCAGTTGTTGCTTGTTTGTGGGTCTTTCTGCCTTGTTGTGTCTTAAGCAAGTGAAACGCATGCTCGATCGAGTTGAGATCTGGTGATTGACTCGGCCATTGCAGAATATTCCACTGCTTTGCCTTAAAAACCTGCCTGGGTTGCTTTCACAGTATGTTTTGGGCCATTGTCCATCTGTACTGTGCAGCACTGTCCAGTCAACCTTGCTGCATTTGGTTGAATCTGAGCAGAAAGTATATACCTGGACACTTCAGAATTCATCCGGCTGCTTCTGTCTTCTGTCACATCATCAGTAAACAATAGTGACCCAGTGCCACTGGAAGCCATGCATACCCATGCCATCACTCTGCCTCCACCATGTTTTACAGAGGATGTAGTGTGCTTTGGATCATGAGCCGTTCCAAGCCTTCTCCATAATTTCTTCTTTCCATCATTCTGGTACAGGTTGATCTTAGTTTCATCTGTCCAGTGAATAATGTTCCAGAACTGGGCTGGCTTCTTTAGATGTTTTTGTGCATCTAATCTGGCCTTTCTATTTTTGAGACTGATTAATGGTTTGCACCTTGTTTTGAACCCTCTGTATTTGTTCTCATGAAATGTTCTCTATATGGTAGATTTAGATGCTGATACAGCTACGTCTGGAGAGTGTTCTTTACTTGGGTGGATGTTATGACGGGGTTTTTCTTCACCATGAAAAGGATTCTGTGATCATCCACCACTGTTGACTTCTGTGAACATCCAGGCCTTTTTGACTTTCCGAGCTCACCAGTGCACTCCCCCCAAGAATGTACCAAACTGTTGTTTTGACCACTCCTAACATTTCTGCTATGTCTCTGATGGATTTCTTTGTTTTTTCAGCCCAATGATGGTCTGTCTCACTTCCATTGCGAGCTCCTTTGACCACATGTTGTGGGTTCACAGCAACAACTTCCAAATGGACATGACACACTTGTAATCAACTCCAGACCTTTTACCTGCTTAATTGATGCTGGATTAATGAGGGAATAGCCCATGTAGGACATTAAATAGCTTTAGATATAATTGTCCAGTTATCTTTGGTCCCTTGAAAAAGAGGCAGCTACATGTTAAAGATCTGTAATTCCTAAACCCTTCCTCCAATTAGGATGTGAAAACCCTCAAATTAAAGCTGAGAGTCTGCACTTTAAGCCCATATTGATTATATAACTGTGTCTTGAATATGTTTTGGTAAACAACTAAAATGCCAAAACTTGTCACTGTCCAAATATTTCTGGGCCTAACTGTATGTAATAATATTTCCATATATATATTTCCAATAATAGATCCATAGTGACGTAGCTAAAAAGACAGTTCATTTTGATGGAAGATGCCCCCTTTGGCTAAATTAAATATATGAATGTTTCTTCAAAGATGTGTTTAAAAATGGCTTTTTTTTAATACAATAAATACATCTTTTAGTATTGACCTCTGATTTAAAATTTTTCAGTTGAACGTAGACGCAGGGACAAAATAAACAACTGGATCGTCCAGCTGTCCAAAACAATCCCCGATTGCGCCGTGGACTCGGCCAAAACTAGCCAGGTGAGCCTGCTCTCTGCACTGACACAGAGAGATTCTGGAGAAAGAGGAGTCCGACGCATACAAAGTGCTCGGGTTTGCTTTGTCTTTTCCTCAGAGTAAAGGTGGGATCCTATCAAAAGCCTGCGACTACATCCAGGAGCTGCGCCAAAGCAATTCCCGGTTATCAGAGGAGCTGGAAACGCTGGAGAGACTGAGGCTGGACAACCAGCTCCTCAGACAAGAGGTGATGAGCTCCGGCATGACTATTTTAACAGGATCTGCTGCGTGATTAGTGCCCATTATAAACTCGTGTTAACTGTTTGAATTGATGCGTAATGGGTCAGCAGTGTGCACTAATCGCTCAGACTGACTTATGACTTCACTATGCTTGTGCCTGTGGGTCATGTTCTATGTACAGTATGAACCTGTCAGACCAACCGAACATTTGTGTACAGTGTAAGCAAAATAGAGATGATGTGTGCATCGTGGAACGACTATTTTAGGTGTAAACAGTATGACAGCAGGAAGGGGTGTGATTGGTCAGAGTTCCCTTCAGGAGTGGACGAGGATGGGATATAAATCTGTCCTCCAAGTGCTGCACACACTTCAGCTTTGGCTACACACACTGGGTGGTTCAAACGTGGTATCACTAACTACTGTAATATTAAGATGTACAGTGTATTCTTCACCTTGGAGCAGGCTTTACAACTTATTTTTTGCTTTTCTAATTTGCATATTTTACATATGCACAGGTGGAAGACTGGAAGTCTAAGAATCAGATGCTTAGAAGCCAGCTGAGGCATCACGGTATAGTCGCCGCGTCGAGTATGGACCCTCAGTGAAGCCTTGCACGTCCTCGTTTTCGTCTCCTCCCACCGCAGGCTTCTAACGAATTAAGCTTAAGCCACCCTGCACTCGGCACTCTGTAAAGGTTGTCTGGCAGAATGTTTCTGGGCTTGATTTCGAGTCTGATTTGCCTTACGGCTGACGATGTTTGGTAAGGCTATGAATTATAGAGAAGATAAATGATTTTAGATAAGCCTCTCCATGTGTGCCTCATAGTGAATGATTGATATACAGATAACGCACGGGTATCTGAACTGCACTAAGGTAAACGTTTTTCTTGAGTGAGCTCAATAGTGTCTAAAGAATCATTTATTTTTGTGACATACTGGATAGTAATTCATTTGGAAATAGGAAGTGAAGCTCGTTTCATGACTTCTGAATTGAAAGGAAAAGCATTAGTGCTACAGAAATGGTCCGAGTTACTGGAATTAGACATCTGTCAGGTCGAACAGGTTCTTTACATCGGTGATTTTATACTGGGTAACAGGGTCCTTTCATTGTTTTGAAATAATGAATTGTGTACAATATAAACCCTTCGAGAATCAAGAAAATATTGCTAGTTGTTTGATAGTTCTTTCAGCTGTACAAATATGTTGTTGAGTCATTTGATCTAGTTTACCATTACTATAAGTTTTTGTGTATACGTTTGGCAGTATACGGTATATTGCCATATATTTAGTTCACTTAGACTTGTGAAGAGAAAGAATCCAGGGATTTGTTTATCTGAAACTGTGTGTCTCAAATCATTTTCAATAACATACCATTGTTATTTGTACCAAATTTCTTAGGTTTGTATTAAATTAAGAGAAATGAAATGTCTAACAGTTTTGTATTAAAATACAATTTAACCTATAGTGGATTCTCTGGTGTACAATCCTTCTTCTCAGAGATGCACATTGGGTTTAACTAGAACCTGAATGATGTCTTCGGCTAGCGTATAGTTGAAGCCACATTCATTAAAACGCACAATTCCTGATACTTAATCCAAGGTTACATGCCGTCTCTTAGGTACGTTAGTCTCAGTAATATATATTTTAAAATGTGAACTGTCAGAATAATACTAAATGATGATTAATGATTTATTTCAGCTTTTATTTCTTTCATCGCATTCCCAGCGGCTCAGAAATTCACATACACATGGTGGGTATTTGTTAGCATTGGGCCTCATTCATCAGTCTCTTAAGTTTGTTCCTGAGAGGTTAAATTCATGATGTTTCTAAACCACAGAATTGTTAGCAGCAGTGTTGTTCTAACGATGACTCCTGTTGTCCCTGTAAATCGAACGAATCCCAAATAAGAAAACTTTGGCGAATGTCAGAATCTCTGTGAAAACTGCTCAAGTGAGTGTAAAGAAGAAATTTCTTCTTAAGAATGCTCGGTGAATGACTTTTTAAATTGTTTAACTTGGGTCAAAACGATGTGAGAGAGTCAGGTTTGTAGGCCTCCGTGTTCACGCATGCTTTTCAGTACTGCCAGAGTGTACAAATGATGTTAATTAGTCTATCAGAAGCGTCTGAAGCCATGACGACATTTCCTAGAATTTTTAAGGCATGGTCAACTTTGTGTGTGTAAACGTCTGACCCGGTGGAATTTTGTTGTAGTGAAGTAATGTATTTGTAAACATTTGTTGGAAAAATAGCTTGTGTCCTGTACAAAGTAGATATTTTAAACAACATGATGAAACTGTAGTTTGTTGACATGGAATCTGTGGAGGGGATAAATGAGTTTGAAGGACTTCAGCCTAAGTGTATATAAACTTAGGACTTCAACTGTACATTCCTTCAAACATGTACAACATACATTCGTATTACATCCACGAATTTGACTTGACCACACTGAAGAAGCTTTTGGCCATTCAAAGCTTTACAAATGTATTCGATTACGCATGCGAATACATTTGTAAAGCTTGCTGGGAAATGTGTGCAGGGGAAAGAAAAGTGCAGCGCTCTGAGTGACGCTCATGATGATGCACAACACGGTAGCCTCTGGGGGAGACGAGCTGCTCCCGTGTACATATCAAGGGCTCAGTCTTAAGCTAATGGAATCAGTGATTTGTAGTTATAGGTGATTATGTACTCATTCATTCATTCATTCATTATCTTCCGCTTTATCGCGCTAGTTGGGGTCAAAGGGGGGGCTGGAACATGCAAACTCCACACAGAAGGGCCCGGAGCGGGAATCGAACCCGGATCGTCTTGCTGTGAGGAGACAGTGCTAACCACTACACCGCCGTGCCGCCCGTGATTATGTACTAATAAAGCATGATGATGAATATTATATTTCATTTCTGCTTAATTAAAGGTGCATTTCTAGTCCTAGACAGTGCACCTTTAATCCTTAAATCCCCAAATCAGCCAGTATTCAATTTTCAAATTAGCTTCTGAGTAGACACACACAATTCATTCATTTACTCCGAACAGTGCTAAATGCAAATGTTTTATGTTCAAGGACCGAGATCTGTAAGCGTCCAGCTTCATAAATGAAGCATTCAAGCAATTTTCCTTTTCAGCTGCTTCTTTCAGTCACGAAAACTCCAAATTACAAGCACTCAAGCTGCACTTTAAGCTTTTGAGGCACAGTTTAAGTATGTATGTACATCACCATCATCACTCTGTGATTGCTGGCTGCACAAGTACCTTAATCCACCTGTGCTCTCTGGGAGAAAGGGGACTGACTGATCATCCCAGTCTCTTGTCAGTGGGGGAATTTATTATCTTCAAACTGCCTGACATACATGTTTTTGGACTATGGGAGAAAACCCACACAGAGAACATGCAAACTCCATACAGAGTTGAACCCGGGACCTTCGTGCTGCGAGGCGACAGCACTACCCACTGCACCACCTAATTTAAGTACACACCTATACTAAAAAGAAGGTTTTCATTTTGAGTGATCATACCTTTCAGTCCAAGGTGATCTTTAGTCTGTGCCAAAAAAGATGAGCTATAAGCACTGTGTGAGTCACATAGATTAGTGGATGACAGACAACACCAGAGCCACAGAGTAATAAATGCTGTTGTGCTCAACAATTATTAACCCTTAGATGCATAAGTGAGTCTAAAATGACTCGGCAAGCTCTTTTTTTTTTGCAATATCTTAGCAATAAATGTTATTATAATTTCATATATCAGGTATTGCTCAAAAAACATGTTTTGGATGTCATGTCATTAAAATTTTTTATTTAATGTTAACTGCTTTAAAAATACATTAGTTTTTGTATTACTACCCCACTCTTCTATAAGTGAGCCAAAAATGACCCGTGTGGAATTTCATGGGAACATTTGATTCTTATGAACTGTTGCAGTCAGGAACATAAACCGATCAAGCATAACATTATGACCACCTCCTTTACTCTACACCCATTGTCCATTATCTCAGTTCCACTTACCATATAGCTGCACTTTGTACTTCTACAATTACACACTGTAGTCAATCTGTTTCTCTACATACTTTGTTAGTCCCCTTTACTCTGTTCTCTAATGGTCAGGACCCCCACAGGAC
>JAOVVH010000037.1:8457192-8469785 GCA_028566435.1 Scorpiodoras heckelii
AGACAGCTGTGGTGCAAGAGGGATAACACAGCTGTTTCTTGTTATTGGAAAATAATCAGCTTTGAGGTGGTATGAGTGGTATGAGTAAGCCAGCTTAATGCCATCAATATGTTGCAATGTGAAACTAAGTATTATTGTATATTTATCCCAAATACACACCAAGAAACAACTCATGATGACGTGTAAGTAGCATTTTTTGACATTTTTCCCCGCTCTTTACCACACAGACGTGCATGTTGAGCCACATAAGAAGCAGCTTCACGTCACTCTGGCCTACCATTTCCCAACCAATCACCTCGCCTCGTTGGAAAAGCTGGCTAGGGGAGTGGACGTGTCTCTGGGCTGCGATTGGCTTGCCGTTCTGTTCTCGCGGGACATCCGATTCGCCAATCATGAGGTATAAATCTATAACTCCTTTCAGGCTTGGGGCATTTATTGGAACCTTCATCTGTTATCATGAAGGTGCTTTTAGTTTGTTATCCGTTTCCCCTTTGCTCGGTTCTATCTATAGATCAAGTCAGGATATGCTGAAGTGGTTAGCCTTTCCGGACAGTGTTTAATTTCAATCGGATCTGTTTCGCATCTTTTGGCAGCCTGCGCCATACATTTATAGCACTTTGTTGTCTCAGCATGTGATGCCATAGTGTGATGAGACCATCGTGTGGTTCTGAAGCTTAAACTCAGAAGCAGCCAATATGACTAGAGAAAGAAAGAGTCATCAGTGTGATATACAGTACTGTGCAAAAGTCTTAGGCACCCTATTGTTTTTAGGTACAACTTTCATTATTGACGTTTTATAGTGTTCTGAATTATTGAGTCCGTACAAAAAGATTTTACATTTCCAAATGTTACTTTGCAAACAAAAATTTAATGTTACACAAAAATGTTTGTATGTCAGTAACATAATGAAGCCTGCTGGGTTTTGCATACAAAAAAAGAAGTAAATATGACAGTCAAAGTCTCCAGAAGAGCTGTGGCAAGTCTTTGCATGTGCCTAAGACTTCTGCATCGTACTGTACAGTAATTTGTTGGTAAGTTTTACTTAGCTTCTTGGAAAATCTGCCACACCTCTTCTGGAGACTTTGACTGTCACACTTACTTCTTTTTTTACATGGAAAACCCAGCAGCCTTCATTGTGTTTTGTCTGAAAAGTGGCCTGTTATGTAACATGTTGCTTTCTTTACTGAGATACAAACATTATTGATAACATTTAATGTTTTGTTGGAAAAGAAACACTTGGAAATATAAAACCTTTTTGTATTGACTCAATAATGTATAACTAAAAAAACCAATC
Source organism: Scorpiodoras heckelii (assembly GCA_028566435.1). NCBI lineage: Eukaryota > Metazoa > Chordata > Actinopteri > Siluriformes > Doradidae > Scorpiodoras > Scorpiodoras heckelii. Next base: position 8,458,487 of record JAOVVH010000037.1, read on the forward strand.
AATAACAAAAGTTGTACCTAAACACAATAGGGTGCCGAGGACTTTTGCACAGTACACTGTATACTAATGTAAGTCCATTATGTATGTTTTCCTGCAATATAGTCAGACAAAACATTAGATCTTAGTACAATCCAATCCCTTTGCTCTTGTATTATAATCACTTTGAACCAGTAACAGTTTTGTAGCGTAGCCCTGCAGTGAAGTTATTCATTTAAATCCCTTACTTTATTTGCAAATTAAAATGCTGCTACATTTTAAATCAAGTAGCTTGTAAGAAGTTAAACTATTTTTATCACCCTTGTAGAGGAGAAGCGCTGATGAACACTACATTATTAATCTGGTCTATATTTTCTTGTTTATTTGGTTATATGAACTTGAGACTGCTTATGAAATGAGCCTTTACTTTTGAGTGTTTAAGTGCAAATTGCATGAAACGGTGTCCTGATTTGACCTTTTTTTGATCCGAAGCTGGAGATTTTTCCTATTCAGTACTGTTTGTGCACAACCTCAAATAAAGCAAGGCTCAAGATAAAAGGAGTATGTGTACTGAAAACGCTGATTTTCCAAAATAACATGTGCTCTCTTTATGTCACTATTTTAATAATCTGCTTAACTAATATATACTAGATTCAGAGCAGTGCCACCAAGCAGTAAAAGCGTCAGTGTGCTGCCCAGTCCCATGGTTTAGTTGTGGGAAATGTAACTGACTTGTCAAAGGCTGAAAAACAATGTGCCGCCTTTTTATCCTAATCAAAGTACATGACCAGTGTTTTGGCTACGAGGTTTGTTGTTTTGTCCACGTAAAAGATATTGAATCTGACTGCTCCTAGTTAAGCCTGTAAATTGTAAACATAGTCTGCATATCAGATGAGAGCATCTGCATGCAAAAGCCAATAAAGTAGTCTTTTTTTTCCTTTTCTGATTGTTGACTCTACTTGTGTGCCACTCTGCTACAAATAAACATCAAACAGCGTCCAGAAATCAGAAATTCTTCACATGTTCCTTTTTGCCCCACAGACATTGCGGGTGATGTATCCGTACACTCCCCAGAATGAGGATGAACTAGAGCTTGTGCCGGGAGACTTCATCTTCATGTCTCCAGTGGAGCAGGGTAGCGCCAGTGAGGGATGGGTTTATGGCACGTCTATGGGAACGGGGCTTTCTGGCCTGCTGCCTGAGAACTACGTCAACCGAGGAGACGAATGTGACACATGGGTGCTTCATGGGTGAGAGAGCCATTTTACACAGTTACTAGAAAAAAAATGAACGTGTACAGTGCGTGTATTTACGTAGTATCCCTTTTTTTTTACTTTATTTTTTTGCAGGTCTTATTCTTTCCTCAACTGTACATCTCCAACTGTAAGCTGTGGTGCAGTAGGCGGGCCTTTTTTTGATGGACAGCTGGATGGACGTCTCTTTGATGACCACAGCTCAGTGGAACAACACCCCATGAGTGTCGTGTGTCAACCGATGCAGGTGAGAAACACAAATGTCACACTGACTATACACAAAGAAATATAAACCCTGCGGCGTCCCTACTGACGAACTCTGTAGACCATTCACATACATTACTAGCTTATTAACATTGTGAGAAGTTTATGTCCGAGGCTTTTTAAAATGTTTGTCTTGGGTTTACACAAAGTATTTAGAAAAATCTATCGTTAGTGCTTCTTTGAGTGGCGTTTAACTAGGAATCAACTAGATTAACCTCTTCTAAAACAGAGCAGGCATAAAAATAGAACCAAAACTATTAAAAAAAAGAGTTTTTTTGTTATATAAAATCTGCTTCACTTATAGTGGCTCTTCTCTTTCTTGCTTTTAGATGCTGCGCACCAACAGCCAGCCTCGACTGCCCAAGAGAACGCTGTTTGTGTGTCGCCATGGCGAGAGGATGGACGTGGTGTTTGGAAAGCACTGGATCACTCAGTGCTTTGATGCCAAAGGTCAGAGTTCAGGGGTCAGGGGATGTTTACAAGTGTTCATTTTGCAGATGAGCTTATACAGTGTTGACCGTTGCCCTTGCTTTGTTTCTCACTTGTGTATCCCTGTCACCATATCCTGTGCATGATCCGCTGTGTATTTCTCTAATTCTCTGGGTTTATTCCTTTGGATCTGTTTGCTTGTCTTTATATACAGTATATGAGCCTTAGAGAAATCGGTTGACGTAGTTATAAAGCTTATAATGGCAGGGTCAGTAATGGTCAACATATCTTAGCTACATGTGTTATTACTTTGCTAGCCAGCTTACTAATAACTACCTTAGTAATTAGCTCTAAACAGCATGTGCCAGTAGGATAGTAAATTGGATTGTCTGTATAATATTATATATAATAATAAAATTGTACAATTTTTGGTAATATGCTTATCAACTAATCTAATAAAATCATTAAACGTAAGAGGGGATATTTGTAATAGGAAGCTGCTGTCTGGACCACTATTAAAATACATGTGTATACTGTAAGCGTGTAGGTGAGTGGATGTTTTCTTGTAGCCATTGCCTGACTTATAAAGGTCGACACACATCTGCCTTACTTGAATGGTGTGTTGTCTTGTCTTTCCCATGTTGAAGAGAGGAAAAAAAAAAATAGGCCTCTGGGTCATGTCATATTTATACCCCAAGAAGTGATGAATTACTAATTAAAAGTTCCTAAATACTCTGATCAACTTCATAAACTGCAGTAGAAATGACAGAATTGCTTCAATTACATTTATTTTCTAGGAATTGTTAAGGGTGCCAATAATTGTGGAACAGGTGATTTTATGAAAAATAATTATTTCTTAGTCAGGGATTTTTTTTAAAATTCACTTGAGTTAAAGTTACATTTTTCTACAATTTTCAGTGTGAGATTATGCTTCTGAAATAAAAATTTAATTTATTTTAAGGCTTTTAACGCATCTTGACCAGGGGTGCCAATAATTGTGGAGGGCACTGTATACTGTACGTATATAGTTAGATTTAACATTGAGGACTGTCCAAAAACCAAGTTTTCCTGTTGTCACTTACATAGTAGTTAATTAAACAAACCAAATCGCAGCGTGTTATAATACGAAGAAACCAGAAACCACAAAGTTCTTTGTCCTGAAGACTCTCCCATGGGGGAAACCGTTACAAAATGCTGAAACTTTGCTGAAACTCCTTCCATAAATGTTAAATAAACATTTCCTTCTAGAAAGTTTGAGCATATCATATAATAGCGGTGCGAATCTCTCAGTGTCTGGTGATTCGATTTGATTCCGATTTTTCGGGCCACGATTCGATTCAGAATCGATTTTCGATTCAGGAACGATTTTTCTATTCAAACGGTCAATGAATTTTGTTGACAAGATGAAAAGATGAAACGACAATGTAAACAAATAGAACATTTATTTAAAACAATACTTTTAGGTTCCTTACTGTATCAAATCTTTTTGCATTATTTTATCTTTTTTTTTTCAACTTCTTTTAGCTCAGGTTGACGTCGCGCCAAATGGGCCCACGCATTTGTCGTGTTTACGAAGTACTTCAATTTCATTTTACACTCCTTGCAAACAATTGTGCTCATGTCAAGCTCTCTCTTCCCGGGACATTGTAGAATCCAAAGTGTGCAAAAACACTGGCTTTTAGTGACGACCAGGTTGGTTAAATCACGCTCTTCTCCTGCTCCATGCTTCCTGCTCCATGCTAGCGGACTCCATTGGCTAACTAGCTTGCTGTACGGTGGCCTAGAAGGCCTTCTTCTACGGTGGCCAAGTGGACACGTAATGCGATATGCAGTACGCTCAGGAGTAGGAGTGGCAAAAAATAAAACTTAAACGCATTTTAAAATCAATTTTTAGGCACTTTGAATCAATTCAGAATCGCCAGGACTAAGAATCATGATTCTTTAAACAATCGATTTTTTTCAGCACCCCATCATCTAATACACATTTTTCTTTAAAAAACAACAGTATATTTTTAAAACCTTTTTATTAGACGTCTGTGAGTGAGATGTTACTGTAGAAAGCACAAAATCTATCCTTTATCAGAGTATTTAGCTTACTGAATTTCATAACTTCACAGAATATTGCTTAGCTGCTAAACTCAAATGAACCTGACTATGAAATATTGTTGTCATAACATTAACTTCAAGCTCCTCAAAGCTCCTTTGTCTGAGAGTCAAAGAACTCCAAAGCAGGCAAAGAAAGTATATAAATACCATCAACAATGATAAGACACACCATATATTAACACTGTTCTGTCCACTGTGTCTGTTTTTAATAATGTCTGCCCTTCTGGGCAAATGTGTTTCAGGTCGTTATGTCCGATCCAACCTCAATATGCCGAGTAGTCTTCCAGGGCGGAGTGGAGGGTGCAGGGAGTATGATAAGGACTGTCCTATCACTGTGTTTGGAGCCACACAGGCTCGATTAGTGGGTCAGTACTACACAGAAACACACTCCATATCAACCTGAAAGCATACAGTGCTTTACATTACAATTTCTCACTGCCAGTAAGGTTTTTAATTGGCGTGCAGTGGGTGTGATTTTTACCATTGCTGGAAAAGATGTAGAAATGGCAGACAGCTTTGCTGACTCAGATCAATTATTAACCGCAGAGGTTCCAGCACTCAAAAATTATGACACAGAACAAGGATGAAAGAGCTGGAAGATCTTCAGACGCAGTGGTTTGTCTCTATCAGACCAGGCTATGGCAGGTCTTATCTATGGTTCTTTATGGATGTGAAATTTGGACAGTAAACAAGCGAGATATGAAAAATATGGAGGAATTTTGGTGTTGGAGAAGACTTTTGAGAGTACCTTGGATAGCAAAGAAAACTAAAAAATGGATCCTCAGAAAAATCAGCAAATGAAGCCTCTCAATCACCTCTCACTCAAAGCCCAAACAACCAAACTAAACCATGGCCAATGGTAAACCATACTGCTTTAATGAGAAAGTAATGAGAATGAAATTCCAGCACTCCATAGGATTTAGGCGTGAGGATGGTGGTTCAAGATCAGTTACAGTGGAACCTCAAATAAATGGTAGGACCCATTTCAGTGGCATTCTAGCCTTCGCAGTGCCCAGACGTTTGTTTTTGTGAAACCCTGCTGAAGTTCCCCATCACTGGAACAATACAAGCAAGCTTGGAGCAACAACACATCAGTAAAAGTGCATCAGAAACTCTTGAACTGTTGAAGAAAGTTTATGGACAAGCTACCCTAGACAAGCTATCACCCAGTTGTTTAACAAGAGAGCCCAATTTCCTGAACAGAGTGATCACAAGAGATGAATCATGGGTGTTTGAGTATGATCCGGAGACAAGAAGACAAAGTGCTGAATGGCACACAACACCATCATCTCACCCACAGAAAGCTCACATGAGCAAATCAAAAATCAAGTTACTGTTTGCCATCTTTTTTTATTCTCAAGGGATCGTCCATAAAGAATTTGTACCAGAAAGCCAAATGGTAAATGGAACATTCTCATTACTTTTTGGACAGACCTTATTTTCTTAGAAGACCTAATTCATGGAAAAGACTATTATACTTGGAAGAGCTGAAGGTAGAAGAGGAAGAGCAACAAGATGAATGAATGCAATCAGAGGAATTATGAGTTAGCCATTCAGAAGAAAGGCTGTTCTGGAGAAACACTATCCATATGGTCGCCAGGAGTCAGAAATGATCAACGACACTTGATGATGATGATGATGACAATAATAATAAAAATAAAAATATAATAGGTGCTCTTTGTGCCCAGTGACACTGTGGTTGCTTGTGCACTGATCGATGTACCCAGTAGCTCCAATACTATATTTCAAACTCGGTCTCACTGGCAACATTATTTTTGTGATAAAACACTACAACACTAAGATCGCTCAAGAAATTACATTTATTAAGTTAATGTTAATACTGTTATGTTAATAAATATGCTCCTGAGGGCACACTGCACATCAGGAAGCCATTGATGGTGGACTGCGTTTGTAAAGTGAGATGGAGGTGAAATTAAAGATGGAAAATAATGCCTATTCAAGACATGAAAAGTTGACTAAAACGTGTAGTTTAGTGACTACAAATTGCTGCAGCTTTTCATCAGCTATAAATGACAGTAACCAAAATATGACTATATAACTAATATACTATATAATATAATATAATATAATATAATATAATATAATATAATATAATATAATATGACTATAGAACCAATATATTAAGTATTTAATATAATTTAATTAAATTTTTTTCTTTTTACAAAAGCCTAATCCTAAATCCACTCTGTTGATAAACTGTGTGTACGTGTGTGTGTGTTGTTTTGTTCTATTTAGGAGAGGCCCTGTTTGAGAGTCACACAGTGATCGACTTTGTGTACTGCTCACCCTCCCTGCGATGTGTGCAGACAGCCCATAATATCCTCCGAGGTACACTTGCCATAATCTCTTTCACTCTCCATCACTCCATTTAGCCTTCTGACCTTCACTCACAATGACAAAGCACTTTTGCTATTTCCTCTGTTACTATCTCCCCCCCTTTTGCTTTTAAAAAGGTTCTTACATGCCACTCACTCCCTCCCTCATCCATTCTCTCTCTCTCTCTCTCTCTCTCTCTCTCTCACCTATTTCTCCCAGGGCTTCAGCAGGACGGAAAGACGAAAATACGAGTTGAACCTGGACTCTTTGAGTGGACCAAATGGGTATCGGGTTCATCCTTACCCACCTGGATTCCACCGACTGAACTGGCAGCTGCTAACTTTAGTGTGGACACAACCTACAGGTTCTTATTCAGCTCCACAATATTCATTACTGATCATACAGTCTGGGGCAAAAGTGGGCAGATGCATGACTAAGTATAATAAACAAATTCAATGTTAAGACATTTAAAAATAATAAAGATACAAATAGTATGTCAGTCAATGCTATCAATGTAATAATAAAACAACAGGCTAGATTCTAATCTCTAAATATTTAATGTGGCCTAGAGTAATGAATAATCAGCTTTAAGACCAGGTAATGCTGATACAGATCAGTTCTTTTACTGGACGACTGAGAATTGTTGAGAACTGAGGCAATTGTGATAAAGGAGTGCGTCATCTTTTGTGCCTAGACCTCATATTCCCATCAGCAAGCTGACTGTGTCAGAGCCGTATGACACTTACATCACCCGCAGTTTCCAGGTGACGCGGGAAATCTTAACCGAGTGTAAAGCCCTGGGTAAGGAGCACTGCTGGTCTGTTCTGTCTTGCATTCAGACAATGAATTCAGTATTCTCACCGTGCTCTTTTGGCTTTTAAAATGATTCATTCAAACTCAAACCTGTACTGACATTACATGCTCCATTCAGGACATATTCATATAGTATACTAATGTATTACAGGCCAGTATAGTACAAATCCTGTTTCCAGAAACGTTGGGGCACTTTCTTAAAATTCATTAAAAACTGAAATTTGTAATTTGCTCATTCACTTGAACCTTTATTTAACAGACAAAAGTACAAAGACAAGATTTTCAGTGTTTTCATTGATGAACTTAATTCTATATGTTAAATATAAACAAATTTAGAAATTGGTGCCTGCAACACAGTAAAAAAAAGTTGGGACGGAGGAATGTTTACCACTGGGTCACATCACCTTTTCTGTTAAATTATACTTTTTTAATTGTTTGGGAATTGAAGATACTAATTGTTGAAGTTTTGTAAGTGGAATTTTTTGCCCATTCTTGCTGTATAAAGGTCCGGAGCTGCTCAACAGTCTGTGGTTACTGACACACCATACATTTTTTAGTAGGAGACAGATCTGGACTGTAGGCAGGCCTGTCAAGCCATGCTATTGTAACTCATGCAGAATGAGGCCTGGCATCGTCCTGGGAAATAGACATGGAGTTCCTTGGAAAAGACGTTGTTTCAATAGCAGCATATGTCTCTACAAAATACCAGTATAAGCCTCCACATTAATGGTACTTTCACATATATATGCAGCTCACCTATGCTGTGGTCACTGATGCACCCTGATGCCATCACAGATGCTGGTTTTTAACTTTTCTTTGGTAACAATCTGGATCGTCTTTTTCATCTTTGGCACATTAAATCTGACATCCAATTTTTTTCCAAAAACAAGCTGAAACATGGACTCGTCTGGCCACAGAACATGTTTCCACTGTCTTACAGTCCAACTCGGATGACTTTAGGCCCAGAGAACTCACCGATTTTTCTGCACAAAATTAATATATAGCTTCCTGTTTGCATAATACATTTTCGGACTGTGTTAAGTGACATTGATTTTCCAAAGTACTCCTGAGCCCATGTATCTTTGTCCATCACGGTAACATGACAGTTTCTCAAACAATACCAGCTGAGGGCTCGATGGTCACACACATTCAGCAGCGTTTTCCACCCTTCGCCTTTAAGCACCAAGATTTCCCCTGACCCCCTGAATCTTTTCATGATATTATGAACTGTATGTGGTGAAAGACCAAAATTCTAAAGTGGTGAACCACAACCTGTCCTTGCTTGCAAAGATTAAGCCTTTAGTGGATGCTCCTTTTATGCTCAATCTTGATGACCTCATCTGTTACCAGTAAAACTGCTGATTGTGGAACCTTCCAGTGTACTCAATATTTGTGTGTTGCATCCATCAATTTCTAAATTTGTTTATGTTTAACAAAAAGAATTAAATTTGCCATTGCAAACACTGAAAATCTTTTCTTTGTCCTTTTGTCTGTTAAATAAAGCTTCAAGTGAATTAACAAATCACATATTTCAGGTTTTGTTGCATTTTCCCCAACTTGTACAAAAGCTGAAGTAACATTAGTGCATGAAGTATATTCTCTAATGGCGAGCTTTGAACTGCTTGAAGTGGGTGTGTTTCCAGATTTATGTTTTCCATGTGGTTTTGTGAACAGGAAACACAGTGCTGATAGTAGCCCACGCTTCGTCTTTAGAGGCCTGTACTCGCCAGATGCAGGGCCTCAGCCCACAGAACTCCAAAGACTTCGTACAAGTGGTCCGAAAGGTCTGTTACGCTTCTCGTTTCTTTTTAAATTCAGCATAAATGTACAATATGCTTTGTTTATTGTTACAAAGAAGCTTTTTCATGAACAAAATGTAACATGCTCAAATGAATGTTTTTAACACTAGACACTTGACTACTACAATCAGACTGATCTGAGACCAAAACTGCTTTCATGTATCTGTATCTTAAACTAAACCTCTTGTGTATGTGTATCAAGCCAGTGTGGAGATTAGTAAGTAATTTTATCTTGGCTTTGTCAAGCAACATGCACACAACCTGGCCTAGGACTGTGGACTAAACCACTAGGAGGCACTGAAGTACCATTTTAGAGGCAGTACAAGCGTGGGAAATGAAAACGCCTGCTACGTGAATCAGACGACATGGTTTAAACATGACGTGTCTGTTATATGGGATTATTTCAAACTGAAGGTTCATGAAGGTGTTAAAGGAACACATTATGGGGAGGGGCAATTAAACAAATAGGACGAAGTATTATAGCTAATAAATGGTATGCAAATAAAATAATAACAAACAAACTTTTTTTAAATCATTTTTATATCCAATAATATCTATCATTCTCACGTAAGCCTTCTCCCTTCCTCCAGATCCCTTATCTGGGTTTCTGTGCCTGTGAAGAGATGGGCGAGACAGGGGTGTGGCAACTCGTAGACCCACCCATCCTACCCCTGACTCATGGGCCCAATCACAGCTTCAACTGGAGGGAGACTCTGCTGCAGGACTGACAGGCTCTGTCTTCTTTCGGCTGGCTCGCCTTTTAGCTCTTCTCGCCAAGGGCAGCTGAGAATCTCGCTGGCTGTCATTCGCTCTCTTCTTCCACTCTGTGGCGCTCCTGCACCTTTAGATCTTACACAGAGCAAACACAGGCTTCCATACGCCAGCCTCTCTGCTGCACTATTCCATTCTGATTCTGTACGTCTCTGTGTGTTGCAGCAATGATGTCTGTGTCCGTAACTACGCTCATACATTTATATCCATGCCCTTATTGCAGGGCATTTTTACTGCTTGACTGTCGTGGGTCAGTGTGAAAGCTCAAGGCTGCTTTGTGCATTAAGTAGCTGATGACTTCCACGGGTTTCCCATGTCAGCAAGAGGTTCATGCTAGCCGCACTGTTAGTTCATCAGCCAACGCTTCCAACACGGCTGCCCACCTAAACATCGTTGTTTGCCCTCGTAAAACTGTTGCAGCAAAGGGAACATGGCCACCGCCAAACACACTGTGAGAAAAAGTAGACATGTTCAGCATTTTGCACCAAGCTTCCAGGCTACTTTTCAAATATCTTGTCAACGGAAATCAAGCACAAGAGACGAAACTCGAGCATGACAATCAGAAAGGAGCAGGACATTTTGGAAAGAAGCTGGTATGTCGTCTTGGACATCGAGTTCGCCTCAGGATGTCGGTATAGGGCTTATTTCAGCAGTTGTTCAATGTTGCATGCAAAATATTAATAAACCAGGGGTTCTCAAACTTTTGGCCGTCAGGGGCCTCCTTAACAATAAAATAACTTTTATGCCTCTTGTGAGTTTAATCCAACAATTCAGATAAGGTTAATTATTTAAAAGTATGCATAATATTTTGCCTATTTATTGCAGCTTTGCTGCTTTCTAAAAGCATTCCTGAAAATTCAACCTATAAAACACATCTGGCCCACATCATTGATAGGCTGACTTGTTTTTAGTTACTGATGTTTGCACTAAACCATAGACTCAAATGACCAGTCAAAAAAGTTAAGTACTATCGGAACTCAATAATAAATGTAATAATTTCGATAATAATAATTTTTCATGGACCCCGGACACCATTTTGAGAACCAGTGGTTAAAACAGTTGGGTCAGAAAGTCTGAGTCGATCATCAAATACTAGGAGTTTATCATAAGAAACCCCTTTTCACACACCATTTACTTACAGTTATACACCGATCAGGCATAACATTATGACCACCTCCTTTTCTCTAAACTCATTGCCCATTTTCTCAGTTCCACTTACCATACAGCTGCACTTTGTAGTTCTACAATTACAGACTGTAGTCCAGTTTTTAAACACCTCAGTGTCACTGCTGGACTGAAAATAGTCCACCAACCAGAAATATCCAGTCACCAGCATCCTGTAGGCAGCATCTGTGAGCACTGATGAAGGATTAGAGGATGACTAACACAAAGGTGCAACAACAGATGAGCTACTGTCTCTGACTTTACATCTATAGGCTGGAGCAATATGGTGGATGTGTCTCACAGAGTGCAGAGTAAGTGAACACGGTGTTTAAAAACTCCAGCAGCACTGCTGTGTCTGATCCACTCACACCAGTACAACACACACTA